>QGSO01000482.1:232598-566251 GCA_011037825.1 Carya cathayensis
AAAATAATATTTCTTCATCATTATATAAAAATGATAAAGTACCGTTAATTAATCAAAGTGCATAAAACACTTAAATTTAAATAAGAATTTTCAACGTAAAATTAAACCTCTTAATATCTTAAAACAATTAAAATATTTAATCTAAATAAATATCCACAATTATAATATTTTCAGAACTCATTAAATTATTATAATTGTGCTACTTTAAAAACAAGCTTATTTAATACTTTGAAATTCGATGGATAAGATCCGGAAAAACGCCATCGAGGTACAACGCTTAGGATAGAACTGTTCATGATTTTACAGCTGTCGGTGAAGAACAAATTACGTGATTTACGGAAAAGATAATCTATACGCGTGATTCCAGATGAGGGTAAAGACAAGAGAGATGTGATTGCTGTCGGGAAATAATCCAAAACTGATAATTTTAGCAGGCTGTTACAGAAATGGAGCTGAATTTGCACAAGACCCTTTGTCACTTCCTAGTGGCCCAATTATAAGACTTAGAGCTAAACGTTTCAAGAAAGCATTAAATGGGCTAATCCAAGATAATTGGGCTAATTCCAAAAAGATCAAGATGGGCTCAAATAATAATCAAGGCTTAGTCCATGTCATCAAAGCAATTGAAGAGATTAATTAGCATGCAAATTCGTAACCAGCATGGGTATATCTTATTCTCTTTGTTTTTTTTTTTTTCTCTCTTTGTTGATTTTGGGTTTGTTTTGATAAAAATGTTTGAGGAGTATTTTTATGGGTTAGATCTATAATGTTTTTATGAGTATGTTTGTTCTCTCTGTAATGGCGTGAAAATTTTGATGGATTTGTCTATTTTGTTCTACGTTTTGTTTTGTTTTGTTTTGGAACCTGTCGAATAGGGTTTTTCTTGCTAGTTTATTTGGTTGCTCTATAAAGTAACCTTCAACTTCAATGTGTGCTAGTTTTGTTTTGTTTTGTGTAGATTTGGTGAACTGGGTCTCTTTTTTGTGCTTGGAACTTGTCAAATGAGGTTGTTCTTGCTTTGTCAGATTTATCTGCACCTTGCTAACAATATAAAGTCTATTTCTGTAGGAATTACCTCACATTGCTTCGGCTTCCAAGGTAATATTGAAGGAACGGTATCCAAACAAGTTATTTATCATATATGTGCATGAACCCAAAAAACTACACACTTCTAATATCTATATATCAACCCTTCCCTTTGTTTTGAATAACTCAAAATGTTTTTGTTGGTTTATCAGTAGTTATTTTAACTACATTTTGAAATATTGTTGTGTACTCAAACATGGAACCCTGAATCTTGGCTCTCCTGCTCTCTGCTCCTCTTTGGCTCAGAAAGGCCACTACCATAAATACTGAAACTACCTTAATCACCTGTTAACAAAAAAGGAAATTAAGAAATGATGGGTGCTAATTCTCGAAGGGAAGCAATGAGGGTCATGCTTCTTAAAAAAGAACACACACAAAAACTAGAAAATTTAAAGGAACAAATGATTAGGAGTTTGTACACATATGAGGAGGAGTTGTAAGAAAACTTTTAACTAGAAGTTGAACAAATTGTTTGAAAAAACCATACTGTTTTGGTTGTTTGGAAAGTAAATGTAAGGGGTTTGGACATTTTCTTGAGCTTTCATGGGACTTTTTTTTGTGAAATCCATTAAGGAGATGGCAAATTGGATTATGTTTGGTGGTTTGGTGGTGAAGACGAAGGAAGTATTTATAATGTTAAGTACACAGCATGTAAACTTGGGATTCATATTTTCTCAAGTAGGCTTCCTAATCTTATAAAAAATTAGAAAAAATATAATTATGGTTTTACTTATATATTGGTTATTTGTTTTTATATAAAAAAAATTAGAAAAAAAGATATAGTTATGGTTTTATATATTTGTTATCTGTCATATGAGTTGCTATAATGTGTTTTTTATTACTTGCTTGGTTCTATCCCTCCACAAGTCATTAATTAGTTGATTGCTAGCCACATTGTGGAATTTAATTACATAATCCCTAATTTCTTGCATAGACAGTAATATTGTGGAATTTGTTGGCCATCATTTTAGGTGATTTAAATTTACACGAAGATGCTAGTCCAAAAATGAGTGGCAAAGATCTTACCAATGGCAAAAATGAGTTGTTTGATGTCTAAAGCATGATATTTTTGATCACGTGTTTTTGTATTATATTATATAATCATTTCAAGGTCTGCATAAAAATTATTGATTAGACTCAGTCATACACTCTTTGCAACTTTGCCAATTGTATACTTGATATATGCCAAATATTGAAGCCAGATACAATTATTTGATTCTTTTTGTTGCTGGTCTGGTCTCTTGAGACTAAAATGTGCAAACAGGTAACTTTAGTTACAAACTGGGAAGACGAAGCAAATTTCTTCTATTCCTATCCATCTCAGTATCTATTCTTACCTGACACTTTTGTTTTCCTTGATTGGTAGTTGTCAATTTAACCATGATTGATCTACCGGGTTTGACAAAAGTTTCTGTTGGTATGTCATGTGAACTTCTGTATAGTCTTTTTAGTCTTTTCTATTTTCAATAATAAACAATTTTCTTACAAACATGGAACCTTAGGATTTTCTAGAACGACGAAAGTTTAGTTTTTCATTTTATACAAGAATAATGCTGAGATTTTAGTCCCCTTTTTTTTAGCCTTGTCATGACCTTGCTTAATTATTAGCAAGAGCAGTTCGTTTAAAGTTGAGAAATCTGAAATTTAGTTTCATGTGATGTTCATTAGGTGAGTTGATACTTTGACTATGAAGATCCAAATGGAGCAGTGAAGGAGATCTAGCATAGTATTGCAGATGCTCCTCTGATTGGACTGCTGATGATCAATCTACGACAATAGCTTGTAATTTTATATTTTGTAATATAATTAAATACCAAATAATGTAATATGAAGTGAGTTAAATTATGTGTTGCATGCATTTTACATTATAAATATTGAATTTCTATTTTTTAGATTAGTTTTATATAAAAAAAAATGTTTTTCAAAATTTTTTCTTGAAAAACATTGTAATAGAATATAGACTTTTAGATAAACAAAAAAAAAAAAGATTTTCAGCAATATTTTTTTCTAGGACAAAAAAAAATTAATAATATAGCCTTTGTAGTGTTTTATAAATAAAAACAAAAAAAAAAGGTATAGCCTGGAACCCGGAATTCTGGGCTGTTAAAACCCAGATCCATCCGGGTTTTGGCCCAGGTCAAAACCTGTGTATACCCAGTCCGAAACCCGGCCCGGGATTGAAACCCAGGTTCCGGGTCAGGTATACCCAGATATCCGGTCTGAAACCCTGATGAATAGTCCTACCTTCACCAGTAAAGAAGCCACAGAGTCGACACGAGAGCATTACTGTCTCATCTGAGCCCGTTATCATCCAGCGACAACCCAAGAACATTACTTAGTTTTATACGGTCCTAAGTGATAAGTGGACCTCCACCGAGATAATGACCCATCTCGATTTGGGGTCGTGATACACTTACATATCCACAGACACGATTTTAATCTTTTGACACCAAAACTACAGTTTTCCAAGTTTCCAACACAAACACATAACAAAGCACAATTAATGCAATTTAATGGCATGCAATAAATAAAAGGCAAACATGCAACTGGTAGATATTGGATGACATGGCACTTTAAAACGTGTCAAACAAACGGCACACAATTTCATATATTCACAACTACATGTGATTCCCAACGCTTCACCTGACCCTTGGCCAACAATTCATCTCCAACTACAATTATTATCCCAACGCTCCATAGGCCTTTGTCCACTATACCATTTACAATCCAACTAGAACAAATAAAATGTAATGAATTTTCCACGTTAGTATTTCATGGACCAGTCTGGGAATTTACTTACAATGCAAATGGGAAATTCTGAATGATTAAAAGGCGTTGAGTCCTAAATTGCTGATAGTGGTGGTCTTCTTGAATTGAGAGAGAATCTTTGTGGCACAGGTTGTGAGGCTACTTCTAGAGAGGAGGAGGCTGAATGTGACAAATCTAGGAAAGAAAATCGACGGCAACGCAATAAGGGCGAAGACGTTGTGCAACAATGAATTTGAGGGGCTGGCAAATATCCTTGACAGATCTAAGTTGGATCGACATGGTGCAGGGCTTGGCTCAGTTTCTCCTCCGTGTGGTGGCTCTCTGAGGTGGTCAACAGGGAGAGAAGAGGAAGAGAGAGAGGATAGAGAGATCTACCCCTACCGAAGCTAGACAATGGTGCAAGTTAGAGGGAAGATGTGGGGAAGCGTTATAGGTCTAGAGAGAGAGAGAGAGAGAGAGAGGAAAATGAGCGGAAAGTTTTAGGGTTTTTTTTTTGGCTACATGGGCTGGGCTTTAGGCCCTAAAATTGGGCTTCAATTTGGGTTTCACAAAAACTTTTCATTTCCAAGTAATGTGGGATCTCATACATCATCTTCCATTATCCTTATCATATGGGGTATCACAATCTATGCCCCTTAAATTTTCGATATCCTCGTCAGGCCAGTCCATCGTAGGTGGCACGACTTTGATACTATTTATAATGCCCCAATAGAAGACCCAAATCACATTACCTGTACTCTAAAAGGATTGACCAATGGTACAATTAAAGTTCATTGAAACATTATAAAGAGTATGAACTTCTCATTCTCAAGTAATATGAAATCATATACACCACATACCGTTATCCTTATCATATGTGGGATCTCAGATTTGAGATTCTGCAGACTTTATAGATTGAGTTTTTGGAAATCTAAGGTTTGAGATTTTACCAACTTTAAAAAGGATTTGATTGGGATTTAGGTCTGGTTTGGTTTCACAAACCTTTCAAATCATCTCATTCCATTTCATCTCATATCTTCTTATCTCAACATTGAAATACCATTCAAACAAAAATATTTTTCAATTTCAAATTTTTCAAAATTTTCATCTAATAATTACCTAATTATTACAATTTTTCTAATCTTTCAAACAAAACACAAAACGTAATTCAACTTTTTCAAATCTCAAAATAAAAATTATATTAGAAAATTATATTTTAACCGTTTTTTAACTTTATAATTTTTTATTCAACTTTTTTCTCTTTCCTTTCCCAAAACTCAATAAAAGTCTTAACTCAAATTATTTCACTTCTATTTACGAATTATCTTATTCACAGATTTCTCATCTCATCTCATATGTGTAACTAAATGAGGTCTTAAAGTTTTAGATTCTATAGACTTAATGGAATGTGTTTTTGGAAAGTTGTGGTTTAAGGATTGTGACATTTGATGTTTTAGCTACTGTAGACTTTAAGAATGATGTTGTTGTATCTATGGCTTTATATTCTATAAACTTTAATATATGAGGTTTTGGATTTTTGAAGACTTTAGTACATAATTTAGATCAAAATGTTAGGTTTTAAATTTTGCAGACCTTAAGAAATGACTTTTATGGGACTTCCGGTTTTAGATTTAGTAGACATTAGGAAGTGATCTCGATAAGGTTTAAGATTTGGATTTTGTAGATTTAGAGAAATAATTTCTTTTAAGAATTAAGTTTTACATTTTGTGGGCTTTAGTATAGCTTTTTTTTTTTAAATAATATTTGAGATTTTAGATCCTGCAGACTTTAATAAAGAGTTGGATTTCTTTCGTGTATTCAATCAAGCCATTTAATAAAGAATTGGACTTGGGAAAGTTTTATGTTGCGATTTCTTTGAGATGCATTTTAATTATAGGAAGAGTTCTATTTACTATTTTATATGAAGTCAAGTTAAGAATTTGAGGAAAATTCTTATTAGGTATTAATTTAACTTGTTGTTGAGGTTTATATTTATTTACCTGAATTGAAATATTAGGTTCGACAAAATAATTGAGGATTGAAATAAACATGGTATCGATTTGATGGACAAGTACTATTTAGGAATTGCTTGAGGTACTAGCAAATGCCAAGGGCAGAATTTTTGTAAGGAAGGGAGATTGTAACACCCTAATCTGATATTAGAAGGAAAATAGTGACAATTTTTATTGGAACTAAATTAGATTTAATGGGCTATATTTAATAATCTCACAAGTTATTATTTTCTGAAATTGGTTAGGAGATTTTTAATTAGGTCCAGTGGAGCAAGAATCCGGTTGAGCCAACCCTTTTGATAAGCCCAAAAACCGACCCAGCGGCCAAAAACTCGTGGAAAATCCAAACCCAGTTGCAGCAAATCCCTAAGCCGTATATATAAAAACCATGCACTATTTTCCAACATCTATCCATATATAGGTTCATTTTAGGTGAAGATTCTTTGGATCAATTTTTTGTCTACAAACGTCTATCAATTTCCATTAAGAATATAAATAATAAAATCTAACTCTTTTCACTGTTTTGAACCGTGGTAAAATAACAAATAATTTCACATAGTATCAAAGTATAGGTTCAAAGTTCAAACATGGTTATCATGACCTTAGCATTGTATTACAAGTACATAATTAAATGGGATTAGAAATGCAAAGTGACTGTCGAGCCTTGCTTATTCACAATGGATGCGGTGAAGTAAATGTAGAAAAGCAACAAACAATTTCGCAAGAATGCTAATAGACTACTTACTAATTTCCACACCGGCCTATATCGACTCCCACAATCGTTCAGTAATAGCTTTACCTTGCTTCAAGACCGAAGCCTCCCTCAAGCATTTGTCAACTTCATGTTTTGTACTAGACGCTATAGAATCACGTTTCCGTTTTAGTTCCTCAAGATCTATGTAAAGCTTTGCAATATCTCTGTTAACTTTGTCTGCTTGTTTTCCAATATAAAGAGCAAAGAAAGCACGTGCAACTCTCTCCAGATGATAAACGAGAGGTCGAATTTCAAATCCTGCAACTTGGCAAGTTTTCAAGCTTGTCCACCAGATGAGAAGCACATCTTTGGTGATATCCACAACCTTGGTGTTTCTCATGCTGTATATGCAACCACATAACATGTTAACAAAAAATAGTTTTACATTTGGACTCAGTGTAGATGCAGCGCTAATATCACCGTGTTTGGAAAGCAAGCTCCTTAGGATAGGAGCAAAAGTCAAAGCAGCCTTGTGGTGTTCTCTAACATTAACAACCTCTTCTTCAAGAGCAAAGTAGTCATTGTGAGATTTTGCATCCAAACTCCTAAAAAAAATCTCAGCTCCTCCGTCCCTTAATTCTACAGAAATCTCTGTGCCCCGATCAAGAAACTTTTTAAATTGTGTGTAACCCTCGTCAGAAAACCGTAGAATATTATCTTCCCTAGGGTCATTAAAGAAGATTTCTTCAGGACTAACTGTTTGTCTAATCTCTCTAGCCTCTATAACCCTTCTCAATTCCTTATTCTCATCTTCATTCAAGGATTTTAAAATTTTAGACAAGCTTAAAGTCGGCTCACTTTGTTCTTCTTTGTTTTGCATCATCATTGTGTTTTTGGGCTGCATAATCAACTTTCCAAGCTGCCCAAAAGGATCCCTCAACTCTACTTGATCTCCATGATCTCCCTTTAGTAGTGATATTACCTAATAGCCAATAAACGTAAAGCAATATCAAAATATATGTATCAGTTTTCCTTAATTGGGTTCTTGAATGAAATGAAAGGTTTTTAATTAGAAGATCAAAGCTTTCACTTTCAAATTTTGAAAAATTGGAATTTTTATCGAACTTACCTCAGATATGACGCATTTAATTTCAACAACAAAATTGCAATCTGTACATTGATAACTCGGCAATATTTGGTCTCTCTGTTTCTGACAAACATCACAATAAAATTCATCGTCCATCTCATCTTCATGTTCAGCAAGAGCAGTTGTAAGAATGAGTGGATCTTCGTGACATTTATAGGTAATTCCATTTGGTAATGGACCACAAGTATAATGGAGATTCCAATCACAGTAGAGACAGCTGAAGATAGATGATTCACAACCTTTATCGCAAGCATTGCACTTGAGTACTCGATCATCCGTTCTCTCCCTAAAATGTAGTAGGTGACTGTGGGCCTCGTACTCTATGGCAGGCACTCTCTCTTCACCACAAATAATGTCCAAGATGAAACCACAATTGTCATGCTTACAAATGTAGGCGGTGGCACCGGCCGTAATATCCTTGCGACAGGCATTGCATTTTGCAAGAAGACCTTTCTGCTCGAGAAGGAAGAGAGGGTGATGATGAAAGGGATGGTATATCTTTTGCGATAACTGGTGATGCTTTCTTTGACTAGTTGATCCAGCTGCCAAATCATTGTAGTCGCGTACAGGAATAGGCCGCATCTTTTACAATCAAGTTATGTATTGCAGTTCTCGCGCTTACTAGCTAGCTGCAGATAGTCTCATCATCTCTCTTCTTCTCGCTCATATGCCCGTAATTATTCAAGCATGCATTCTCCAATATCTCTCTCTTTTCCCTTTTTGCTCTGATTTCTCTCAAGAGCTAACTAGTTGGCCTGAGGTGATCTCCCTCAATCCACATCATTTTTATAGTGGAAATTTTACACTTTAATTTCGAATTATATCCACTAATTATAATTATAATTGGGACTACAAAAAAAGCGTCCCAAGCTAGTCATCCCAATATGGCTGTCCCAAAAGGATTTTTGGAACGAAAATTTAAACTTCATCCCAAAAAGTATACAAAACCGTTTAATAGCATTCAAATAGAAAGTTTTTTTGGGACGAATAAACTTCAACCCAGATATATGGTCGGACAATCAAATCATTACACTTTATCGTGAACGTAAGTTCGAACACATTGGGTTGAGTAGTCGATCGAAATAAATTCGTTCGAATGTATTACATTGGTTGTTTGATTAGGTTATTATACATTCGAACGTGTTACTAGGAGAAGACATTCAAACATAAAATATGGTCTTCAAACTTAAAAGTCATGCTCGGTGTCGTCAAAACGCATTCAAACGCTTATTACGTTCGAACGAGGAGTTCATTATATCCGATTGCTATTCGAACGCTGATTACAGATTAAGTTTGAATGTTCTGTGTAACTGTTTGAACGGTTAGGCTAACTATATGTTCGAACTGTTGTTGGTCATTTGAACAGTAACACTTTGATTTTACCCAATAATGAAAACCCAAATATACATATATAACATCTTAAAATATATACTACAATTTGTTCAATAAACATAAAAGTAGTCTCAAAAGTGTAAACTAAATAAATAAAATTGTAGTGTTCATCATACAAAAACAATTGTAAAATATTTATAAATTAAATTAGTTGTTTGGAGGCCTGAATTATTGCATAAAACAGTACTATTGATTGTTCGAACAGTAAACCGATGTTGTCAGTATTTAAGGACAAATTTTAAATTTTGTTCCTAAACTCATTTTTGGGACAATTTTTGTATTTTTTCATCCCAAAAAATCGAATTTGTTGTATTTTTAGTTTTAACATTTTTTTTTATATAGTAATCTTATAATTCACAAGCTCATGACTTTTATAATTCACAGGAAATTTAAATAATTAAATTTTAAAATAATATTAAAAATAAAAAGGCTTTTAATATCGATCTTCTTGCTTTGACACTCTATGGTTGGATAATCGATTTGAACTGATCTTGTGTGTAAAAATGAGATAATCTCATGGAAGTACATTACACGTTATGAAATTTTCCTTAATTAGTCGATTTTTGTGCTTTATCTCTTCCTCTTCTTTCAAGCAAAGTAACGAGAATCTAAGCAAAGTAACGAGAATCTTGAAAACTTTTGCTTTTTCTTTTTTAAATTGAACGTCTGCTGAATAATTTGTAGTGTTTTATTTTTTCACCTTTCACTTTGCTTTGGCTCCTTTTTGACGTTACATCCTTGAAGTCACAAGGGATGGTACGTATCATTCAATTCTTAAGAACAGGGCAAAGAGAATTCTCTTATGACTATTCTCCAATCTCCATGACATCTACGTTCTAAATATAATTTTAACATTTAGAAATTTGGATTTTTAAGAATGTAACTATACCTAATGATTAGGAGTCTAAAACATTTTCAAAATATGAGATCATTGTCATGTTTGTTATTTATAGACTTTTCGTACGAATTATTTATATTTTCAAAACATAAATAGATGTCATTGAAAATGATAAAATCAACACCTGACTTTCATCGCCAGCTCATAATCACTCAAGTGATCAAATGATCATGTTCTTCCTTTTTGCACGTCCAGCCACATGAGTTTTCAGTCCTACATTATTTTTTTAGAGAGAGAGAATAGACTATTAAGATAATTATTTTATTCTCAAATTGTGCGAAACATATTCTTTACCTCACTTAAATTATAAGATTTTATTTATAAGATTCAAAATTTAAAATTTATCTTTCAAATCAAATTATATCATATAAATACTTTATTATATATGCTTCACACAAGACCAGCGGCTCCAGAATAGAATCTATTTTTTATTATTAAAAACATCCTCACTTTTGTGCAGGAAAAGCATGAAAATATCAAGATTTTGGGGTTAGAAGATCATTAATCAATAAATCCGCAAAACCTGTGAAACTTTTTAAAAGAGGCATAAATACGGAGGAAGAATAATCTTTTTAAAAGAAAAAATAAAAGAAAACAAAAGAAAAAGAGAATATTTATGTTAATGAGTGCATTAAACGTCATGAGAATTTCCTTATTCAATTTAGTGCATGTTTGGGATTTCGGAGGAAAATATACATTATAGTTTAAAGGCTTATAACTTATAGCCTAAGTAATATATTCTACTATTAAAAAATGCTTTCTAATGTAGAAATTAATGAGGATTATTTGATTTTTTTTAAGATTATGACCACATATTTGAAAGTTGTAATTATCTAAAAGTTGTATGGGTATTTTCGTCTATTAATAGTCTTTTTAAAATTCAAATTACATTCCGCATTATTTAGAAAAGTTCGTTTGAGGAAAAATATCAAAATGATTAAAGGTGAAAACCGACCCTATGCAATTTTTGACCAAAATTGATGCCGACCAATGGAGGGGATTTGCATGGAACGAACAACCCACCGTACCGGTCGATGGGGAGGAAAGATACCGACCGTATCGACTCTGACAGTTCTCAATACCCCTAACGGCGAGGTTCATTTGAGATAGTAGAGAGAGAAAGTGTTGCAGAGGAGAGAGAGAGAGAGAGAGAGAGAGAGAGAGAGAATTGAGAATCGAAAAAGACTAGGGGAGGGGAAGAAGATCTCAAATCGAAACGATGCCGTTTGGTTTAAAATCAAACAGCGTCGTTTCACTCATACTTTTTATGTTATGTATAAAATGACGCTGTTTGTTTCACTTGTGTGTGTGTGTGTGTGTTTTTTTTTTTTTTTTTAACTTTAGATATAAAACGACGTCATTTTACTTAAACTTAAGTAGAACAACAACTATTTAACTACAATATATATAAAAAGAAATTATTTATTTATTTAATCGGTTGGTTTGACTGGTTCAAACCTAAATTGAACCGAACCTACAGACGTCAATTTTATCTATTTTCTGCCATCGGCCAACAGGTTCTCCACCGGTTTCGACTAGTTCCTGACTCCAGTGGCCGATCTTTGTTGGTAAAGGTTGGTCTGGTTGGTTTCTGTTCACCCCTAAAAATGATATTTTTCCTCAAACATATTTTTTAATTTATTTTAAATTTAAAAGTACATTAATATAAAACATCTAAACAACCTAATTTTTTCATTAAATAGCTTTTAAAGTTATATATGTACTTTTTAAGACTCCTACCACAATCCTAAACATGCCCTTAATATGCCTTTCTATATACTTTTAGTGCTTTATAGTGTCTTTTTTCCCTTTTCACTTTGCTTTGGCTCATTTTTGTTCCATCCTTGAAGTGAGGGATGGTATCATTCAATTCTTACGAAGAGAAGAGGGCAAGGAGAATTCTCTTATGAATCTATTCTCCATGACATCTTTCTGGGCAGATGCAGCCAGCACTGCTGTCTACTTGATCAACAGAGGGCCATCAATTCCATTAGATCGTGAATTGCCTAAGGAGGTTTGGAGTGGGAAAGAGGTCAAATTTTCTCACCTTAAAACATTTGGTTGTCTTTCTTATGTTCATATTGGTTCTGATGCGCGGAGTAAACTTGAGGTGAAGTCAAAGAAATGTTATTTCATTAGATATGGAGACGAGGCATTTGGCTATCGTTTATGGGATGATCAGGGTTGGAAAATCATAAGAAGCAGGAATGTAATTTTCAATGAGAAGACTATGTACAAGGACAAGTCTAGTACAGCTTCTGAAACAGCTCCTCAGGAGTCCGAGTTTGTAAGCTTGGATGACCTACCAGAGGTCACAGTGCAGAGTGGAGATGTGAGTGACGGGGAGAGTGGGTCCAGTGCACCCATTCCTATTATTCCACAGTCAGCTTCAGAGCCGTCCACTCCTATAGCTGCAGTTCAAAGGTCAGTTAGGACTATACGTCCTCCACAGCGTTTCTCACCAACCTTGAATTACATTATGTTGACAGATGGTGGAGAACCGCAGAGTTATGAAGAAACCTTGCAAGATGAAAATTCTAGCAAGTGGGAGCTGGCCATGAAAGGTGAGATGGATTATCTACTAGAGAATCGAACATGAGAGTTGACAGAACTTCCATCAGGGAAAAAGACTTTACACAATAAGTGGGTATATCGGTTGAAAACTGAGTTTGATGGCAGTAAGAGGTATAAGGCTAGACTTGTTGTAAAAGGCTTTTAGCAAAAGCAGGGTATTGATTACTCTGAGATCTTTTCTCCTGTGGTGAAGATCACAACCATCAGGATGGTACTGTCCATAGTTGCTACTGAAGATTTATTTCTTGAGCAGCTAGATGTGAAGACAGCCTTTCTTCATGGAGACTTTGAAGAAGACATCTACATGCACCAACATGAGGGGTTTGCAGTACATGGAAAGGAAGATTCAGTTTGTAGACTGAAGAAGAGCTTGTATGGCCTGAAACAAGCTCCTAAACAGTGGTGCAAGAAATTTGACAACTTCATGTGCAGTGCAGGGTGCATAAGATGTCAGGCATTTTGACAATTCTTACATTATTCTGCTGTTGTATGTGGATGACATGCTTATTGCAGGGGCTAGTATTGATGAGATCAATAATCTGAAGAAGCAGATGTCAAAGCACTTTGCAATGAAGGATTTGGGAGATGCAAAGCAAATCATTGGCATGAGAATTGTCAGAGATAGAGCCAGAGGTACATTAAGGCTCTCACAGGCTGAGTATGTGAAAAAGGTACTCAGCAGGTTCAATATGGACAAGGCCAAACCAGTTGGCACACCCTTGAAAAGTCACTTCAAACTTAGTAAGAATCAGTCACCCGAGTCAGAGGAGGAACAAGACTACATGAGTAAGGCTCTTTATGCCTCAGCTATTGGTTTACTTATGTATGCTATGGTCTACACAAGACCGGAAATTGTCCATGCAGTGGGAGTTGTGAGTAGATACATGAGTAAACCAGGAAAACAACATTGGGAAGCATTCAATTGGATTTTGAGGTACCTAAAGGGCTCCTCAGAAATGTGCTTGTGTTTCTCTAGAAAAAGCTTAGAGGTGCAAGGCTACGTTGACGCTGATTTAGCTGGTGATATTGATAGCAGAAAGAGTACCACAGGTTTTGTCTACACTCTTGGTGGTACTGCAGTATCATGGGGTTCTAATTTGCATAAAACAGTTTCTTTGTCTACTACAGAAGCTGAGTATGTTGTAGTGTCAGAGGCTACAAAGGAGATGATATGGCTACAGGGCTTCTTAGAGGAATTGGGCAAAAAGAATCAGAAAGGCACTCTTTACAGTGATAGTCAGAGTGTCATATTCCTTGCCAAGAATCCAGCATTTCATTCCATGACAAAGCACATTCAGATCAGGTATCACTCCATACGATCATTGTTAGAGGATGGACAGTTGTTACTTGAGAAAATTTGTGGTAGCAAGAACCCTGCTGATATGTTGACAAAGGGTGTTATACTTGAGAAACTGAAGTCATGTGCAACTTCAATTGGTCTTCTAGCATGAAGATAGGGGCAGTGAGTTATAGAAGTAGAGAATATCATGTTTGAGGAAGAGGACAATGCAGTGAGTGTACCAGTCTCCAAGTGGGAGATTGTTAAGTATTGTGGAGTCTGATCCACTTTGCTCGAGCGGAGGCTTTTGGCCGCTCGAGCGAAGCCAAACAGATTTAAACGCTCGAAGGCCGCTCGACAGTGAGCTCGAGTAGTGTCTGCTGGAAGGGAAGTTCGCTCGAGTGAAGGCATTGGCCGCTCGAGCGAAGTCAGACAGAGTTGAACACTTGACGTGCGCTCAACAGTGAGCTCGAGCAGTTGAGGAAGGAAAGTTTGCTCGACGCGCGCTCGACATGCCGCTCAAGCGAATGTTCTATTTTTGCTCTGTTTCTAGGGTTTTCTATCGTTTGAGTATAACTAGGCCATTTATGTCATATGGCCGTGTGTGTGCGCCTCAAGAACTTTGTGAAGAACAAAATTTCGCCTCCACCATTGTATTGTGATCCCTCATCTATAAAAATCCTCTGCAGCTCCCGTGGACATAGGCAATTTGCCGAACCACGTAAATCTTGTGTTGTGTGTGATTGATTTCTCTTCCATTTTCTTTATTTTTCACTTCATTGTCATCAGTTTTTACAACAAGAGATGCACATTTTAGATTGTAAACTTTGAATTGAGTATTGATTAAGTAGTGCTGATTTTGAAAAAAGGAAGGAGGATATTAGAGATTGTCCAAAACATATATATATGTAAGATAGCCTGGAAGGAAGGAAGCCCCTTGTTTTGCCTTCAAACTACCTATAAAAAAAAATTACTCTTGATATGAAAGTCTGAAACCATTAAAGAAATTATAATTTCAATCGATATCAATTTAATTTAGTCACCAATTAAATAGCATGGAATATCTATGTCTAGTTAATAACTAGCAAGAGCACATGACAAAATGTTTTTCTTCTGCTCTGTTTTTTCTGGAATTTTGGATGGATAGTGCTCGGGTCATACCCAAAGCAATTAATTTAATTAACTTTAGAATAGGCAGTTTGTGTTCATTTATTAATTTTATTAACTCATGTTGTAGTTAATCTTATTAACTTATGAAGGATGCTTGGTGAAGTGAAGATTTTAAGTGGAAAGGCCTAAGGCATCTTGGAATGCCGTCCTTTCTGCCTTTTCTAAAAGCAATATGTGTAAAATGAGGAAAACATTATTTTGTGAAGTATTTGTTGTATCTCCACTGCTACTCCGAAAATGTGTTTCCTTAACACTATATGTTCTTATTAATATTTTTGGGCTTATTTTTGTGATATTTTAATTTCTTATCCATTTCCTTCAATCGATCAGCTTGGCTTCCAATCACAAAATGTGGGCTTTTTCACACTGGCATATAGACTATACAGATGTAGATCAAGTTTCACTCTGATAAGAAATTTGAGATACATACTTCCATCATAATCTAACAATTCCTAACTTCTAGTGCATATCTTTTCCTCTTAAAACAGGTTAACAGCGGAATGAAGTTTGTTGGTGGTGAAAGTGGTGCACTGGGCAGGGTAAACGAGTATTTCTGGGAAAAGTTAAGGGAAAATCTCTCAGAACCATCTCTCCTTCGATGCTTGTTTTTTACAGCAAGATTGCTGGCTATACACTGCAACAGGAATGAAAATCTGAGATCTTAGATACGTTGCTACAAAAAAAAATCTTGAAGTATGGTGCCATTAGAGTTATTGGCTTCAGATTTAATGTCTCATATGGTTGTAACTTTCCTTTTATGACCTAAATAGCGATGATGGATTTGTGCATTTGGTACTAAAAGATTTCAAAGGGATCCAATTCCTTGGGATGAAATGCAGTGATTTGATTTTTGATAGAGCTACTTCAACCATAGACTTAAAGTAGAAAATATATTATGTTTAAAGGTATACTAATAGCACCCATTAAGTGGTTATGTACATACTTTCCTACATTTGTTGCGGTTGAAACTTCTCAAAATATGGTATGTTATTTATTGGTACTTTTTTTTGCTAAGAAGTGATTGGTAATCTTGATTTGCTAATACGCATTGGTCAATTTTGCATGCTAGACATTCTTGCTGGTTTTTTTGGTTGGTATGACTTGAAAATACCACCATATGGTGATAGGAGAATCAACAGATTAAAAACTGAACTTCAAAAGATACAACTAGCAATGGATATCCAAACAACTCAACATCGACTAGAAATAGAGGCTAAGAGGCACAAGAGAAAGTACTTGAGTGTCAATTTATTTATAGTAATTTCAATGACGTGGGTACTTTGTTTAGGATTTTATTTTGGGAAATTATGAGAAAACAATGTGAACAAGATGATTTTTTCATGTTGTCAGTACTTTAGGATTTTATATGAAGTTGTTTTCATTTTAGATTAATTTTCAGCTTTTTAATTTTACATATTGAGCATGTCATTCTTTGTTGATCCATCTATGTTAATTATCCATTTTGCACTGGAGCATCACTGTTTTGTGTTATAAAACATTGTTTTTGGAGTATTGGATGTTTCTTGATTATATTAGTTTTGTGACTGCCAAGTGTGTCATTTATTAGAAACTTTGTACAGCATTTTCTGCTCTCTGAATATGTTATCAAAACAAAGTGATTACAGTGGTTATTGAAAAATCCACCTTCTGAACATGGCATAGCATTCCTTAGGCACATGTACTCCAAAGCTATGTGACCCCCTCCCTGCATGATCTTTGCTCATTATAATTCAACTTACTTCCTTCCACTCGGTCAAATAAATAAATAAATAAATTTCAAAAAAAAATTTCACTCTCCAAGTGCAACATAATTCTTGCCTTTATGGTTGCAGGTTACATTTGTATGGTAACCCAACTTGTTCTCTATTAACATAGAAATTAGTTGTTCTTTTCAATGTTTTATGTTGCTTGCAAATGGAATAAGTAGAGGGTAGAGAACTTAAACTGCACATGTTTTTTTTACTTATTTTTGTAATGAAGAGGGGAGGGCACCCATGTGGCCCTGTGGGCATACTGCCTGCCCCCTCTCTTCCGTGAGCATGCATGATTTTGAACATATTGTTCTGATGCTATTTCAGAGCCAGCTTTTGTCGATGTAAAATATTGCATAGTGAAAAGCCACATGTTGATCTTCTGAAAGTCTAATAAATAACAAAAGAACTGATATGGATCAAACTTGAAAACTGAAACCAGAAAAGTTATTGTCATTGATCTTTAAATGACTGTAGTTTCATTACAAAAAATCTGGATCAAACTTGCTCAAAAAATCATTGAAATACTCAAAAACAATAACTTCTGGAATTTACAATAGCTACATGTTTATGGAGACAAAATGCACTAAAAATAGTCATTTCCACAAAAAATTATGTCATCTCCACCAATGATACTTCACCAAAAAGGGAGGAGCAGTTCGTCTACCACCAAAATAATCCATGTCGGAATCCATCACCACCAATGTACTTGGGATTGAGGAGCCTCTTGCATTGTACCTGGGTTCCATGTCAGAATCCATTGTCTGTCTAGTGTTCGAATTATCTATGAAGATCCCGCACGTTTCAAATAAAGATAATACCTTCTATATGAACGAAATCATATACAAGAGAAAAAAAATTTCAAGCAGAAGTGTATAAATGTTTGTGGTTATTAGGAAAAGTGTGTAAAAATTTATTAACCAAGACAACAACCAGAATAACCTCTAAAATGACCCTATAACATTATTAAAAAATGATCAAACATTATTAACCTCTGGCTCGTGCGTCTCCACCCTATTCTATTAAGTGCGATATTGCTACTGCTAATTCTACACCCTATTCATCTTCTGCCGCACTCTCCCTCTTTCGGAATATCGTTCTCCCCCATAGCTAGGCAAACTAACGAAAGCAGTTTACAACATCTACCTAGATAAAGGATACAAAAATGAAAACACAAAAACACACAAGATACATGGATGCTAGGAAACGAAAATGGAATGGAAAGAAACAGCCAAAAACACAAACCCTTCTTTCGGAATAGACCACTGTCAGCGGCCACAGACGGCCCCGTTCGGGAGACGAGCTGTGAGAAGCAACACCTCAAGCTGTGCGACGAAGCCGTATGGAAGAGAACCGAGCTGGCGGCAGAATGCCTGCGGGAGGGGGAAATGCAAATTTTGATCTACGAAAGTTGAAACGTATGGCAGGACTGATTTATAGATTTAGGATTCTAAACGCACATTTCAAAAACAAATAAAATAAAAATAAAAAAGTAAATCCACGTGCGGAGGTTGAGCTACAGTAAGAGGTTGTGTAGAACTTCTAAAATATTAATCTTTGTGAAATATTAAAAAATTTAATTATTCATGGCTTCGTACCTGTAAAAAGATATTAATAAATAAAAACGGCTTGAATACAAAGGAAAAGAACAAGTGCCAAAGAATAAGTAGGTAGGTTGAATGCGGTACTCTCTTCTTCATTCTTTGCTTGTTATTCTTTTCTAATGTTTGGGCCAACAGAATGATCATTTGCAATTGCAAGAATAAAAACAAAAAATAAGAATGAAAAAGAAGAGAAAAAAAGAAGAAGAAGACAATAATGATGCTATCGAGTACATTGCTCGTTATGACAATTTCATTTGTCAATATTTACTTTTTGTTTTTCCTTTTTTTTTTTTTTTTTTTTTTTTTGGTGAAGAACCTTTGCCCAGTTTGGATTGCCGATAGATGCTTTTCATCTCATCTGTACTGTATACTAGTTTTTTCTATCTAAATATATTATATTTTATTTCTGAATTTTAAAAACATCACATTAAACAAATAGTAATACAGTATGTGAACATAGTATGAACAGTAAAAAACTGACATAAAAGTATATAAATGATGCGTGAACAGTAAAATCTGACATAAACAGTAACAATTTGGCTACTCTATTAAATAGTAGGATCCACACATTTTTCAAATCTCAAAAATTAAAAATTATCTCATCTCATTTCACTATCTAAACACACATTTTTTTTACAAACTATTTTATCTCATATTAACTTAAAAATTTCTTTACTATTTAAAATATCTCATCTCATCTTATTTCATCTAAACTGTATATCTAAATGAGACCTAAATTCTAATCTACCAATAAATATACCTTTAGTTTAGCGCTTTCTTTCAAGCAAAAGAACGTCTTGAAAATTTTGTTTTTTTCTTTTTTATATAAATTGAACATCTGCTGAATAATTTCTAGTTTTTTTTTTTTTTTTTTTCACTTTGCTTTGTCTCCTCTTGGTTCTGTCCTTGAAGCGATCGAGGGATGGCATCATTCAATTCTTGAACAAAAATCATAGGCCAACAGCCTATTAATAGTTTGTTTATAATTATGGATTAAAATAATATATTTTTTCAAATTTTAGCTTGACACTTATTTTGATTTTATTTAATTAAATATTTAAAAATATTATTTTATTAAAAATTGCAAATGAGATTTGATTGGGTTGTAACATCACTACTCACATGGGCGGAACTACTAAGGGCCTTGGGGGGGCCACCCAAAATTTTTAAAATTATATGAAAATTACAATTTTAAATGTGTTTTTATAAAGTAAATTATATAAAAATTAGTATTTAACCCCCCCCCAAAAAATTATTTTTAACTTCCCAAAAAAAAAAAATTAGATTTTCTGATTCCGCCCCTGACTACTCATTCTTTAAAGCTTTGGGTAAGGAAAATTCAACTATTCTCCATGACATCTTGTAAGGCTCCAATGCTTCCCAAATCACATGAGGGCAAGTTTGAGGCATGGGATGAGATATAAAATTTCTCATCTCATCTCATCTCATAATTATAACTTTTTCATATTCTCGTACAAAATATAATAAACAATTCAATATTTTCAAATCTCAAAATAATAATAATATTAAAAAAATAATATTTTAAACGTTCATCTAAAATTAAGAATTCTCATTTCACTCCCCAAACCTACCCTTAAATTGTAGTCTCGTTTGAATATTATAAAGAGCAAGAACTTTTCATTCCAAAGCAATGCATGTGGGATCTCATATACCACCTATCATTATCATTATCATATGGAGTATCACAATCTACTCTCCTTAAATTTTCGACATCCTTGTCGACCAGTCCATCGTAGGTGGCATGGCTCAAATCCCACATTTCTAGTTAGAATATGCTTTGATACCATTTATGACACTCCAATGGAAAACCTAAATCACATGACTTATACTCTAAAATAACAAATCAATTATACAATTGGAACCCCATTGGAACATTATATTGAGCTAGAACTTCTCATTCCTAAACAATGTGGGATCTCATACACCACCTATCCTTATTCTTATCATATGTGGGATCCTAAGTTTGAGACTCTTCAAACTTTATAAATCGAGTTTTTGGATATCTAAGCTAGGTTTGAGATTATGCAAATTTTAAAAAGGATTTGGTTGAGATATCAAGTTTTAGGTCCTGTAGACTTGATGGAATGTGTTTTTGGAAAGTTGCGGTTTTAGGATTGTGACATTTGATGTTTTAGCTACTGCAGACTTTAAGAATGATGTTGTTGTATCTATGGTTTTAGATTCTGTAGACCTGGTGAGGTTTTGGATTTCTGCAAACTTTTAGTACATAAGTTAAATAAAATGTTAGGTTATAGATTTTGCAGACCTTAAGAAATGACTTTTATGAGATTTACGGTTTTAGATTCATCAGACTTTAGGAAGTGAACTAAGTAAGGTTTAAGACTTGGATTGTGAAGCTTTGAAGAAATAATTCCATTTGAGATTCAAGTTTTAAATTCTGCATACATTAGGAGAGCCCTTTTTTTAAAAGAAATAATTTTTGAGATTTTAGATCTTGCAGACTTTAATAAAGAGTTGGATTTCTTTCGTAAATTAAGTGTAAGATTAAGGACCCTGAACTTGGGAAAGTTTTATATTGCGATTTTTTTGAGATTTCTTTTTTTTTTTTTTTTTGTAAATTACGTGAAGAGTTCTATTTACCATTTTATATGAAGTTAAACTAAGAATTTGAAGGAAATTCTTATTAGGTTTTAATTGAGCCTACTGTTGAGGTTTATATTTTTTTTACCTGAATTGGACACTAGAGGGTATCATAATCGATATAATGTGCATGAACATGCATGCCTGTTGAGGTTTTGAAATGAGGTGTGCATGTTAACTGTGTGTGCAAATGCCATAAGGAAAACAGAGACATGATTCCGAAAATATTCATCTTCCTTTATTGATTTGTTTACACAGTAAATGTGCCTTTTTATAGACACAATTTAGCCAATACAGAAAATAACTTCTAATGGAAATGTGACACCTGTACTAGGACAGTTACAGAGAATATTCTGAAATTCTATAGAATCATCCTTTCAAGTCATGTTTTCTGGAAGGGTTTCCTCCTGATCTTGTGGTGCAGATTCTATGTCCTTAATACCCACTCGTGAGTCAAACAGCATAGCTTTGATATTGAGGCTTGACCGTAGATGTTGAAATCTGGCTGTAGAAAGTGGTTTAGTGAGAATGTCGGCAATTTGATCCTTGGTGGAAATAAAGGCCACCTAGAGTGTTTTATTAGCTATCCGTTCTCTTACAAATGATAGTCTAAATCAACATGTCTGGTTCTAGAATGCAATACAGGGTTAGCTGATAAATAGGTGGCGCCTAGGTTGTCACACCATAGGAGAGGAGGATTTTTGAGAAAATTCCAAGTTCCTTGAGTAAGGATTACAACCATAGGATCTCACACGTGGTGTTGGCTATTAACTTGCATTCGGCCTCAGTGCAGAACCGAGCTATGGTTGGTTGCTTTTTCGATCCCTAGGAGACAAGATGAGTCCTAAAGTAAACACAGAATCCACCAGTGGATTGAGGTAACGCAAAATGCGTTTGACAACTTGCCAGTGGGGCTGGCGTGGACAATGCATGTATTGACATACTCGGTTGACAACAAAGGAGATATCAGGATGTGTAAATACTAGGTACTGTAAACTACCTACTACACTCCTGTAGAAGGAGGGATCCTCAAAGGTGTTACCATCCAACGCATTAATTTTGACAGAGGAGGACATCGATGTACATACTGATTTAGAATTGTGCATGTTTGTTTTGACAATGAGGTCATGAATGTATTTGGACTAAGAGAGAGTGAGACCAAAGGATTCTCGACTGACTTATATGCCCAAGAAATAATGTAGTTTGCCCAGGTGTTTGATAGGAAAATGGGAACCCAAAGATCGAATAAAATCAGCAATTAGCACATTACTTGAACCACTGACAATTATGTCATTGACATAGATTAATATATACAAACAATTAGTGGAGTTTTTAAAGATAAACAGAGAGGAGTTAGACCGAGAGGCTTGAAATCCTAATGAAATTAATTTATCACTCAATTTGACAAACCAGGCCCTCGGGGCTTGTTTTTAAACCGTAAAGAGATTTCCAAAGCTTACAAACATGAGTTGGATGATCTGGATAGACAAACCCAGGAGGTTGTTGCATGAACACTGCTTCTTTGAGGTCTCCGTGGAGAAAAGCATTTTGGATGTCCAGTTGGTGAAGGGTCTAGTGGGAGGTGACTGCAATTGACAGTAGGAGACGTATGGTGACAGGTTTGACAACAAGACTGAAGGTTTTAGAGTAGTCTAGGCCAAGTTGTTGATGAAATCCTTTGGTCACGAGGAGAGCCTTTGTGACGTTCAATTGAGCCATCGGGCCTTCGTTTGCTATTGAGAATCCATTTTGAACCAAGGACGTTATAGTGGGTGAGAAAGGGACGAGATCCCAAGTTTGGTTTTGCAACAATGCCTAAAATTCGAGATGCATGGCAGATTTCCATTCAGGATATTTTGATGCTTTGGTGAAGGAAGTAGGTTCTTCAGGAATGGGAAGAATCAGTTTAGATGGTAGAGGCGAAGAAATAGTGAGAGAAAGAGTGGGTTTCAATGGCCATGGAATATTGGTCCCGTCAGAACGGACCCGAGGACAGTGAATTTGTGATTTGGACCTTGTGACCATGAGGTGGATGGATTCAGGTATAGAGGTGGGAAGAGGAGGTTCCAATGGTGCCGTAGGACCAATTGAGGGTGAGGAAGAAGTGGAAGGTGAGTGGGCTGAAGACGTGTTGGGTGAAAATATTGGAGGCCCAAGTGTAAGACACGGGTAGGGAGGACGTACTGAAGATATTTGGTTAGTAGGCTTAGCAAAGGGAAATTGGTTTTCAAAGAATTTAACATCTCTGGATATATATCTGCGGCCCGATTCCAAATGGCCTTTTTGATCCGATACCATGTTGAGGTTTTGGAATGAGGTGTGCATGTTAACTATGTGTGCAAATGCCTTAAGGACAACAGAGACGTGATTCCGAAAATATTCCACTTCCTTTATTGATTTGTTTACACAATAAATGTGCCTTTTTATAGACACAGTCTAGCAAATACAGAAAATAACTTCTAATGGAAATGTGACACCTGTACTAAGACAGTTACAGAAAATATTCTAGAATTCTACAGAATCATCCTCTCGAGTCATACTTTTTGGAAGGGTTTCCTCCTGATTCTTGTGGTGTAGATTCTATGGCCTTAATTATGCCTCAAGGGAGGTATGTGTAACACCGGGCTAAAATTTTGGAATATAAGGTTTGACAAAATGATTGAAGATTAAAATAGACATGAAATCGATGTGATGGACAAGTATTTATGAATTGCTTGAGAACAAGCAAATTTCGAGGATAAGATTTTTATAAAGATGAGATATTGTAATACCCTAATCCAGTATTATAAGGAAAATAGCGACAATTTTTATTGGTCCAAATTAGGTTTAATGGGCTATATGCAATAAGCCCACAAACTATTATTATCTGGAATTGGTTTCTGAGATTTTTTAATTAAGTCCATACGTCAAAGAATCCCGTTAAGCCAACCCTTTTGATAAACCCATACAAAGCCCAAAAATCAACCCAACAGCCAAAAACTCGTGGAAAATCCAAACCCAGTTGCACTAAATCCCTAAGCCGTATGTATAAAAACCATGCACTATTTTTCAACATCTATCTATATATATAGGTTCATTTTAGGTGAAGATTCTTTGGATCAGTTTTTTTTTCCACACACGTCTATCAATTTCTGATAAGAAATTAAATAATGAAATCTAACTCTTTTAACTGTTTTGAACCGTTCTAAAATAACAAATAATTTCACATAATATTAAAGTAGAGATTATAAGTACAAACATGGTTTTCCAGACCACAATATTGTATTACATGTAGATAATTAAATGGGATTAGAAATGCAAACTGACTGTCGAGCCTTGCTTATTCACGATGGATGCAGTGAAGTAAATATAGAAAAGAAGGAAACGATTACGCAAGAATTAATGCTAATAGATTACATAATAATTCTCACACCGGCCTATATCGATCCCCATGATCGTTCAGTAATAGCTTTACCTTTCTTCAAGACCGAAGCCTCCCTCAAGCATTTGTCAACGAAGTCACGTTTTGTACTAGACACTATAGAATCACGTTTCCGTTTTAGTTCCTCAATATCTTTGGAAAGCTCTGCAATATCTCTGTCAACTTGGTCAGCTTGTTTTCCGATATAAAGACCAAAGAAAGCATTTGTAACTCTCTTCAAATGGTCGAAGACAGATTGAATTCCAAATCCTGCCTTTTGGCAAGTTCTCAAGCTCGTCCACCACAGGAGAAGCAAATCTTTGGTGATATCCACAACCTTGGTGTTTTTCATGCTGTTTATGCAACCACATAACATGTTAACAAAAAATAGTTTTACATTTGGACTTACTTTGGATGCAGCGCTAATATCACCGTGTTTGGAAAGCAAGATCCTCAGGATAGGAGCAAAAGTCCGAGCAGCCTTGTGGTGTTCTCCAACATTAACAACCTCTTCTTCAAGAGCAAAGTAGTCATTGTGAGATTTTGCATCCAAACTCCATAAAAAAACCTCAACTCTTCCCGAGGGGTGGGCAGCGGGTCCCCGCCCATAATAGGAATTGAGTCTTTCGTCCCAAAATTGTACAAAAATCTCTGCGCCCTGAGCAAGAAAATTTATAAATTCTCTGTAATCCTCGTCAAAAAACTGTAGAATATTATCTTCCCCAGGGTCATCATTAAAGAATTTCTCTTCAGCATTAACTGTTTGTCTAATCTCTCTAGCCTCTAGAACCCTTGTCAATTCCATACTCCAATCATCTTCATTCAAGGATTTTAAAATTTCAGGCAAGCTTAAAGTCGGCTCACTTTGTTCTTCTTTGCTTTGCATCATCTGATCTTCTATTGTGTTTTTGGGCGGCATAATCAACTTTCCAAGCTGCCCAAAAGGATCCCTTAACTCTCCAAGATCTCCCATTAGCAGTGTTTTTCTAATCTCTCTAACCCTTAGAGCCCTTCTCAATTCCATACTCTCATCTTCATTCAAGGATTTTAAAATTTTAGACAAGCTTAAAGTCGGCTCACTTTGTTCTTCTTTGTTTTGCATCATCTGATCTTCTATTGTGTTTTTGGGTGGCATAATCAATTTTCCAAGCTGCCCAAAAGGATCCCTTAACTCTACATGATCTCCCCTTAGCAGTGATATTACCTAATAGCCAAAAAACATAAAGCAATATAAATATATATATATATATATATTTATATCAGTTTTCCTTAATTGGTTCTTGAATGAAATGAAAGGTTTTTTAATTAGAAGATCAAAGCTTTTACTTTCAAATTTTGAAAAATTGGAATTTATATCTAACTTACCTCAGATATGACGCACCCAATTTCAGCAACAAAATTGCAATCTGTACGCTGGTAACTCGGCAATAGTTGGTCTCTCTGTTTCTCACAAACATCACAATAAAATTCATCGTCCATCTCATCTTCATGTTCAGCAAGAGCATTCGTAAGAACGAGTGGATCTTCATGACATTTATATGTAAAGCTATATGGTAATGGACCACAAGTATAATGGAGATTCCAATCACAGTAGGGACAACTGAAGATAGATGATTCACAACTTTTATCGCAAGCATTGCACTTGAGTACTCGATCATCCGATCTCTCCCCAAAATGTAGTAGGTGACTGTGGGCCTCGTACTCTATGGCAGGCACTCCACCAAAAATAATGTCCAAGACGAAACCACAATTGTCATGCTTACAATTGTAGGTGAGGGAAGGGGTATCCTTGCGACAGGCATTGCATTTTCCACGAGGACCTTTTTGCTCAAGAAGGAAGAGAGGGTGAGACAAATCAAATGGATGGTAGATCTTTAGCGGCAATTTTAGCTCAGCACATGATGGATCGAGAAAGAAGGCGCATGGTAAGCAACTGTAGGCATTATTGGAGCAGTACTTTCCACATACACAACATTCAACTCGATCTCTAGGTATGTTATTGTAGAGTATCAACGAATGCTCGTGGCTAAAATATTTTGTAGAACTTTGAAGTTCCTTTTCCGGCACCGTTTTAATATTGCTAGGCGCAGCCGGGCTCACATCAATGCATTCAGGATCAAGGTTGAAATCACACTTGTTACAGTGAAAGATGATCCCACCACTCTTAGCACGCTGGCCACAAATATTACAGCAAACCATTGTTTCCTGGCAAAATATACAGAGTCACAGACACCATATATATATATATATATATATATGAAGGTATGAATGTATTGCAATCATCATGTGTTGTTCAATAAACATACAAATTTTAATCATAAAAATAAGATCAAAAGAAAAGAAGAACGGATGCATGGGATAGACCTGAGTAATAAAGCTCGACATACTGGGACGAACCACATATCCTGTAGGATGTTAAATCATTTGTGCGACATTAGCTAAGTAATTTAATCAGGTTGCTATCGTAACAACAAAATGTCATTACCATGAATATATATTATTTATAGTAAAAAAACCCCAAATTAAGAAAATTTATTAACACATATACATCAACAATATAATCACCCCTGGTGTAACGATAGCACGTACCGATGAGAAGACAGGGATGACACAAGGATTGAACTTCTTTATCTAATTTTTGGACTGGATGACAGCTCGGATGGATAAAGTAACGACATTGTAAGCAACCGTAGACCTTATTACCGCAAGATTTTCCACATTCGCTGCATAAGCTATCCTTAGAAATGTTTTCTAAGAATTGCATTGGATGTCGGTGGATTAGCTTGTCCCCACTCTCTGTAACTCGTTCTTCAGTATCCGTCCGCCTTATCGCCATCTCTCTCTCTCTCTCTGAGATCAAGAGCTCGTTGGCCTCCAGGTGATGTCCCTCAATCCATGCTCGTTATTTTTATAGTGGAAACTTTACACTCAATTTCCCAATTATATATAATTATATATATACATATACCGTTTTAGTGCTTCGTATGTGATTCTGTTTTTCCCTTCATTTAAGCAAGAGATAGAATCATAAAAACTTTCATTCTAAAAAAATAAAATAAATTAACTTATTCTAGATAATTCCCTTCATTTCAACTGGTTTTTCATTTAAATCAACAATTTAAGCTGTTTTTTTACTTTTATGGAAATATTTCACATTGTATATATACTTTATTTTTATGCAATAATTGTAATTTTGCCTTTTTGGACAAAACGCTCATAATCTTGAATTTCCATAACTATTTGAGTATGGCTCGTGGGATTAAGAATCTTCCTTCAGATTTTATTAATAAACTCTACTTTCAAAGTTTTCTTTCTATATATTTTGCATATTCTCTCAATTTCAATACCTAACTTCTGTTGATTAACTAGCCGTCGTCGGAATAATTGTGCTAATTTTGCCTCGCGTCACCATCTCTTATCAAATAATACTTGTTCTTCTTATTCTTTTATCTTAAGGCAGTACTGTTGGTGGATTCATACGGCCTGCAGCAACATATATATAATAATATTTATCCTGAGAAATATGAAAAAATAAATAAATTCGTGGCTTCGTTCCTATAAAAGGAATAAAAAAGGAAAAAAAAAAGTGAAAATATAATAATATTGATGCTACATATTGAGTGCATTGCACGTTATGACAATTTCCTTAATTTATCGATTTCGTCTGCCAGTTAATATTCCTTTAATTTATAGTACTTTATATGTTCCTCTTTTCTCATGCAAAAGAAAATCTTGTTTTTTTTTTCTTTTTTAAATTGAATATCTGCTGAATAATTTATAATATCTGTTTTTTTTTTTTTCTCCTTTGCACTTTGCTAGCTAGACTCCCTCAATCCACATCATTTTTATAGTGGGATTTTACACTTAATTTCCCTTTTTAATTAGTGCTCCATCCGTTTTGCTCTTGTTTTGAGGAAGAGATAGAATCATAAAAAGTCGCTCTTTTTTAAATAATAAAAAATAAAATATAGAAGCTATTTCCATCAAATTCATTTTTCATGCCATTTATTAATAATGTAAATGTTTAAAATTTTGGATTGTTTAGTATTTGACTAATCTTGCATTTGGGAATGAGTAGGAATCTACTACATGAATATGATTCTCAAATATTATATTATATTTAAGAGATTAATATCTCAGTGTAAAGATTACTCCTTAATAATATCTCAGTCTCTATTAAAACTTGTCTGATTTTATGTGTATATAATAAAGTAATTTATCACCTTTACTACTTTGAATTCAGACTTTAAAAAATAGTGAAAATTAAGCAGTATCATGATTAAAAAAATTGATAGAATTTTACAAAACCAAACTGATCATTATAATGCAGGTAATGCAAGTTTAGTTCTCAATTAGGCTGACTTGATCCAACAAATCCTAACTAACCTATATTATATATATATATATATATAATGATATTTGCAATTTTATGATGCACAAACTTCGCACACTCCCTTTAAAAAAAATTGATAAATCTGAAATTTACATGAAAAATTATTTATATACCTTTAGCTTTTAAGAGATAAACGAAATTAGTAGAGGAAGATAAAAAGTGGCATAAATACACAGGAAGAATAATTTTTTCTTAAAGAAAAGAGAATATTATTGATGTTATTGAGTGCATATAAAGGAAATTATGTAGTTGTAACCATCTTGATTTCCTTGACTAATGACAATTTCCTTAGTTCTGCCATATATATATACCTTTAGTGCTTTATCTGTTCCTCTTCTTTCAAGCAAATTAAATACATCTTCAAAACTTTGTTTTTTTTTTCTTTTTTTCCTTTCTGAAATTGAACATCTACTGAATAATTTATATTTTTTTTTTTTTGTACACCCTTTTCACTTTGCTTTGTCTCCTCTTTGTTCCCTCCTTTAAGCAGTCGAGGGATGGCATCATTCAATAAGAACTCGGTATAATATGCCCAAAGAATCCAAATAACTGTACCATCCTGATCAACTTGTACGAGTTTTTAGATTTTGCTTGTTCTAGATCATGACAAATTGTCCAAACATAGTTCAATTTATAATGAAGTTACTTGAGTTTTTACGTTTATTAAAATCGAGATATACGTTTTGATTGAACTTTCGTAGAATGAACTTACAATTAAGAGTTTGTTTAGATAGTAAAATGAGATGAGATAGTTTTAAATGAAAGTTAATCAAATGTTATTAAAATATTATTTTTTAATATTATTATTATTTTAAAATTTAAAAATAATTGAATTGAGATTCGAAAAATATAATTATTTATTATATTTTGTGCAAGAATTTTAAAAAGTTATAATTATAAGATAAAATGAGAATATTTTTCAATTCAAACTATTTCTAAATACTCGAATACTTCGGTCAATCTTCCCTATGTAGCATGAGTATGACTTTTATCGCCATGTGTATAAGAATAAGATTTCGAAAAATTCTAAACATAAGCCCTACATAGGGGTGGGCAAATTTCCGATTTTTCCGATTCTGACCGACCTCCGCTCCGATAATCGGAGTCGGAGTTTCGGAATCGGAGTCGGAATTCGGAGTGCCCTCGACGAGTCGATCGGAGGGCGGAGTCGGAATCGGAGTCATGTTTGACTCCGAACTCCGACTCCGATTTATTTAAAAAAACACAGATGCAAAACGTCGTTTTGCATCTATGTTTTTTTTTAAATAAATCGGTCTTGGCTTAAACGACGCCGTTCCATTTAAATAGGAACGACGTCGTTTTGCTTTGAGTCTGAGGCTCTGAGCCCTTTCTCCTTCGTCTCGGACCGCTGGGCCACGCACACTCTCAGTCTCTCACGGTCTCACGGTTCACCTCACTCACACCCGCAGTCGCACACATCACAGAAGAGCAGACTCGCACGGCTCAGTGGCTCACGGCGCCCCGTTGTATTCTCTCACACCTCACGGCCCAACCACCTCACGCTGCCATTTTTCCAGTTCAGAACTTCACGCCGCCAGCAAGTTGCAACGGTAATTTTGGCTTATAAATTTATGCGTTTTACCCGAGATATTTTCCATATAATCTCAATCTGTATAACTATATGGGTGGACATTTTGGGTTGTGTAGATTGTAGGAAATTAAGAATACATTTGTATTTAGCAAATGGTTGTGAATATGTGAGAAATTTTGTCATGGTGTTTGTGGTTGGACAGTGAACGGAATGTGTTTGTTAAAATGTCCCAACCAAAAAATATATACTGCAGCATGCCTTTGTCAACGCCTTTCGGTCTTCAATTTTTTTAAAGAATTTGTATAGTTTCTTTCCTCTATTTTCCCTTCTTAAGAAACATCACATTATTGGAAAATATTACATAAAATGTAAAAAATAGCAATATCAATTATGATCTCATTCCAAAGGGACTGTTTGGGAATTTGGAAAATGAGTTATGGTATACATAAGACTGCCCTGTTGGAAAGAAACAAGAAACGAGGTACAGGTGGAGGTATTATTCTAAATGATTCAGTTCAAGTCTTAACAACAAAATTCAGTTTTTGCTCAACGAGTTCATGTTTAGTTGGACCAACTTATGAAGTTTTGCCATTAGACCTGAGGTTATGTCTGCGGAGCACATATGAAAATACATTTTACAGGTTTGGGCTAGTTAGTCCTGTGTAGACTTTGTCTTGTGCTTCAGTAAACAAAAATGGGAAATTTGGGAAAAGCTAAACGATGAGAAGCAGGCATGTATAGGAATGAGATTTTATGCATATTTTTAGTGAACCTTGTTTTTTAATGTGAGGAACAAATAGCGGAGAGAATAATGCATAGGGGCAATGAAATATTTCTAAAGAACAGGAGAAAAGGTGAGTTGATATAATCATAGTCTACATTGATGTCATTGTTCTCATTCATTTTTCCGGCTACTTTTTAGTAACACCAGTTTCCTCTCTTCACGCAATTAGACATGTGAAGAAGGGGTGGAGAGAGAGAGAGAGAGTTACTTGCAGTGACAGGAATATTTTTCCATTTTTATGGCCAATGAATATTGTGTCTAAATTCTAAATGGCCTAGATGAATTGTGATTTTAAAAGGTTGGTTATTATATGAGGACCACTAGCTCGATTGTATATCCAAGTCTGATCTGCAATGAAACTTGCTTTTACATACCTGCTACGTGTCCACTTTTTCAGCCTCCTATTATTAATTAGTGTAAACCTCCAAAAGTGACATTGCATTCTCCAAGACTCCAACTACCAAAAATTGTCAAATAGCACCCATATCCAATTTTGACCAGTGCATTGGATCAAATATAATCTATTTTCACATATTTTCCTTCCATAATAAAGGTCAGAATGGGAGAGAGTTTCTATTTCTATTTGTATTTTTTTGGGGGTGTAATATGTCAGTTTTTGTGACTTGAGATGCAAAATAGAGATAATCCCTCAATAATCCCTCAAATCATGATGAAGGCAGAATAGATTACATAGCATCACTCTGCGAGAATTCAAATCCAGACCACAGATACATATCTGAAATATTGTTAGCTTTAGGTCTTCTACTTGTTTTGAGTATTTACAGTATTTACATAATTTATTTAGCAACTAACTCCTTGTTTTTAATCTAATTTTTCAGTTTCTTTGATTTCAAATACTAAGGAATCTATAGATGCTGGACCTAGTGGAAGTAGAGAACTTGGAGACAATGCCAGTGCTCCTAAACCGGCGGGGGCTCCCACCCCTCTGACGGCGTGTACTTCCACCCCTACTGCCCCATCTAGGGCAGCACTTAGAGCAGCATCTAGAGTAGCTACTTCCTGTGCAAGTAGTCGACTCCCAGTAGATATAGAAGGAGAAGATGAAGATATGTTCAATGAAGAGGAGGAGATGGCAGATGTGCCCATTGAGCATGATCAACCGCCACAGCCTTCTAAAAAACGGTCGTGGACGTGGGAACATTTCACTAAGATCCCTGGTGATCGTGAGAATCCCAAGGCAAAATGCAACCACTGTGGGCAACTTTGTGGTTGCCATTCAAAGAAGCAAGGCACCAGTGTATTAATAGCACACCTTTTTGGTTGCCAACGGTATAAGATTGCGAAGGGATTGGAGGCCACTAGCAGTGATCAAACCAAGCTCAGTTACGAAACCAGCATGGCAACTGATGGCGGCCCTTCACATGTTAAGAAGCTTATAATCCCTCAATATATTGAGAAGATGTTGCAGGAATTACTTGCAGAGATGATCATTACTGATGAGATGCCTTTTACCACAGTTGACAAAAAAAACTTCAACAAATTTGTGCGCTGTCTTGAGCCACGTTTTCCCATGCCTTCACGGTATACAGTTATGCGAGATTGTATGAAGAGGAATGTGAGGGAAAAGAAAGAAATGAAGGAGATGTTTAGTCGGACTGGCCAGAGAGTGTCATTCACCACTGATACATGGACGTCCATACAAAATGTGGGCTACATGTGTATCACAACTCACTTTATTGACAGTGAGTGGACGCTGCATAAACGGATAATTGGATTTAAAGAGATTGTTGATCACAAGGGTGCATCCATTGGTGCAATGATGGATGATTGTATTAAGGACTGGGGTATAAAAAAAGTCCTTTGTATCACAGTTGACAATGCAAGTGCCAATGACACTGCTCTTGAGTGGTTCAAGAGGAATACAACGGTAAAAGATGATATCATACGTGGACACGAGTTCCTACATGTTCGATGCTGTGCTCATATCATCAACCTCATTGTTTCTGAGGGGTTGAAGGAGGTTGATGATTCAATTACCAAAGTCCGCAATATTGTGAGATATGTGAGGGCTTCCCCCCAAAGGCTTGGCAAGTTTAAGGCTATAGCTGAACAGCTTCAGATTCCATCTTCTGCGATGTTGTGTTTGGACGTTCCGACTCGATGGAACTCGACATATATGATGTTGGAGGTGGCGCAGAAGTACGAAAGAGCATTCCAGAGAATGGAGGTCGAGGACGGGGGTTTGAGGTATGCTTTGATGGAGTCTACTGGGGGGAGAAGGGGGCTCGGTGCTCCGGATGCAGTTGATTGGGATCGTGTGAAGTCTTTTGTTAAATTTTTGAAGTTGTTTCATGATACAACTATGCGGATATCTGGATCCAAATATTGTACTGTGAACTTGTATTTCGACGAGCTTTCGAGGATTCATGAACACCTGCAACAAAGTTATGCTAACAGTGAGGGACTGTTATTTGCTACAGCTATGAGGATGAAATCAAAATATGATAAATATTGGGGGGATATTGTGAAGATAAATAGATTATTACTTGTGGCTGCAATCCTTGACCCCCGGTATAAGTTAGAAATTATACAATTTTTCTTCATTGACGTCCTTGGGGAAGAGAAGGCTGAAGAGTTTATTAGAGAGTTGAGAAAGGATATTGATGACTTATATGGCCACTACAACAGTAATAGTCATCCTACTCCAGCAACTGGTAGCCGTAGCTCCTCACACCCGACCAGTTCGACATCTTCCGGTGATTACACTGCTTCTGCTGCAGCTCTTTCATCACCACTGGTGCAGCGATATCATCAAAGGCGTGCATCGAGGAATATTATGCAGTGTAGATCTGAGGTTGAACGCTATTTGATGGAAGATGTTGAGGCACCTAGTGATGCATTTCAGTTATTAACTTGGTGGAAGGTTCATTCCACCAAGTTTCCTATTCTTTCCCGAATAGCTCGAGATCTATTGGCGATTCCTATCACTACGGTTGCCTCTGAGTCGGCGTTTAGCACTGGAGGTCGTGTGTTAGATGCTTATCGGAGTTCATTGTCAGCTTCAACTGTGGAAGCCCTCATTTGCACACAGAACTGGCTATGTGAAATGCCCATTGGAGTAGATATCACTGATCCCGAGAGCTATAGGCTTGAATCAGGTAACTTATATTTTATATGCTTTTAAATGATAATTTAAATATTTGTAATGTTTTAATTATTCAACTTCTAATTTTTATAATTTTGTAGACCTACTTGTGAACCCTAGCATAGTTGCAGATGAATGATAATTGCAGAGGAGTTGTGTTCATGTGTTGTAGTGATGCTATTCAGGTACTATATTAATATTTTTAAATCATTTAAGAAATTATTGACCATTTCATAATTCGTACTATATTTTTTTAAAATATTTTCATATGTATTATTTTGCAGATAAAACATTATGAGACTGGCTACTGGCTTCAACTTCAAGAATCAAGACTTTTTTCCTTTCTCAAAGTTCAAGAATCAAGACTTTGTCAATGTTTAATTACTAATTTACTACTCTTTGACTATGTAATGTATGACTGTTTAATCAATCTCATTTGTAAGAGATGTTTTTTTATTATTTTTACATAATTTTTTGAAATAAAGATTTGGTATTTATTTGTTTTTTGAAAATCAAAAAATTGCATTGTATTTACAATCATAGCTAATTGTGATTTGGATAGTGAGTTGAGATAGTTTGTGAATAATAATGATATATTTGAGTTGAGATGAGATAAAATATAAATTATTTGGATTAAAATGTTTTGTGGGATTTTGGAAAATGAGAGAAAAAAATTGGAAGAGATGTTTATGACTGTTTAATCAGTCTCATTTGTAAAAGATGTTTTTTTATTATTTTTACATAATTTTTTTGAAATCGGAAGTCAATTAGGTGGTTGGGCCTTAGATTGAGCATAGACCTTCAGAGGTGTGCCTCGGAGTCGGAGGTGGGCCTTCGGAGTCGGAGGCAGGCCGAAGCCCAAGACAATTCCGATCGGAATTCCGAGCCCCGATCGGAATTCCGACCTCCTTTCGGAGTCGGAGTCCGAAAATTGCCAATTCCAACTCTGTCGGAGTCGGAGCCCACCCCTAAAGGAGATCGCTTGAGCGGAGGAATTTGGCCGCTCGAGCGAAATCAGGCAGAGTCAAACGCTCGATGTTCGCTCGACACTCCGCTCGAGCGAATATCGTATTTCACAGATTAGGGTTTATTTCGCCGTCAAACTATATATATGCTCTTTTCACATCTTATGGCCGCGACTCTTGGCTGGAAAACTCTGGTTTTGAGTAGAGAAGCACTTAGAATTCATTTTTTCCATTGATTTTCATTCAGATTCGAAGAAGAGGCTTCATACAAGCGATCATTCAAGCAACTACACATTTTCCACTACATCATTCACTCAAAATGCAGCACATTGAACAACTTCTTGAGGAGTTCAATTGCTACTGCAGCTCATCCTCCTCCACCACCTCGAAATCTTCATCTCCATTCAATTGGCTTGATCATTTCATTCCCTACTTGCTATTTCATTTCAGTTTTAAGTTTCTTCATTATTTTGGAGATTTTTGGCTTAGATGTTTGAACGATTTTTCTGTTATTCATTTAGTTCATGTTATTTATTTTTATTGTTTCATTAAGTTTTCATTTTAATAGTGATTACAATTGCTTTGGTTTAATTTGTGAATTTGTAATTTGGATACAATGATGAACCCTAGAACATTGATTTGATCAACCGCCACAGCCTTCTAAAAAACGGTCGTGGACGTGGGAACATTTCACTAAAATTCCTGGTGATCGTGAGAATCCCAAGGCAAGATGCAACCACTGTGGCAACTTTGTGGTTGCCATTCGAAGAAGCAAGGCACCAGTGTATTAATAGCACACCTTTTTGGTTGCCAACGGTATAAGATTGCGAAGGGATTGGCGGCCACTGGCAGTGATCAAACCAAGCTCAGTTACGAAACCAGCATGGCAACTGATGGCGGCCTTCACATGTTAAGAAGCTTATAATCCCTCAATATAGTGAGAAGATGTTGCGGGAATTACTTGCAGAGATGATCATTACTGATGAGATGCCTTTTACCACAGTTGACAAAAAAGGCTTCAACAAATTTGTCCGCTGTCTTGAGCCACGTTTTCCCATGCCTTCACGGTATACGGTTATGCGAGATTGTATGAAGAGGCATGTGAGGGAAAAGAAAGAAATGAAGGAGATGTTTAGTCGGACTGGCCAGAGAGTGTCATTCACCACTGATACATGGACGTCCATACAAAATGTGGGCTACATGTGTATCACAGCTCACTTTATTGACAGTGAGTGGACGCTGCATAAACGGATAATTGGATTTAAAGAGATTGTTGATCACAAGGGTGCATCCATTGGTGCAATGATGGATGATTGTATTCAGGACTGGGGTATTAAAAAAGTCCTTTGTATCACAGTTGACAATGCCAGTGCCAATGACACTGCTCTTGAGTGGTTCAAGAGGAATACAACGGTAAAAGATGATATCATTCGTGGACACGAGTTCCTACATGTTCGATGCTGTGCTCATATCATCAACCTCATTGTTTCTGAGGGGTTGAAGGAGGTTGATGATTCAATTACCAAAGTCCGCAATATTGTGAGATATGTGAGGGCTTCCCCCCAAAGGCTTGGCAAGTTTAAGGCTATAGCTGAACAGCTTCAGATTCCATCTTCAGCGATGTTGTGTTTGGACGTTCCGACTCGATGGAACTCGACATATATGATGTTGGATGTGGCGCAGAAGTACGAAAGAGCGTTCCAGAGAATGGAGGTCGAGGACGGGGGTTTGAGGTAGTCGGAATCGGAGTCATGTTTGACTCCGAACTCCGACTCCGATTTATTTAAAAAAACACAGATGCAAAACGTCGTTTTGCATCTATGTTTTTTTTTAAATAAATCGGTCTTGTCTTAAACGACGCCGTTCCATTTAAATAGGAACGACGTCGTTTTGCTTTGAGTCTGAGGCTCTGAGCCCTTTCTCCTTCGTCTCGGACCGCTGGGCCACGCACACTCTCAGTCTCTCACGGTCTCACGGTTCACCTCACTCACACCCGCAGTCGCACACATCACAGAAGAGCAGACTCGCACGGCTCAGTGGCTCACGGCGCCCCGTTGTATTCTCTCACACCTCACGGCCCAACCACCTCACGCTGCCATTTTTCCAGTTCAGAACTTCACGCCGCCAGCAAGTTGCAACGGTAATTTTGGCTTATAAATTTATGCGTTTTACCCGAGATATTTTCCATATAATCTCAATCTGTATAACTATATGGGTGGACATTTTGGGTTGTGTAGATTGTAGGAAATTAAGAATACATTTGTATTTAGCAAATGGTTGTGAATATGTGAGAAATTTTGTCATGGTGTTTGTGGTTGGACAGTGAACGGAATGTGTTTGTTAAAATGTCCCAACCAAAAAATATATACTGCAGCATGCCTTTGTCAACGCCTTTCGGTCTTCAATTTTTTTAAAGAATTTGTATAGTTTCTTTCCTCTATATTCCCTTCTTAAGAAACATCACATTATTGGAAAATATTACATAAAATGTAAAAAATAGCAATATCAATTATGATCTCATTCCAAAGGGACTGTTTGGGAATTTGGAAAATGAGTTATGGTATACATAAGACTGCCCTGTTGGAAAGAAACAAGAAACGAGGTACAGGTGGAGGTATTATTCTAAATGATTCAGTTCAAGTCTTAACAACAAAATTCAGTTTTTGCTCAACGAGTTCATGTTTAGTTGGACCAACTTATGAAGTTTTGCCATTAGACCTGAGGTTATGTCTGCGGAGCACATATGAAAATACATTTTACAGGTTTGGGCTAGTTAGTCCTGTGTAGACTTTGTCTTGTGCTTCAGTAAACAAAAATGGGAAATTTGGGAAAAGCTAAACGATGAGAAGCAGGCATGTATAGGAATGAGATTTTATGCATATTTTTAGTGAACCTTGTTTTTTAATGTGAGAGGAAAAAATAGCGGAGAGAATAATGCATAGGGGCAATGAAATATTTCTAAAGAACAGGAGAAAAGGTGAGTTGATATAATCATAGTCTACATTGATGTCATTGTTCTCATTCATTTTTCCGGCTACTTTTTAGTAACACCAGTTTCCTCTCTTCACGCAATTAGACATGTGAAGAAGGGGTGGAGAGAGAGAGAGAGAGAGTTACTTGCAGTGACAGGAATATTTTTCCATTTTTATGGCCTATGAATATTGTGTCTAAATTCTAAATGGGCTAGATGAATTGTGATTTTAAAAGGTTGGTTATTATATGAGGACCACTAGCTCGATTGTATATCCAAGTCTGATCTGGAATGAAACTTGCTTTTACATACCTGCTACGTGTCCACTTTTTCAGCCTCCTATTATTAACTAGTGTAAACCTCCAAAAGTGACATTGCATTCTCCAACTACCAAAAATTGTCAAATAGCACCCTTATCCAATTTTGACCAGTGCATTGGATCAAATATAATCTATTTTCACATATTTTCCTTCCATAATAAAGGTCAGAATGGGAGAGAGTTTCTATTTCTATTTGTATTTTTTTTGGGGGTTTAATATGTCAGTTTTTGTAGTTTGAGATGCAAAATAGAGATAATTTTATAGATGGAGGGTGGAAAGTATATTTTCCCTTAATTGTTCTCCCATAGTTAGTTGTTTAGTAGATAGAAAGGCATATCTCATTCTAATATACATTCATGCAACAGGTGGTGGTCCTCAAGATTATAATGACAACCACGTTGTAGATCAATGGAACCCTACAGATAACCTCAGAGATCAATCGCAATAAATTACAGAACATCGAACACTTAGTTCAGAAACTTAGGCGGCTGAACTCAAATCATGATGAAGGCAGAACAGATTACATAATACATAGCATCACTCTGCGAGAATTCAAATCCAGACCACAGATACATATCTGAAATATTGTTAGCTTCAGGTCTTCTACTTGTTTTGAGTATTTACATAATTTATTTAGCAACTAACTCCTTGTTTTTAATCTAATTTTTAAGTTTCTTTGATTTCAAATACTAAGGAATCTATGGATGCTGGACCTAGTGGAATTAGATAACTTGGAGACAATGCCAGTGCTCCTATACCGGCGGGGGCTCCCACCCCTCCGACGACGTGTACTTCCACCCCTACTGCCCCATCTAGGGCAACACCAAGAGCAGCATCTAGAGCAGCTACTTCCTGTGCAAGTAGTCGACTCCCAGTAGATATAGAAGGAGAAGATGAAGATATGTTCAATGAAGAGGAGGAGATGGCAGATGTGCCCATTGAGCATGATCAACCGCCACAACCTTCTAAAAAACGGTCGTGGACGTGGAAACATTTCACTAAAATTCCTAGTGATCATGAGAATCCCAAGGCAAGATGCAACCACTGTGGGCAACTTTGTGGTTGCCATTCGAAGAAGCAAGGCACCAGTGTATTAATAGCACACCTTTTTTGTTGCCAACGGTATAAGATTGCGAAGGGATTGGCGGCCACTGGCAGTGATCAAACCCTACTTGTGAACCCTAGCATAGTTGCAGATGAGTGATAATTGCAGAGGAGTTGTGTTCATGTGTTGTAGTGATGCTATTCAAGTACTATATTAATATTTTTAAATCATTTAAGAAATTATTGACCATTTCATAATTCATACTATATTTTTTTAAAATATTTTCATATGTATTATTTTGCATATAAAACATTATGAGACTGGCTACTGGCTTCAACTTCAAGAATCAAGACTTTTTTCCTTTCTCAAAGTTCAAGAATCAAGACTTTGTCAATGTTTAATTACTAATTTACTACTCTTTGACTATGTAATGTATGACTGCATAATCAATCTCATTTGTAAGACTACATTTTTAGACTTTGATTGTCTGGTGGTTACAATAAAGACCGGGATACAATTGGTATTCAACTGTATTGACACCAAAAGTGATTGTTATAAACTGAAAAGTTGATGGATAATGCAAAGATCCATTAATTAAAAAAGAAAGGGAAAAACAAAAAATCAACAGTGCTACTCCCAAGAGACTTCTTAATTGTGGTGAAATGAATTCTCCTGTGCTTTCTCTTGAGTGAAGATTTGTTAAATTTATATTATCTCATTTTAAATTTTATTATTATTTTTTAAATATTATTTAAGCATAAGGGAAGATTTGCACTAAAAGCATGCCCAACAGTCAAAGCTGGGTGGCACACCAACAACAACCTTACATTAAAATACATCTAAATAGAATTCACAAAATATTACTATTTATAAATCAACTAAACTAATATGAAATCACCTCAATATACAATCATAGCTAATTATGATTTGGATAGTGAGTTGAGATTGTTTGTGAATAATAATGATATATTTGAGTTGAGATGAGATAAAATATAAATTATTTGGATTAAAATGTTTTGTAGGATTTTGGAAAACGAGAGAAAAAAATTGGAAGAGATGTTTATGACTGTTTAATCAATCTCATTTGTAACAAATGTTTTTTTATTATTTTTACATAATTTTTTTGAAATCGGAAATTAATTAGGTAGTTGGGCCTTAGATTGAGCATAGGCCTTCGGAGGTGGGCCTCGGAGTCGGAGGTGGGCCTTTGGAGTCGGAGGAGGGTCAAAGCCCAAGACGACTCCGATTGGAATTCCGAGCTCCGATCGGAGTCGGAGTCGGAAAATTTTTTTCCCTCCGACTCCAACAGAGTCGGAGCCCACCCCTAGCCCTACACCACACACCATCTATTTTTTTAATTTTTTTCTTTTATCAAATGTTTGGTATATAAATAATAAATAGAAAATTTGAAATAGTTTAAAAAGAAAAAATCTAAAAAAAATTTAAAAAAATAAAAAATGTGAGGTGTGTGGTGTATGGAGCTTATAGTAACAATGCTCTAAGATTTCATATCAACAGATGTGGCTGAGAAACATAAAATCGTACGTGATTAATGAGCAAGAGGTTTTACTCTGGACAAGAACAGAAAGGAAGAAGATGAGATTGAATTCAATGGCCTTCCATGAAAGACAAGCGGTGTTTTATTTGAATTAAAATTGAGCTACTGCTGCAAGTTCTTCTCCTCTGAAGCGATAGAAAGATACACGAAAAACTATACCAACAGAAATACAATATTTCAGCCGCTTTCATGCTCATTACCCATTGAATGAACGTAAGATGAGAAATACCAAAATCCCCGAACTCAAAAGGGGCGAAAATAATGATGAAGATCATGACGCCCAAAACAATAAAAACATGGGCCATTCCTAACAGTAACTGCTACCCAGATAAAACCTGCCATGAATAATGCATGACCACATAATACAAAAATTGCTTGTTTGCAATAGATGGCGTCATGCACTACGACCTTTATCAGCTGCCATTTTCCTTCTCTGTTGATGCTCTGCAACTTTATAATCTACTACCTCTCGGAACAGGCTTGGATCAAGCACACAATTCTCACTCCCATAAACAGCCGCTTGGACACTTGCCATCAATTTTGCTATTTCTCTTCCAGAAAATCCCTCGGTTTTGGCTGCTGCTTCCCTTAATATATCATCTCTCAAACCCTTAATCTCTATCTTCTGTTGTTCCTTTCTGAATAAGTTTTGGAACCAACTAGATTTCTTCTGTCCAGCCTGAGCTATGTACTTGTCCAGGTACAGTTTTAAAAGCTTGAAACGTTCCTGTTCCCCAGGCAATGGAAATTCCAGAGCTTCATCAATACGGTCTGCCACAGCTGAATCAAGATCGCCAGGGCGATTTGTAGCGAGAGCAAGTACTATGTCCTTGGACTGGTCACCTGTGCGGAAAAGGAGGGCATTGAGTGCACTTCTTTGGGCTTCACTCATGTAGGTTTTGTTCCGCCTGCAAAATTTGGTCAACACAAACAAGTCCTTAGCCAGGGTTTCCTATTGACCCAATTGGTTTGAATATTCTCATCTAGATTTGAGTAACACCATATAGACTAGCGATTACAAATATAACATTGAATAGAAAACTTAATAAGAGCCTGAGAGAGAGTAAAAGAGGAATTAATAAATAGGTACAGTTAGATGGTATGGTGCCCCGCTATAAAATCATTGTCTTGTGTCTGACAATGATTCCAAAAAGCACTACACACTGGCCATATTGTTTCATAAAGGACATCAGGTCAAACAAGCAACTGTCAAGCATAACCCAACACCATGTTCAGAGGTAGGGCGGGTAAGGATTGGAGAATATCTTAGCTATAAATTTTTAAAATTTTCCTAATTAGGAAAAAACAGCATCCAGTGTACTTGACTACGCCTATTGAATTAATGCATTTTTACTTATCAAAAGAAATTAGGCAAAAAACCAATTGGCAACTTACTCGCACAAAAATGCATCAGCTTCATCAATGAAAAGCAATAAACCTTTCCGTGACTTCTTGGCCCAATCAAATAACTGGTGTATCTTCGTGACAGCCTGAGGTCCCAGCGGAGCAACATCTCCTCCAGTCATCAATGCATAATCCAGTCCCTAGAAACATCAGAATTAAACACTAGTAAGATGCTAACAAAGAGGATGATGATGATGACAACAACAATAATGATGAGAAAGGAGAGTCATATCTTCAGAACGACCCATAAGCATGGGTCAATTGTCCATGTATTCAATAACCATCTCAATAGCACCCAAAATGTGGTAAGATGTGTTGTTTTTCAACTGCTAGACACAGATAAATAGGGGTGTAAGAATTTCGGTCCAGACCGAAAAAACCAACTGGACCGATTAAGGAATCAGTCAGTCTCAGTCTAAGAGAGTATAAAAATTCAGTTTTTGGTCCGGTCTAGGGGTGGGGCTTTTTCACCCCGGACCGGACTAGGCCAACCATATTCACCAATTATTTATGCTTAGATTATATAAAACATTAAAGGTAAAGAATTTTAAGATAGGGTATAAACTAATAATTATTGATAATACACATACTACTAACATTATTAATTTATTTTACTTAATTAAAACACTTAATTAGTTAAGCATACATTTACTTAGACAATTTAGATTAAATCATTCACTTAATTTTTTCATTTTGTATAATTTTATTGTCAAAAACTTGAAAAAGAAGAAAAGGACCTGGACCAAAATAGACCAATCAGATCAAACCAAAGCAGTCCGATCCGGTCCAGCCTAGACTTCTTGGTGGACCGGAAAAATGGGTCCAGTCCAAAATTCTCCTCCAAGACTGACCGCATTACGGCATTAGACCGATTACACCCCTACAGATAAACTATGAATCAGATTTTGTTCCTCACTGTCCATGTGTTTTTGTGGATAATTTTCCTTTCCAGAATGCCTAAGTTCTACTTCAAAAGTTTGCAAAAGTTTGGAAGGTTTATAAATAACAAACAAAACCCTATTGCTATCAACTGATCAAAGCACATCCATAGACTTGATAAATAAATTTCAATTCCACAGTTCATCAGATTTTTTATTCATGGTTAAATTTATGGAAGCAAGCAAGATGTGCATCACTTTGTTAACCACTCAATCGTCCTTCCACCATACATATTTATACATAGTGCACAAAAGCATTCATGTATGCCTTAAGAAGGGCATGGACTAATCTGGTTGTAAGTAAGATCTCATACCGATTTACGAGCCAGCTCTCTAGCAGCCATTGTTTTTCCCGTACCTGGAGGACCATAGAAAAGCATGTTGCGGAATGGTGCCTGATGGGATTTTGTATTGGCAGTTGCACCAGCCAGCTGTTCAATCCTTTTTTTAAGAGAAGGGTGTAAAATTACATCACCGAAGCCATTCCCATTTTTCAAAGATCCCTTATCAGCACCACGAGAAAGTGTGCTCATGGCACGAGAAAACAAGCCTGACCAAGGGTATTTCCCTCTGGAGGACTCTCTAATCAATGATGGTTGTCCCAGTATTCTATCAACATAGCTCCATATCACCCTTGCACCTTCTCTGCAATGAATAAAAGCGACCTGCATAAGCCATAACTTGAAAGATAGAAAATCACAAACAAAATAATACAACTAGTATATAATCAACAAAGTTCTTATCAATACTAAAACTCAAGCAAATCACCTGAAATCTGCTATCGTTTAGAATTTAAATCTTTCCTTGTGACTTTAGCAGCCCAATTACTAAGACATTTAAAGTTAAAGGTACCTCAGCATGAACCTAACAAAATAGGTCTTGCTTTTATTAACAGCTGACCAAGATATCTCAATCTTTTGAAGGAAAAAAAGGCACCTACAAATATGAAAAGGACAGTATATTCCAATCCTCTAGTATTATTTTAACACGTACCTAGTTGTGTAAACCCCTGCTGCTAGAGCTGTCACTCCTCCGACAAATACAACCAACTTATTTTGATCTGTTAGAATGGCTCTCAAACCCCCTGCAGAAGATAGATGGCTCCACACTAAGTTACACCTTTATCAAGGGGGAAAAAAAGATAGAAAAACTGAAAATTTTTAACTGCAATTTAAGCTAAGTCGTAATAAGTTTAACTTTGGTAAGTCATCAATGGCAGTTGACAAACCCAAAAACAGAGGAGGGTTCAATTAATTCCTGAGATCAAGTCAAAAAGTTTTGTTTTCATAATTATTAATTATATATAGCGAACCAAGCCCTTCTTAAGTTGATTAAACAATATAATTATGTTCATACCTCCAATATGGTCAAAAGTAGTATTTATGGCAGATATCCATTTCTCTCTCTCTGCGTTGGCACGTTCCACTAGCATTCGCCTGTTAACCTCTTCAGCTAACTTTGCTTCATGGGCTCTCCCTTCTGCTTCTGCCATAGCCCTCACTCTGATTGTTTCACGTTCTATCTCAGCCTTCTCCCTCTCTGTTTGCCGACGTTGTGCTTGAATCTGTTCTTCTGTTGCTCGCCGAGCTTGTTCTTGCCGAATTGATGATTCTTCTTGCAGCTTTACAAGCTCTTGATTTCTCGCTCTCTGGTACTCATTTTCTGCCTGCCACAACAACAAAGCAGATTTAATTCTCCACCATAAATAAATTGTAAAAACCCAGAATAAATTACTTACCTGCATTCTCTTCCTTGCCAATTCATCCTCATACCGAGCCATTTGGGATTTTGTTTGAGCTTGATGCTGAGCTAGCTTCTTCTGTTCATCATATATTACCCTTAGTCCTCCTGCCAAATAGCAGAACAGAGAATTTCAAAACTTATCAGTACAGCAGTGAAAAACAGCTTGGTATGATACACTCATTATATCAAGAATAAGTTATTAAGCACAAATCTGGGTGCATGGACCCAGTCCAAGAGCACTCATGAGAGAGCTTAAAAGCCTGCTTCTTTGACCCTATTTGAGTGACTGAAGGTGACTGACTCCTCAATGAATAGTTCTGAATACATCAGCTTGTTTGTGATAGGTAAAATAAGATTTTATTGATAGAAATATAGGCATAGCCCAAGTATACAGGGAGTTACCCCTTCCCCCACACACCAGAGTTTATCTGAATAAAGAGCTAAGAAGAAAATCCAAGATATATAAGACTCATCAAAAATAAGTAAACTGGCTATTGGTTTGTGACTGTGAGGAGAAGCAATTTACAGTCCCGTTCTTGTCCTACATGGCTCCCAAACAACAACAACAACAACAATAATAATAAACACATTCTTAAAAGATCTATGTTAATAATTTGCATCTAATCAAGTTCACAAAGCTTTAGAAGCCCACCACCCAGAGTTGTATTGGCAGTTTAATCACTTCTATCAAAATAATTCATTGAGACTGGTCTTTCTCAAACAAGGGTACTCAACAACCTGCCAACACCAGATATGGCAAACCAACTGGTAACGTAAAGACTTGAACAATGACCGAGAAAGTAAGATTGCTACCACCACAACATTTATATCAAGCGGAACATCACCCCAAGTAAAATCTTATTTTACCTATCAAAAAAAAATATCAAACGAAACATGTAACAATGATCTGAACAAGCAAGGTTGGCCGCGCCAAAATATTTGTTAGCTAATGACACAGACAACTGGAAAAGTAACCAAAAGTGATATAAGACAGACAGAATGATGACTCTTAGCAAGTAATATGTTCTAATTGAGGAAGAAAAACATCAAAGAATAGCTTGTGATCTGATTAAGTACAATGCTTGAATATCCAACCCATTAAGCCAGTGAATAATTCCATTCCTACACACAGCTCAATTTCTAGCATTAAGCTTGTCAGTTCGGCATTTCCTTAAAGACAAAGAAAAAGGTCACAAACCTTAGATAATAGTGGAGAGTAGTCACTTGGTCCAATTCAAATTCAAGATAAAATTTTAAGAAGTTTCGAAGCACTGGAAGTCAAAAGACAGTGACCACCACCCAGTAGGCTAATGGCTATTTTTTCCAGTAAGGTTATGGCTTTCACGAAAGCAAGATATCATACGTGAGAGAGAGAGAAAGAGAGAGAGAGAGAGACTTCAGGCGGAAAAAGGAAAAAAATCTCTAATGAGGAACCCAAACAATACCAGTTCATCACAAATGCTGTCATAGTAATGGCACTATATATGAAAGAGAAATCATTTGTACAAGCCTTAAATAGACAAGTCCCACGCAAGCCCTTGTAAAAAAGTGGACTCCACCTTAAAAAAGTATAAAAAATTATTCATTATTAGTGGGACCCACTTTTTTACAAATGGCTCGTATGAGGCTTGTCTATTTGGGGCTTGTACCTAGCATTACTCATTGGGCTGTAACCTTAAGGCTTGTGTGGGTATGTGAACCCAAGAATTCTACGTGAGCCTCATCTAAGACTTGAACATACACTGTAAAACTTCTCTTTATCAATTATAATAAGTAAATAAGCCACGTGTGGCTTTAAATTTTTGGTATGAGGTTCTTCATCAAAAAACTTGATATGAGATGAACATTGAACTCAAAACAGTTTTTCAAGCGTAGTTAGCAAACAAAAATGATCACAAATAACAACCAAGAATAAATTGTGTAGTTATGGATTTAAGGCAACAAAAATTGAATGAGCCTCTATTCAACAAATATTAAAACTCGTTTCTACTGCAAGGTATTTGACTGCAGTCAAGCAAGCAATATAATTTTTTTTTATTAGCACCGGGTGTCCGGGAACAGCGTCATGGCTAATCCCAAGAACAGCAAGTAATATAATTGATCAGCAAAACACTTGGAACGTGAGATGAAACATCATTAAACTAACAAGTTTATTTTATAAATAAAGTCTTGGTCGAGCCAATAAAAAGCCACCCTAGGACCTACTTAAAATTCACAAGAGAACTGTGATTAAAAGCTAATAAAATTCACATAGAAGAAAAAGAAAAAACCTGCTCAGAAGAGCACATACTCCATTATGCCGAGGATTTGCATTGAAGGAACTAGGAAAATTCAAAAGTGCCAATCCCCAAAACAGCTTTCTGGCTAGCAAATATTGAGGTACTTTCTATACGATATCTTATCGTTTCAAGATAAACATGCGGGCAGGTCATAGCTCTAATTTAGCTAGTTGTACTTCAATCAAGAAGGAACAAGCAAAAACATATCTTACAGTCTCAGCTTGAGCTTGCACTGCCTTGAACTCCGCAACCTTTGATTCCATCTCCACCTGCCTTGTCTCTTCTTGCTTCTTGATAACTTCAAACACCTATACCAACAAAAGAAACCACTAATTTCCTCCACAAGTCATCAATTCTAGGGAAACCGACAGTAAAAATAAATAATATGTTTTCTGCTTTCAGAAGGATGAATGACGCATCAAAAGAATGACAATCAAAACTGAATTCGGAGGGCGAGAACTTCTGAAATGACCACGCACTATTTGGATGTTGTGATGAAAAATAAACAATGTTATAATTCTGAAGCATGTCAGATTTGAAGCGTGTGAGTGGTGTCATTTAAGCCAAAAACTATTGCCATAATTCTGAACTTCCATTATTGTAACCAAAAAATATAACTTTTTCAAATAAAAAAAGCACACTCAAATACCCAAAAATAATTTTGCAAAACGACTGAGACTAAAACAAAAATTTCATTTATGAAAGATCAAATAACGTAACTCAACAAAGCAAACCTGAACAAAATTTTATATTTTTGTTTATTTCATTTTGTTTTCCTCATCTCACCAGTTACAAGCCTACTTGGCTGGACTGACATCACTAACTCATTTTATCAAATACCAAAATTGTATTTCCTTCTTGTTTCTCTCCTTGCCTTACAACGCTTAAAAATGCTTAAAGTCAAACTAACTAAACCCAAACTCAATTTGAAAAGAAAATGCATAGGAAACCATTAAAAACTCATTTACAACACCTCATCATTTATTAAAAAAAAAAAACATAAATCCCAATTAGAACCCATAAAACAAACAAAAAGCATTTGCTGAAACTGCACAATAATAACACGTCGCAAAATGGCACACCATTGATAGCAATAGAATAAAAAATAAATCAGAAGGAAATGAAAACCCCTTTGCAAGATAACAGCGAGCCAACCTTCTTGGCATGAGCGGAATTGGTGATCTCCCTCAACGCCTTGGCCCCCCGCTCCAATGCCTCTGGGTCAAACCCCGCCGATGTGGTCCTCGGATTATCATTCCGAACCCTCGACGGAGATAGAGACTCGGAATTAGCCGCCGGCGGATTGGACGGCTGAGATTCCTCAGACGAAGGAGGAGAAGAAAATGGAGAGAGTTTGGAAGACCCATCAGCATAAGCTAAGTGAGATTGGTATGATAAGGAGGATGAGGACGTCGCCGCGGCTGCAAGTGCTGTAGATATGAGCCCCAGCGCATATGATTTAGCCATTTTTGCTTCTCCTTGTTCTCCTCCTGGGTTTTCAAATGAACCCCAAGAGGTGGGCTTTATGGGTCTGAAAGAAAATGGGGGAAGGAGGCTTGTCTTGCAGAACAAGAATATGGAAATCAAAATAATCAAAGACTCGCAAATGTTACCGTAGAAGGTTGTAGAGAGAAATGGAGTCAGGGGTTTAGGGTTTACCGTTTATGGCAGGTTTTGTGTCTTCTTGCTTTCAGGGTTTTGTGGCGGTTTTAGGCTGGGGATTTTTTAATTGGTAATAAATACCCTTTCTAATTTGAATTTATGACATGTCTATTTTTCGTTCATCTTAATTTTCTTACTGTTTTATTATTTTTTTAAAAGAATATTTCTTCAATTAAACACTCAGGCTGATATATTTTAAAATATTAAAATTATAAATTTAAAATTTGAATTTACAAAAAATTAATAAAATGAGTCTTGTAAATAAAAATTAACAATAGAACGGTTTCTAGTTACTAGACCTATTAAAGAATCAATCTGTCTGGATCTAAGAGGGGAAAGAAATTATTTTAAAAGTAAATGGATATGTACTTTTTTTCTAGCAAATCATAAATAATTATTTAATTTTCTTGTGACCTAATTATTTTTGCTTAGATTATTTAAAAATTAAAGTTTAAGAAATTAAAAGCAATGTATTAATTATTGATTGTTGATAGTATACATACTATTAATATTATTAATTTATTATACTTAATTATAATACATAATTAGTTAAGTATATAGTTAGACAACTTAACTATTAATTACTTGGACTATAGCATTCACTTAAATTTTTTTATCATTTTATATAAGTTTTTGTCAAAACTTAAAAAAATAAAAAATGATCCGAACTAAAAATTTCGATAAGACCAACCGGACCGAACCGAATTAAGGCAGTCATATTTGGTCCAAAGGCCTTATCCGTTTAGTCCAGTCCAAATTTGTAAGGTGACAGAGAGCAGCTATCCACGTGTACAGAAAAAGCATCAGGCCAAGGTGACACCATATTGATCGGTGCAAAACTGCAAGTGCACAGTATTATAGTTTTATAATAAAGTGATAAGAAGAGTATCGTCCTCAGTGATTGGTATCTTACTTATGCCAAATACCAAAATTATACTAATCTCGATTTTATCTAGAGGAATCACTAAGATTTTTGTAGTTGCAATTTAAACTAAAATCGACTCAAAGAGAAATGCGTAAAGGAAATAAAACTGACGTTTGAATATCAGATTAATGGGAAAGAAAACTTCTAGGAAACCGATTTCACCTAATTCTTCACTATGCTTTTCTCATCCAACTAATTTAATTTAATTCTTTTGTCTATTAGCAAATCTCTAATTCATCCAAAAGCCTCTTTCGATAGTCAATTAAAAATTATTCTTGTTCATCAATTCACACAAGAATATGCAAATTAAATAACCAAGAACACAATAAGACCAAGGATTTAATTACTACATAGGTTCATACAAGTCTTTCGATCTCTATACTTACATATGCTGAAATATTCAAGATCTACCCTATGATTCCCTCTTTCGATAGCAAATCACAAGATTAAAAATTATCTAATCAATGGCCAGTTAATTAGAAGCAATAAACTCAGAATAAATCAGATAAACAAAGAGAGAATTGCCTTAAATTAGCATAGACAATCAAGCATAGTTCGGAATTAGATTACATCGTTTTCCTAGAAGAACGAAAATTTAGCTCATGTTAGAAATAGAATTCAATATAAACGAATTCACCATAATTGTTCTGAGAATATTGGAAGAAAATAAACGCTGAAAAATACTCCTTGCAGCCGCAACTCGTCGTCAAAAACTCAAGGATCTGATTCAAGGCTTTTCTCCCGTCTGTGCTCGTGTATGATTCCAACGTACGTGCAATATGTGGAATCCCCTCTCCAAAACAATTGAATTCAATCCTTCTAGCTGTGTTTTTCTGTCCCAAAAGGTGTTCTCAAGTCAAAAGGTACGGTCATAAAGTGAAAAATCACTTTTATATGGTGTAAAAGCGGAAAACCCTAGATCTGTCAAAATACGATGTTCGCTCGAGCGGAGTGTCGAGCGAACATCGAGCGGTCGACTCCACCTAATTTAGCTCGAGCGGCTTGTCAAGCGCACCTCGAGCGTTCAACTCTGCTTGATTTCGCTCGAGCGGCCAATGTCACCGCTCGAGCGACCTTTGAATTCCCGCATCCCGCTCAAGCTCACTGTCGAGTGGCAGTCGAGCAGCAGTCGAGCGTTTGAATCTGCCTAAGTTCGTTCGAGCGGCCAAAAGCCTCCGCTCGAGCGATCTTGTCAATTCTGCAAAACGAAATTTTACAAGTCATCACATATATCCACGTGGGTTTCTTGGTCCTCTTCATTAAATACCCTATAATTTATAATTCTATATTCATTAGTCCTAGTATCTCTTGTGGAAATATTCTCAAAAGAATTTTATATTATATCCATTATTAGTATTATTTTTGAAATTTATTTTTTAAGTTATTAGTTATTTTAAAAAAACAAAAATTAAGAAAAGTTTATAAGTATATGCTTATGGTTATAACAATTTGAGTGAACTTTATGAACTATAATTGGTAAATGGCTTAGGGTAGGTTTGGGTGTTGAAAAAGTTGTGAATAAAAATAGAAAGTAGGTAAAAAGTATTGAATAGTAATAAAAAGTAGGTAAAAAATAATGAATAATAGTAATAAATAGTAGTGAAAGTGTTGAGAATACCTGAAGCTCTCGGTACCCAAACACAGCCTTAGTGTTATTGAGCAACAATATTGACCCTCCCCATGTCAAGAAAGCATTTTAATGCTATGTGAGATGCACTATATGTACCTATTCGAGTCCGATCTTAGTCAAATGAAAAGTTTTTGTTAGCATTCTTTAGTCATACATAAATAGATTTTATGACCTGCAAATTTATATTTATAGAACCAGATTTTGAAATTCTCTCTTTTAAAAGTATTTCATTTCTTCAAAACTTATTATTAGAATTTGTTTGTTTTGCAGATAATAGTTCTTAAAGATATTTGAGATTTGTTATGGGCTTTATTGCATTGTGGAGGCAAATTTGCCAGTAACTCATGTTCATACGATTATAGGTGGGAGCAAATATTGTCTTAGAGAAAGCTATATTGTAATGTGCCTTGAAACAAACTCTTTTTTCATGCTAATGTTTTCTTTTGCAGCCCCTTTACTCTTAACATATTTGTTGGCCATAAGTTATTAAGTTGATATGGGGACTTTATACCGATATCCAACTTGGCTGATCTGCATAATTTCGTTAGTTGGGTGTTTAGCACTGTTCCTTGGTTAAACAAATTATTCAATTCATGACCACGTATACATATTAAATGACCACCGAATACTATACTTCTAATTTATCAGCCCATTTATGAGGACTTTGAGAAATGTTTTTCTTTTCTTTTTCACAGTTAGCGTGATCCCCTAGCCTGCAGGCAACTTTGAAAGGTTGTCATTTTAGTACAACCCTTTGGAGTTGGTGAACGTCTTGAATAAATGAGGATGTTTGCCATTCATAGGTTAAAGTTTGAAGGTAGATGCAATTTGCATTGGGAATCCTCTAAAGTCATGAATATTATATTATAGGAATCGATTCGAACTTAATCCATTTAATTAAACGGATCAAACTTTAACATTCAAACCTAATCTGTTTAATTAACAAATGAAACGACATGACTCGTTAATCCGTTTAGTATTTAACTTGTATTATGATAACTTAGACATGACCCATTGCACCTTCCACCTTCAAGTATCAGCATTTTTATTGTATCAAAGCTTGGAACTTTTAGATATTATAGGAAAAATATACCTTCCACATTCAAGTATTAGCATTTTTCACTTTGCATTTCAAACTAATAAAAAGAAGCACTGCACATCCAATAATTAAAAAAAAAAAATGAAAAACAGTGTATCTGTCTAATTTCAACAGATAAGATTGATAGAAAATAAGTGAATATGGGTTTTGTGATACAATCTAACCATCAAATTTTCCATATTTTTATGATATCCTAATGAAAAAACACAACAACAACAAAAAATACCTTATTCACTTTTATCATGAAAAACAATGTAGTGAATACACATCAAAATTACAGCACATGCACGACAAGAGAGAGAGAGAGAAGAGAAAGAAAAATAGCATTGCTTGGATATGGATGATGTGACTTCTCTGTCCTGTTGTGATGAAGGTAAAGATAGAGAATTCCCCGAGTGCGCTAATTAATCAAGAAAGAGGGTTTTGAGGCAAAGGAGAAGATGTAGCCAACTTGGCTCTAAGATCTTTCCTTAGAATTTTTCCAGAGGGAGACTTTGGAATTGCATGAACAAAGTAGACCTTGTGCAGTCTCTTGTAAAACACCACCTGTTTGATACCAAAAATCAAAAATCACCTGTTAGTGATTTAAGTAAAAGATTGAGTGCTTTTAGAGGAGGGGGCTGAGGCAATAGTACTATCAGTCCTTTGTACCTGTTTTGCTACGAATTCTTTCACTGCTTCTTCAGTAAGTTCAAACCCATTTGATCGGACCACGAATGCAACCGGAACCTCCCCGGCGACGTCGTTTTTTTGCCTGTTAACATTACAAATTTTAGACAAACTTATTTCCTGTACATAGGAAAGCTTTCCAAGTTATTAAATACCCCGATTTCCGGGTATGATATGAATGGCATGATTCTATCATCCTATCATAATATATAAAATGTAATTAAAATTATTATTAAAACGCCAATATTTTAGGAGAGAAAGTGACACGTGAAATAGATTTCAAGCTACCTAATAATTTAACAAGAGTATAGTCTAATATCAAAAACTCTATATGTAATTATTTTTACGTATTTATTGTGTATTTATTGCGTACTTTACTGATATAATTAGTTGCATTATTTTTTTCAATATAAAATAATTTTTTTAGTCAATCACGGCAATAAAATACATAAAAATTATATATAAATGACTATATGTTACGGAATTCGTCTAGTATTGAACTTACGGTACAACAGCTGCATCCGCAATTGATGGGTGGCTGACTAGAAGGGCCTCAAGCTCAGCTGGGGGCACCTGAAATACATGAATAAAAAGGTTTTATTAGACATCAAAGATTGATCAAAACATTAATATTTTTATGTTAATTGATGTGACAGATTTCTGTATTAGTAATGTATTTGATATGACATAAGGGTCTATTTGGGATTATAATAGGAATCTTAAAAATTATTTAAATAGTTTTAAAAGTTATTTAATAGAAAAATTAGATTGTTAAAATATTACATAATAAAATATTTTTTTAATTTTAAATAAGTTAAAAAGTACATTTGAGAAAATATAAAACGGAACTCGAATTTAAAAAACTATCAATAGACGAAAATACTCGTACAACTTTCAAACTTTCAAGAATAATTATAATTTTCATATACTTCCTTTAAATAGTCTACATCAGAAATCAATTTTTTAATTTGTTCTCAAACAAACGTAACATATTTGAAAGAGTTTTAAAAACAGTAAATAATTTTTTAACAGTATAATTTATTACTTAAGTTATAAGCTATAAGTTATAAACTTATAAATTATATTTTCCACCACAATTTCAACCATGTACTAAGCTGGATAACAAATAAATTTTCTCAACAAACAAACATGTTGGAAATAAATGGTACAAATTCTGGAGAAGGAAGACATGCCTGGAAGCCTTTGAATTTGATGAGCTCCTTCACCCTGTCAACAATGAAAATCTCGTAGTCATCATCTACGTAGCCTATATCACCTGTGTGGAGCCAACCCTCATCATCTATGGTGCTTGCTGTGGCCTCAGGATCGTTCAAATATCCTGTGATTTATTAGTTGGTGGGACATTAATTATAAGCTAGGGGTAAGTGTATTTAATGCAAAAATCAAGCTAGCTAGCTGGGAACGTGACAAAAAATGTCCTAACCGTGAATTGTATATATCTCTTTACTTGGATTTTATAATATGGTTGACAATTAAGAGAAAGTCATTGGATCAACATTTTTAATACGCTTAAGACTATTTAAAGGTAGGAGTACCCTTCATAATCTGAGATCCACGAATGCAAATCTCGCCAGGTTGATTAAAGCCAAAGGAGGAACCAGTTTCAGGGTCAATGACTTTGAGCTCTGCATTTCTAACCACTGTGCCGCATGAGCCTGACTTGGTTGGAAATGGCTCCTTTGCGAACCCCAGGCACATCGATAGCACCGGCCCTGCCTCTGTCATCCCATATCCCTGCATCCATTTTCCATATTCAATATATATTTCTTCCAAATCCCAGAATTTGTACAGAAAATGTTGATCTTTTTAAAAATCTGCCACTGCAACTAGAAACAAAACTTAAATATTTTCCACGTGTCAACACCACAAGGTCCACCCACGACTGATACTTTTTCTGTGTTTCCAGATTTCCAAATAATCACTAGAAACTTATTCCTTGCATTCGAATCAACGTCATATATAGACACACAGACACACTAACCTGGCCAAAAACGGCTTGAGGAATCCTGCTCTGGAGAGCCTCCTCCAACTCCTTCCCCAGCGGCGCCGCCCCAGACAACACCACTCTAATGGAGCTAAGGTCGAACTTCTCCACTATAGGGTTCTTTGCCAGCGCCAGCACCAGCGGCGGCACCACTGCCACCACTGAAATCCGATGCCGCTGTATCAGTTCCAATAAAGAACTTATCTCGAATTTCTGCATCAGCAAAACCGCAGCTCCAACTCTCAGAGAGCAGAGAAGAACACTGTTCAATGAGTATATGTGGAACAGAGGAAGCACGCATAACACGACGTCTTCCGGCTTCAAGTACAGGTTCGGGTTCTCTCCGTCGACCTGCTGAGCTACGCTTGTTATCAAGCTCTTATGGGTGAGAACTACTCCTTTGGGAAGTCCGGTTGTCCCCGAGGAGAATGGTAGCGCCACCGGGTCATCCGGGTTGATTGAAACTGTTGGAAGTTCGCTCTCGTTGGCCTCTGAGAGAACCGAGAAGTGCAAACACTTCTCCGGCGGATCATCCACCGTGATCACTGTAAAATCTTCCCCGAGTTTCGGGTAGTCGTCACCGGGTTCCCGAAGCTTGTCCACGTACTGAGACTGGGAAATGATCAGTTTAGCTCTGGACGCCCTGAATTGCTTGAAAACTTCGGCCGAAGTGTAGAACGGGTTAGCAGTGGTGGTAACTGCTCCGAGCATAGAAGCGCCAATGAAGGAGAAGACGAATTCCACGCAATTTTGGAGAAGAATCATGATGGCATCTCCTTTCCTGATGCCAAGATTAAATAACCCAGCTGCAACCTTCTGCGATATGAGGTAGGTTTCAGCAAAAGTGTAGGATTTTCCGGTGGAACCGACGATCAAACAAGGTCTTTCAGAGAACTCAGAGAGGTGCTCGAAGCAGTAGGTATGCAGAGGGAGGTGGTTGGAGATGGGGATGTCAGGTAACTTCGATCTGAACACACGACCAGTTTCAGAAGTTTCATGGTTTTGGGAGGGGGATATTTTAGGAGAGAAGTCTTGGGTCTGGGGTTCAATAGAACTAGCAGAAACAACAGAAACCATGGCGTTTGAATGGCGTGTAGTAATCTGCAATGATCTGTTTGTTTAACTTGTGTTTCAAAGTGGTGTGTGTGTGAGAGCAGGGGAGAGAGAGGTCAATTAGAGGGTGACAGAAGAAGAGGAATTGGGAAGAGAAATAAATACAAAGAAGAAAGAGATTGGGGGTTGGGGTTAGGTAGATAGCGTGGGTGTAAGAGAGGTTAGATAAAAGGGCAAAGCAGATATGCAGATGGGGGAAGGAGTTTGGTTTGAAAGGGGAGGGAGATCGATGTAGAAGCATGCTCCACCTCACGTTCAATCACCAAGCCTTCCCTCCATCAAGGCCGTCACACCTACCTACCCCCCTCCATCTCTATTTATTAGCAATGGATCTTGCGGCTTGCCTGCCTTGTATATATATATATATATATGGACCCCTCTTCCCTATTTGTTGTTTTGCTTCCCTTTATTTGTTTTTTTATATTCTAATATGTGTTGTCCAGCACCAATTTTCCTATGCTATTCAGCATGTTTCCTCGTTCAATGGCCTATTATTATTCTCTAATGGTTTGACATTTACTCGTTTATGAATTCGAGTTCGAGTATAGATTCATTTTAGATTATTATTATTATTATTATTATTATTATTATTATTATTATTAATTAAGTGCTTATAAATTTATTGAATGTTTTAGTGGACTCGGTGTTTAAGTTATGGCTCAATCCTGACTTAAGAGAATGCCTACGGCCTCCTATCATCTAGGCCCCTCATGTTCTCGATTCCAGCGAACATGAGGGGTTACTATGTTCACATCCCATTAGGGAAGTCAATTCCAATTGTGCACATGCGAGGAGTAGAGAAGCCATGATTTTACTCTTTGATTGAAAGAAATATACCGAATGATCAAAACTATAGTTCAACCAATTCATGTTTGTGTTGGTCGTAGACATTAAAGACACCATATCTTTATCAGCAGAAAATTATTAGCAAGCAATACGTTCTTTTGTCAAATGGGTATGCTCTCTATTCGAATTCTTTGACTTCTATACTCAATGCCTGAGGTATATATTAATACATAAATGATTTCCTGTGCATTGCTAAAGGATGGTTAATTAAAGGACTGCATGCATTACACGACACACTGTCAGGCGTTTGTTTTGGGGGTTTTATAATTAAATAATAATAATTTTACAGTTTTAAGATCATGTATACATCTCACACTCTTTTTTCTAAAGAAAATAATAATAAATTTAAAATCGAGGTGAAAAGATTATTATGTTTTGAGGATTATTACATGTGGCCAACCTTGTCGGCCTGCAACTCCATGTTGAGACGTGTGCAGGAAATTATGTAATTGGCCATTGGCTTTGGAATTAACTAGGATTGGAGTCCTATTACCGTTGGAATGCTGGGGAATCCGGTTGTTGAGTTCTATATATGCATTTCCTCCCTTTTCAAGTTTTTCTGTTTAGCTGATTAATTAGCTAAATTAATGGCATGTGTTATATCAAAAGAAAAATGATATTTATAGTTATAAAGTGTGCAAATTCTGTACACTCCTATTGAAAAAGCGAGTAAATATAATATATATATATGAAAAAACTAATTTTTTAATAGTAAACTCTACATTTTTTAAAAAAGTTTACGTATACGCAAAGCTTGTACAATCCATAACTGAATATATAATTACTATATCTATGTGAAGTGACTTTTACATACTCTTTGCTCCATTAATATTGAGTTAATATGTTTTGAGTTTTTTTGTAGATTGAAGATTCGTTGAGACACTTGGAGTATTTCATAATTTTGTGAATAATAGTGAAATAATTTGAATTAAGATGTTTGAGTGGATTTTGAAAAATGAGAGAAGAAAGATTAATAAAAATATTATACAACTTTTTCATCTAATCATTTAAAGTTTTTTTTTTTTTTTTAAGTTGGTAAAAGTCATATTGATTTTTGTGTTTTTTTTTTTTAAGTTTATAAAAGTTGTATTAGTTTTTGTGTTTGGGTAATGATTAGATAATGATTAAATGAAAAAGTTAAAAATTTGAAATTAAATAATATTTTTTTAATAATATTTAAAAATAAAATTAGGAAACGTTTTGAGAAGTAAACGTATCTTAAGAATTTCTTTTGACTTTTTTTAAGAAAGGTGAGGGATTTTTGAATTTTTGTAAGATTTTGACGAGTCAAGGGTTGATGCATTTTTCCATCAAATGTAGCTGCCATATTGTCGAATGATCCAAGGTGATTCTTGGATGGTGGAGCAGTGCTGAAGTGCTCATCCATTATATAAATGATAAATAAATACAGAAAAAATAAATAAAAAGAGAAACTATGATTTATGTGGTTCAATTAATGCCGATGTCCACAAGTCTTGGAAAAGGTAAACGCACTCCCATGCTACTCTCAAGCTCATTGAGATTTGAGACAATATTAATGGCAATGGAGGAGATGAAAGGGAAGAGGAGGAAAGGTAGAGGAAGATGAAAATTCCCATGCTCCGCATGAAGTCACCCCTCTTTGGTTCTGTATCTTGCCTCTTTTATCTTCTCCCTCTTCCTTTATTGCAAGCTTTTTGCCTTTGAGCCTTGTGTTTTGGTCAACCTACAACTTTATCTTCTCTCTTTATTTCTTCCTTCCTTCTTCTCTCGTACATAGCTTTGCATAGATAACAGCTGTTGGCTGAAGTATCAATATAGCTTATTAATATAGTGGATTTATACCAACGAATTACAATGGTTATTTTAGAATTATAGAATTAAAAATAAAAGAGTAAGGGAGGATTTCTGGGATTTGTGGCATCACTGTTCTCGAGCATCAACCAGTCCCTTTAGCCAGTTTTTTGCTAAGGATGATGTCGGTTGCCCTCTAAACGTATCTCCAAAGTGTCTCTAGTGTATCAATATGAGGTGTTTGTGAAATTTTTTCGTGGAATACTTTTATGTTTCTAACAGTCCTCTTATAAAAAATAAAACAAAATGCACTATAGGAGGACAACCAAGCATTTTCCTTTTGCCAATTCAACCACCATTTACCCTACAATGGCGTAGGCAAAGCCAATAGAGAAGGGCATTTATCTAAAGTAAAGTCAAGGCTGGAAAAAAGGGTCAGAAATCAAACCGCTTTTAGTAAACTATTTGAATTATTTATTGAACCGCTTCATTCGATCAATTTAGGACGATTTAGATCATAATTTTTGGTACCGTACCGTACCCGCTGGTACGGTCGGTATTTTCCGTACCGGTCACTAGGCCGGTACAGCTATGGTACCTGTTTCGTACCAGCCGAAATACAGGCCGTACTGGCCGGTACCGGCCATACCGGCCTGTATTTCAGCCTGTACCGGCCGGTATTTCGGCCATTTATCTTTTTTTTTTTNTAAACTATTTGAATTATTTATTGAACCGCTTCATTCGATCAATTTAGGACGATTTAGATCATAATTTTTGGTACCGTACCGTACCCGCTGGTACGGTCGGTATTTTCCGTACCGGTCACTAGGCCGGTACAGCTATGGTACCTGTTTCGTACCAGTCGAAATACAGGCCGTACTGGCCGGTACCGGCCATACCGGCCTGTATTTCGGCCTGTACCGGCCGGTATTTCGGCCATTTATCTTTTTTTTTTTCATTTTTTTAACCTATAATCTCATTTTTTGATCCCTAATTCATACTAGACTATTTATAATTTATATATACATATGTATTCATGTATAATTTATTCATATATAGACTATTATTTTGAAATATGTTTTATATATATATATTTATTTATATATCGATTATCCCGAAACGGTACCGGTACCGAAATAATTCTTTCCAGTGCATTGACCGGTACGCCATCCAGTACGGTATTCAAAACATTGATTTAGACTGATTATAGTTTATTTTAGATCAATTTGAGTTGACTCCAACCGTTTTAAAACTATATTTATTTTTAAGTTGTTGAAAAACTTTGAAGAAAATATGTAACTCTTTATTTTATTTAGTTGAACAAAATAATTAGAAGATGAATGAGTATTTTGTATTAAATTTACGGCTGTATATAAATAATGCATTTGCCATGTATTTATAACTTAATAGTCTTTATCTTCTTCATATATGAGGCAAACAAATGTCGACAATTGAGGTTAAATACATAAATAACATGTTTATTGAAACTAGACAAAAAATTTATACTTATACTCTTTTATACATGATATTAAATATTTGAATCGCATTATATATAATTTTTAATACTTTTAATCAACATTGAAACAACCGATTCAAAGTTGTTGTGAATCAGCCCGATTTAATATGTTGAATCACTCAATTCATTGAATCGGTCCTTATCCAGCCCAATTTAATTTGTTGAATCACTGGATTCATTGAATCAGTACTTATCTGATTCCAATTTCTCGAACCTTGAAATTTTGGAGTGGATTGAATCCACCTAGACGAATAGGGTCATCCCTTACTCTTGCCAGACTACCTTAATTTGAGTTTTTTAAGCTGTACGTTAAGTTAATAAAAACTCCGGAACTGCTACATGCAGTCGGCACATACAAGCGGGAGGTAAACGGTTGTACGGAATGAATAAAAAAAAGTTATAAAAATAATTTTTTTTTTATGTGAGTCCCATATTAATTCACTTTTTTCAAAGCGACTGCACGCCACTTGCACAACCACAACTGCAAATATCATTTCTCTAAAATCTCACAACTCCAAATTTAGAAAAACTACCTAAAAGCACAGACGAGAAACAAGTGCCAAGTTCTAAACCATAGACAGAACGAAACCAATGTTTGACTAGACCTATATCCTAGCAATGCTATTAAGCCTCTGTTTATAAGGACATGCTCATGGAACATTACAAGGAAAGAAAGTCGAACATACACTCACAAGCTCAAGAATCGAGATCTTCAAGAGATTCTATTGAATGATAAAACTCCTGATACCAACTTCATAATAAGCTTCTTCAACAAGCACAGTGTCCTCAAATTCATTGGCCTTACAAATTTTGGCAATTGGAGAGATTGAGACAGAGTATACCATGATCAACCTCATCAAACCAAAATATCTCTTGCATAGCATAACGATCCAATGAAAGCATAAACTACATCTAGATTTATACTTAAAAAGAACTAGTGCAAGTGATAATTACAACCTCTTGGAATTAATACAAACCGTAAAAACTTCTCTTAATGCAAAATCCCTTTTACCATCTTCTGATATCAAATCTAAAATGCTCGTGTTACACAGAAATTAGATAAGCCATTACATGCGCATCCCAAATGAAGAAACCCTTGCTAATGGTCTTGGCGAAACTAGAGCCGACCTCAGAATTTAAAATCAGATAACTACCCAATGCACCAAAAACCACGAAGTTTCAGCAAATTCTTAACAAAGGCAACCTCCGAAAGATAAAACTGGAGTAATAAAGTGAAACTAGTGTTGTATGTTTCTCTATCTTAAAATAGTGTAAATGTTTTTTCCCCATATTTCCAGGTCACGACTCAGAAGACAGATGTACAGCATAAAGCCAAGATTTTAAGACTTCTGATGAGTAATTTAGAGGATTTAATTCTTAATCTCATAACGCCAAATTTAGAACAAACTACCTATAAGCTCAGACGTGAAACAAGTGCCAAGTTTTAAACCATAGATAGGGAAGAAACCAATGTTTGACTAGATGTCTCTCCTAGCAGTCGAACATATGCTCACAAGCTTGAGAATAGCGGCCCTCAAGTAATATTAACTAGCTACTGATAAACTATTGACACCAACTTCAAAATAGCTTCTTCAACAAGCACAATGTCCTCAAACGTATTGCCCTGACAAATTTGGCAATTGGAGAGATTGAGACAGACTATACCATGATTAACCTCATCAAACCAAAATCTCTCTTACATAGCATAACCATCCAATGAAAGCATAAACTAATTCCAGATTTATACTTAATAAAGTACTAGTCCAAGTGGTGATTACAACCTCTTAGAATTATTACCCTTCTTTGGTGAGATTGGAGTGGTGTCGATCGTCAATGATGAGGTAGAGCTCTTGGTCAGTACTAGAAGGGGGACTGATTGCCACCACCCAAAGGAGGGATATCGTGATTGCAATGAGGCCTGACCATACACAAACAATGGTGGGTGGTCTCCCTCTCGCAAAGGTGTATAGATAAGCCAAGACCCAGAAACTGAAGAAGACGCCACCTGTTAATTTGCTCCACTGTGATATAGTTCTGTATATTATTCGGCTAAACCCGACGGAAATTGCGATTAAGTTGACCATTATGATTGTGAGTGGTGGTATCATCAGGGATGTCCATTTGACAAAATAGAGATCAGCAAACTCATCATCCACATCATCACCAGCGCAGCAGTAATGGTTTTGGTCATGGCGCTTCATTTCAATGTTGCATGAGTAACCACGAAATGAATTCTTCACCCATTTGGAAGCAGAATATGAGATGAGGACATTTTTTACTTGCATACAAGAACAAAATCAAAGTTCCAGAATAAAAGTAAGGTGATACAAAACACAAGAACATAAAATCATCCACTCTATAATTCTCTTCATAAATCAAATAGTCAAAACAACAAAAGTGGTTACTAATTTAGATCAGCAGAATTCTCATTGTCTAACAAAAAGAAATAAAACAAAAGTACAAGCTATTAGATACTTGAAAAAAGCATCTGCAAGAGGACGAATTACCATCTCTAACTTCTCTCAGTCTTCCGAATCAAACTACCCAGCTGCTTTCTTGCTTTTCCTAGCCTTCACCTTCATTTCAGCACTCCTCAATTTAATCTTCCCACTCTTCTCCTTCTTTCCAGCAGATCCCCTATCTTCAACAGACAAACCAACACTCCCTTTCTTTATACCATCTTCCTTCTTCCCCTTCGCAGCCAACAACTCATCTCTTATCTCTGTTAGAATAACTTTGTTCTTCAGCTTAGCCAGCTTCTTCAAGTGTTTCGACTCACCAGAAACCCCCACTTCAGTCTTGTCTCCCTTTTTTCTCTTTTTATTCCCCGACTCACCAATATACATTTCACCATTCTCACCATCACCAACATCTCCTCCCTCAATCTCATCACGCCCCACTTCATCTTCATGAATCGCCTCACCTACATTCCCGTCCATATACTTCACTTCATGAATCCTCCCCCTCTTCTTCCCCACGCGCTGGCCTTTCTTACTCTTATCTTTGCCAGCCTCTTCACCCTTTCCCTCCTCCTCTTTCATTCCCTCAATTCTCAACCTCACATCTGGCACCACCTGATAAACTGGTAAAGCCAATGAGTCCAGCAGCTTCAAATGCAACGACCTCACACCGCCCCACTTCCGTGGTACAATCTCCGCAATTCCCTCAATCGCAGCCACCACATTCTCCACAATCTCCTCCTTCTCCATACTCACCCTCGCCACCTTCACGACACTACAAGTCCCCGTTCTCAAGAACAACAAGGCCGAAGAGCACGACTTCTCAATCTGCTCCTTCCAATTCTTGTGCTTCAAGTCCACGGGCACCGGAATCTTCTTCTTCTTATAAAAGTGCTTCCCCAGCAACCCCGGCAAGAGGGGCACAATCCTCTTGTCCGCAAAGAACATGTCATACGAGTCACACAACTTCCTCTTGGCCTCAAATGGGCGATAGTCCGATTTCAGCTTGGACAACTTGAGGACTTTGGAGACAGGCACTTGGTCGGAATCGATCTTCGATTTGGCGGAGGCTTTGGTGAGATTGGAGTGGGGTCGATCGTCGATGATGAGACAGAGCTCTTGGGAGAGTTGGGGGGATTGTATGGCGTGTGGGAGTAGGATCTTATGGGGGTTAGTGCGAGATTGGGATGGTATTTTCTTGAGGGTGAGTATGAGGTAGACGAATTCGTCTTGCTGTAAAAGCTGGGGTTTCTGGGTCCCCGACTTGGAGTTTCTCCATTTAAGGAGTGCGGTGACGGCCGTGTGGATGGTGGTGGAGCTGACCCTAGAGGGTGTAGAAAGAGGAGGGTTTGGACTGGTAACGGCCATGGAAGCAGTTTATTGACAACACTATTTTGCTGAAACGATTGGTGAGTAGAGGCTTTAGGTTTTGTTGAGAAACGGTCTGAGTGAAACAGAGAGAATGAGATGAACGGAGAGGGTGAGAGAGACAGGAGGCGCGGCGTGAGGATGGTTTGTGCACAAGACAGGAGGGAAAATAAGAGAGGGACGTCGGGGTAGGTGGAAAAAAGAAGAGGAAACTAACCTAAGTGTCCAAACGGTGCGTTGCACTCTTTCCTTTCCTTTCCTTTTTCCTAACGAGCTGGGTTTTTCCTCCACGGGCTTGGACCTCAAAAATCTGGACAATGACTGGATTATTAGTTCGCATCTCAGGGCCAGCCATCAGTAATTGGTACTACTTTTACAATTTCCATGCAAAGTTGACTGTGAAATTCCTGATTGTCTTTTAATGCCACTGTAGCTCTAGGCAATTAGTTAGTCAATTAAAAGAGCAAGGCAGTAATGGGTTTTGAAGTATAGTGTATTTTAAAAAAAAAAAAAAATTATTATTAAAAAATTAATTTTTTCGTATGAATTTTATATTTACTTTTATTTTAAAAGAGTACACTACGCTTGTGCTTGTGCACTTTAAGATTAAAAATATCGTTTTTGTAATTAAAAACCTATATTCTCTCTCCAACTTTGTATTTTTATGTAATCTTTTGTGTTTTTTTATGCTTTGTGTAATTTGTAACTATTGGTATGCTGCATATTATAAAATTTATTTTAAATTTTAAAAGAAAATTAATAAATTGAATCTTATACATAAAAATAAAAGCATACGTAGCACTACACGTTGTAATTTGATGTGATGGAATTTGATGGTGCTGATTCATGCATTTTTTTTTTTTTTTTGTTTTTGGTGCTCTGTTTTTTTTTTTTAATGCATTTTGATGTATAAGTTGCCGTTTTAGAAAACTGATTTGATGCAATTTAATATGCATTAAAGAGTATATGATAAAAAAATAATAGGATAGTAATGATCTTTTTATAATGACTTGTATCGAGAGAGGCCGCCATCTTGATGGGCGTGACAACGGTGAAGAAGTTGGCTCTATGCATCTTTTCAGTAAGGTACAGGATTTGCTTACCATTGTGTGGTCTTTCCTGGTTGATGCCTGATGAAATCTCATTAGTAACCAACCCCATAACTCCCTCCATACTCCATCAATCAGCCCTTGCTTCAAACACTTCAAACTTGTACATTTCAATGTGCCTCCTGCAATGTGGAAATCGGATAACTCTGTATGGAATTTTCATCTTTAAATTTATACTTAAAAGAGGTTCCCCAAGGTTTAGCTCAGTGACAATGATACAGTTTTAACTGGTAAAAGTCATACACTGCAATCAAGGCCGGGGGTTCCTATGCCACACACATAATTCAGACAAATGTTCTGTCCAATCTAGAACAACCGGATCAGTTGACAACGTATTTTTTCTTCTCCAAGCTAAGAAAACAACATCAAGTAGAAAAATCTCGCAGTAGCTGGCCTGGCTAATATTACAGAAAAATATACCTGTGTGCAATCCTATTCTCCATGTAAAAATTAAACATTAAAATTAATAATTCATGTAAGAGATCATACAATAATCACAAAATGCCGGGAAAACCACAGTTTCCCATTCTCTTGGTCCCATCCATTTTGACTCAGATCGGTAAAAGTTTGAGACTTCATATGGAGGACAAGAAACAAATCATGCCTAGTCCATTCACCAGCATGGTTAACTTTCTGAAGAGATAATTGAATAAAGGAATATTACCGAATATGTTCATCTTGACAGGATAAAAAAACCAATCAGGGGAATTGGAATGAACCTCCAATTTGGTCCTGACCAGAAGGGGGACTGATTGCCACCCAAAGGAGGGATATCGTGATTGCAATGAGTCCTGACCATACAAAAACAATGGTGGGTGTTCTCCCTCTCCGTCCCATCAGCCCTTTGGCAAAAGGGTATAGATGAGCCAAGACCCAGAAACTGAAGAAAACACCACCTATTAATTTGCTCCACTGTGGTATAGTGCTGTATATTGTTCGGCTAAACCCAACGGCAATTGCGATTAAGTTGACCATTATGATTGTGAGTGGTGGTATCATCAGGGATGACCATTTGACAATATAGAGATCAGCGAACTCATCATCCACATCATCACCTCCTGATTTTGATGTAAGAGTGAAAGAAATTTCTATCCCAGCAAGGACTTTCAGAAGTCCCTGAAGCACAGCAGCCAGGTGAGCGCTAGTCCCTCCAATCAACCAAAACTGCTCATTTCTCCACCATTCTTCCAGCTCAATGCCAGACCATCTGATCTCAAGAATAGCAAGCATGCATAGAGTCAAAGTGATGATAAGGAGGTAGGCAAGGAAAGTGACATTGAGGGTCTGGACAATGAACTGGCCAGAGAAGAGTGAGAGTGCAGGGAGGAAGCAGTAGACAATCAGGAAGATTGAAGTAAAAGGGTAGATGCCAACATTAAGGTACGCTATCCTCTGCAGAAGCTTCATTCTCGGGCTGGCCAGGAGGGCATTATTACGGGAGAAGAAAATCTCAACTGATCCCGTAGCCCACCGAAGGACTTGATGGAGCCTATCAGTGAGATTAATTGGAGCAGTTCCCCGGAAGGCATCACGTTTGGTCACACAATAAACTGATTTCCACCCCCTATTGTGCATTCTATACCCAGTGACCACATCTTCAGTCACGGACCCATAAATCCACCCAACACGCTGTCCCCACTCAGTTTTATCTTCATACCAGCAGGAGATCACACTGATTGCCTCTGCAACAGTTGATGCATCAAGAAGCTCACGGGGAATAGTAAGAGCACCAGGTGGGCGTCCATTCTTCACGGCTGGGTGATCTGCAAGAGGACGACCTTGGAACTCTGCCACCGGGATTGAATCAATAAGAAAAGTAGAGTTCCCAAACCTTTTAGGGAGCAAAGAGAGGTTCATCTCTTCCTCATCAGAATCACCCATTCTTAGGGCTCGATTCTCTCCTGGGGAGCTCTCAACTGAGTAATGCTTTTTACGACTACCAAAGCAGCAACTGCAGCAACCAGTGTGGTGTTCTTTAGATCTCGGTGGGTCAAAGCCATAAAGAGCAACCCTTCGAAAGAGGCAACCAGTTCCAACATAGACAGGGCCCATAACCCCATCAAGAGCTCGCATGTTGATGTCAAAGAAAACAGTGTTGTGATTGGCATATCGATCGGACGGATCAATACCCTCAAACCTTTGAGGAAACTGAACATAGCAAATGCGATCACCTCCCCGATCCATCATGAAGCACATGCCTTCCCTCATTGCTTGGGAGTTGTAAATATAGTGGTCACAATCAAGGTTGAGAATGAAGGGGCCATTGGACATAATAGCTGAGGCTCGAACCAGAGCATTCATGGCCCCAGCCTTCTTATTGTGATCATAGCCCGGACGCTTCTCACGAGACACATAAACAAGCAAGGGGAGACGAATATCAACATCAGTGAGGTCAATGAGCTTACTTTCATCAGCACCTCCATGTAGTGGTTCATCACTGGGAGGTTTCAACATCACCTGCATTATAAATCAGCCCCATTTAGTCCACTTCTTCGCTTCTTCTTTTTTTCTCAACCGCCTTCCAACATCTTACTTCTATTCTTTTGTTACTTCCCTTTTTTTTATAAGTAATGCTTTTGTTACTTCTCTTAGTAGCTAACAATTAGATAAGTATTTAAAAAGAACATTAATAAGCCACATATACCAAGACAGGGACTCTAAGTTAATGAAGTCATAATTTACTCAATCTATCTATCATTCTGACAGTTGATATAACCTACAGGGTGGACAGAAATACCTGTATTATACCAGCATGGTCACCTTTAGAGTGCTCAGTAGAAGCATTCAACCAAGTCCCTGGCCAGTGTGTACCATCAGCCATCCATGTTGCTTTTGGGATCTTCACACTCTCTACTGGTTCATCATCTCTGTTCTGTCGCTGAAGCTTCATTGCCTTGATTTCCTCTCGAGCATGATACGCATCTGATCGGCGACGTATTGAGTCAGGCAGGCCATTGATGCGGACCTTGAACTCATCATACTCACGCTTTACTCGTCTACGATCCTTGACAAAATCTGACTTAACCTTGTTCTTGTAAGGATCCCTCTTCAAATTGAAGTACGTTTCTGGGTTCCTGGGCTCAATATCATGTTTACGACAGAATGGAACCCATATATTGGCAAAGCTTGCAGCTTCAGCCATGGCTTCAAAGGTTAGAAGTGCACCACCATCATCAGAAACATAGCAAGCAAGCTTTTCAACTGGGTAATCAGCTGCAAGAATAGACAAGATAGTGTTTGCAGTGACAAGAGGCGGCTCTTTATCCGGATCTGCAGTAGAGACAAAGATATCTATGCCTGGGAGATCAGATTTTCCAGTGGGGTTGTTTAGGGTAGGTGTTTCAAATTTTTCTTTCAAGACATTAAGATCTGTAGAACGATTGACTGGGCAGAGCTTAGGAAGTTGGTCAAGGAGCCAAGAAAAAGCAAACCAAATCTCACAGACAATGGACATTCCCCATAGCCAGATTGCATCATTATTTGGGTGGTTGATCCTCCATGCCAAAAACAGTGCAAGAACAACCATTCGAACAAAAATTAGAAGCCTGTTTCCACAGATTCAAAGCAAAGCAAAAGATGTTCATCAGCTTGCGGATAAAGGAAATGACAAAAGGAACCGGTCAGATTAAATCTGCAAAGAAAAAGTGATAAAAACACATTGACAAGAGACAAAACAAATAGAGGCGAATCAACAGCCCATCAATTGACGTGACTGGAAGAAGATGAAAAATTAAGATCAATGATGAGCATTCCACATTCAAACAACTTTAAGGCATATATACTCTCCTTGACCATATGACATTTTTGTCATGCCTGTCGAATTGGAAAATGATAAATATTGAGCACTGCATAATTGAACCAAATGACAGGTATTAATGTGATTTCCATGAGAATGATCACAAATGACATGCCACAACAGATATTAATGTGACCATCATGGAAGGAAAGACAATAGTCAGACATATGATTTCCATGCCCACACGTATAGCCACATAACACTTTAACTTCATATTATGCTTCATATTGGGTTGGGGGCGGGGCGTGCACACACTGCACACATACACAGGCATGTATGCATGCAGTCCTTATATCTATCATTATGGGCAATTCACTCTTTATAGCACAATTGGATGAAATGAAAACATAGCAGGAAAGCTATTGAAATTTAAAGAATCAAAGTAACACGTTATATTTGAGGAGAACAATAAAAAGAGATCATACCGATACGGGCTGAGAACAGCAGCAGGTATCTTCAATTTCCGGGTAAGTGGCCTCCAAGGTCTGTTCATTAACTCTGTTGGCTCAACAGTTTCATCATCTTTCCCATTTCCAAAACCCCCATCCTTTGGCCATATGGCATTCCCATATCCATATGTTCCCCTTGTTTCAAACAGCCACCGATTGTGATCAAAGTCCCCAACCCCAGTTTGGCTCCTCATCAACGCTGACTTGGTTGACTTCATCAACGACAACCTCCTCTCCATTTTTGACATCCCATTTGGCGGAGGAAGAGGAAGCGGCCGCCCATTATTATCCACAGCTCCTTCATCCAAATCTGTGTTCTTATAAGGTTCCTTACATCCTGGGCAAATCCCGCCCCCCGTCTTCACTGCATCTATATAGCAATCACGACATATTTTGAAATCACATTCACAAGGAAGAATGTCCACCCCACGCTCATCACTCATCACATTAGCATCACATCCAGGAATTGCACACGAGGACCCTTTTGCACCAGCCATCTGGGGATGGCTGGTTTCAGACTCAATCACCTTGTCCATGAGATGAGCTCGAGTAACGCTATTGAAACCACCTGTAAAGAGCGAATTTGACACATATTGTTCTTCAACCTTCTGCGATATGGATGGATCCATAGGCTGGTTGTCAGGAGTTGGAGGTATGTGTACTGTATAATTCATGAATTCACCACTCCCAAGCTCACTATCTAGATCATCCCTTGAGTAGTTGACGTAGCGACCTGAGGAAGTCCTCCGACCAAATGTCACAGTCGGAGGCATTGGAGGTTTGTTAAGTGCTTCAGGAGGCGCATCGGAGGTTGACGATAGATTTGACCGGCTCGCCTTGAAGGACCTGGACGCCATTTTTCAAACACCGAGAGCAACTATCCTCCAAGGTCCTGTATTTCCACAATCCCAACGAGTTAACCCGTATCAGCATGCTTTCAAATCATCTCAACAAAACAAAGACCGGATCTTGAAGATAACACAGCTTAAACTGAAGTTTAAAAGCTAGATTTTACTGGTCTATATAGTTTTATGAATATTACGTCCGATTTAAGGGAAAATCTTCTTTTGTTCTACGTATTACAAGCAACCAAACAGCACATAAAAATGGCAGAAACCTTTGACCTAGTTCATACCAAGTCAAAATCTTTGTACAAATCGAAAAATGCTCTAGAACAAAGCAAAGCAAAGCAAAGATAAACAAAGAAAAATGAAGTTTAACTATCCGTTTGTTTTCCGAAAAAACGAAAGAGAAGTCGAACAAGACACTCGTGACTTCTGGTCTTCCCTAATCTCTAAACCTTAGATCCAAAAGAACTCTCTCAAATTTCCTCTTCTTTCGCACATTTTAAAGCAACCAAACAGAGCACGGCGAAGACTTCCATGGTAGGACGTGTGTCTTTTCCCTTAAGCTAGCCAGTAAAGAAGATCAGCCCATTTCTTAAAAGAAACAAAAAAGAGGAACAAAAGAAACAATTTAGTACCTCGGTCGGTATGATGAAAATGGCAGCAGAATCAAGTCAGATCTCTGCCTCTCCTTGTTTGTTTAGTTCTCTGAGAACCTCAACAAAAGCCTTTGTAGGAAAACGAAGCTGCAATGTTTGAAGCAATCACCGTAGAAGGCTAGAAGCTACAGCTAGCAGACGACTAGTTCAGAGAGCATGCTGCGACTCGGCCTTCAAATGTCCATTACCCCCATCCGAAGTCCAGACAACGATATATAGACAAAGTAAGAGAGAGTATCGGGGCTTGGTCGTGGGCACCAAAACTACGATCAAGCACTAATCGGCCATGATGGAAGGCCCACGTCTGTGACAGTCATTTCTTTAAATATTTTTTTCTTTATTTCCTTTAGGTTGTCTGAGGAAAGGTTTTCAAACGACATAATACATGCGTTGTGTTGGTTCTTTTCGCGTGGAACGCCGGCTGCTCATTGGACCGCCGCTTCATACGTGTAAGCGTGTTTTTCTTATTTACTCTATTATTTATGTCATATGTTTATAAAATATTAAATATAATTATCGTAAATTTCACGTTTTTTTTTTTTAAGAAAAGAGGTCTACTATATAAATTCAAAACTTAATTACTTTTTAGAAAAATAAATATGTAAGAATTTTATACAAATTATAAATTATTTCTTTCTCTAAAAATAAGTCTATATATAGTTATTTTTATATACTTAATTAATATGATTAGTTACGTCATTTTTTTAATATAAAATAATTATTTTGATCAATTATATTAATAAAATACATAAAAAATATATAAAAGTGAATATATATAACACATATTTTCTCTAATTTATATGATTATGGTTGTTTTTTTTCTGTTTTTTTAATCCTGTTGGCTTAGGTAGAGCTGGAGCTGGGTTGGTATTTAGTGGAATTGGGGATGTGTTAGGCCAAGATAGAGAATAAGTCGGCCTTTTTTTAATCACCGAAAAGAGTGAAGTAGAATTCTGAAAAAGGGTGCTTTCATGGCATTTTCTTCCCATTGAGAATTGGAGTACTCCTTTGGAATTTTTCAACACAGGTAAAAGTGAAACCGTTTGTTTATCAAAATCTAAACTATCTCGTCTCATCTTAATTTATTATTATAATATTTTTAAATTCTTATATAAAATATAATAAACTATTCAATTTTTTCAAATCTTAAAGCAAAACTAATATTAAAAAATTATATTATAATAATATTTTATTCATTCCTATTCAAAATATATCATCTCATCTTATCTGAATTATGTAACCAAACGGAACTACTATTAGACGTAGCATTAGATGACTGGAGTATTATCTCATCTCATCTTAATAAATATGTGTACAAATCATAGTTTAACTATTCTACCCATTATCTCAATTCTCATTATCTTTTCATAATCTATAATACAGCATTAAATGACTGAAAACTATTTATTATTTTTTATTTATAAGACCTTATCATTAAATACCACATCATTAAATGATGAAAAAATGAATGATTAATAGACTTTTTCTTAAAACATAATTATATAATAGATTGTAAAAAGGGTTATAAGAAATCACAATAGTATTTTATACCTTATTGAATAGTCATTTACTGGGAATCTAAATTAGAGTTTTACTTGACTTTAATACACCTAAAAATAAAAGTATTATCAAGCCAACAAAAGTGGATAATGGACATGAATCTCATTTGGTTGTATCCTCATCATAGCATATCTCATTTTTAATTTAAATTTACTCTTTAGGATTGTATAAGAGGAAAAGTTCATGCACCATTCACACACAAGAATCCAAAGTTTATTAAATTGTGCGAGTCAAAAACAATTATCAGAATATTTAATAATATACCATTCACACACAAGAGTCCAAAGGTTAAGTGTTTATCACTTCTACCAATGTAACATTTATGATCTTTCCAATTATCAAATTCAATCGTATTTTAAATTTGACAAATACTACCAAAAAAACTTAATTTATTTAATAAAATGGTTCGGATTAAAGAAATTAATATTTTAAGTTGTAAATGACTTATACAGTTTTAAAATATATAAGTTTCACATATTTACTTTTTTTTTTAATTTAATAGTGGATCCCAATTTTATTTAAACAGAGGAGACGAGACTTATATATCTCAAAATTTTATTTAACATTACTCTTATAAGATGTCATACAAATTATAATAAGGGTTCCATGTGGAGAGGAGGACTTTTCCTAATTTTTAATTTAAAAAAATATACTTAGTCATGTACATACCGTCAATTAAAACAAGTTATTAAACATTACAAGTAATAAGACATAACGTATATCTAAAAATAGACATTCAACTAATGCAGTTAACCCAGTCATCTTATCTTATTATTATAATTTTTACAAATTTTCGTTTAAAATATAATAAATAATTTAATTTTTTTAAATTTTAAAATAAAAATAATATTTTATTTAATTTTCAATATTTATTTCAACTCATTTTATCTCAATTCGTTATTCAAACTAAGTTAGACAAAAAGGTCGATTTTATTGTTGGAAACTTGTAAAGGTTTTCATACGGTTGGTTGAGCTGTTCGGACTTTGGAATAGAAAGCGTGTGGGGAGTGTAAACACGCTTCTCCTTAATTTGCTGTCTCAACTGGGAAGTACGAAGTTTCATTGTTCCCATTCCAACTAACCTTTCTCCATTTCCAAACTACCGAGTTGCCCTCCGCGTTTCTTCAGAATTACAGAATTGCTAGTCAGTCCCAGGTGGCGTCTTTCCATTGGTTGGCTGGGATTGGCCATCCAATTCTTTTAATTCTTTAATGCAGGAGGGAATAACGGAGTAATTCTCGCATGTCTCCTTCTAATCTATTCCTCTCCTGCGTTGCTTTTCGACTCCGTGACTCGTGACAAGTGACAAGGGATCCTCCCCCCACTAAGGAGCGTGGAACACACGGTCCAATCACAATAAATGTAATTGTTGATGAAGTAATATGAATAAATATTTTTCAATTTTAACGAAATAATAACTCTTATCTCGCCTCATTTATTTCAACATCAAGAAACTATTAACATAAATATTTTTTAATTTTTAATTTTTTTATTTAATTTTAATTTTATAATATTTTTATTCACTTTTTTCTATCTTATTTTTCAAAATTTTATAAAATATATTAATTCAAACCGTTTATTACTATTTACAAACAAAAATAATATTTATAAATTTATTATTTTATCTCATCTCACCGTCCAAACTTAAGGTTATTAACTATGGACATGATTACAATTATGGTCGCATTTATATATTTAAATATATGGTAATAGTGAAATTAATAGAGTCGAGCTTTTAGATTTTGAACTACGACTCCAATTAATTCCAATTCTGACTTCGAGGAGGCTCAAACTTTAGTTCCGTTCCACCTTTTCGAAATCGGAGTGGAGCGAAAACTTCTCACGTCTACACAAAAAGAAATGGTGTAAACAAAAACAGGTATCATTCATTTAACTTTTCACAAATTACATATAACAGTACTATGAATCCACAACTAAAAGCCAAGATGGAGAACTGAATTAGCTTTCTCACGTCATTATCACCGTTGCCAAGTCAAGGAATAAGTGAACGATAACTTTAATTTGGAAGAACATGAGCATGTCGACATATAATGAGCTTTCAAGAGATAGAGGTAGAGACAAGAGAGAGATGAGAGCAGCATGAGTGACACGATGCATGCAATGCTCTGGAAATACCAAACGAGAAAGAGAAGACAAAGTGAGATAATAATTAGAAACGAAAGAAAGAGATCAGGCATCCAGCGTGTGTTAGTATGGGTTTCCTTGAATGGCGCCTTTTATGACTGACGTACGTAAACGGCTTCATTTAGGAGATGAGAAACGTACGTACGTGTATCATCAATTGCATGTACAGTCTTCTTTGTATCTAGTCTCGTGTTGGTGCACAAACATTGAGTTCTGCGATGGATCGATGCTTTTGGTAAGAAGAACAAAGATGAAGATGAGAAAACCGAGGAATAGAGGGAAAGCCGAAAGCTTCTTTGTAACTTGTTTTGAATCAGTAAATTGTTACCATGATCTGTAATGAAGTACGGTACGTACGTACTGATACATTTATGATTTATAGTAAAAGTGTATAACTTTTTACAGCTAACTTCAAGTTTAAGACATGCATGAATATTCATTACAAATACATTAACCAACATCAAGCATCAACACAAAAAACAAAGGCATGATAACAGGTTGCCTTTTTCATGGAAAATATTGCAAAACTGAGGTAATTAACGAATAGACTATGGTTTTCTTCTTGACGGATGAGCTGTTATTCATTAATATTCATGAGAACATATATATGTTATGTCATCACAATCATGAGCATCCACGATTTCTTGATACATAAATGAAGCACACTGAAACTATACAAGTGTGTTGTATCACAAATCCTATCTCCAAGGTCAATGTGTCAAGACATTTTTTCCACATTATGAACATGTCAAACTACAAAATCTTTAGACCTTTTTTTATAAGAGAAATTTTTAATTTGTAAATACATCTCATAAAGGTAAACTCATTAACCTTTTTTTTTTTTTTTTTTTTTTTTTATGAGTAATCAAGAAGTTTTATTCATAAGAAAATAAGGTATAGCTCAAGTACACAAGCTGCATATAAATACTAAGCTAGAGATAACAACCAAAATTAGAAAATTGCGGATATTTAGCTTATTAAAATCAATAACACCCACCCATCCATAAAAATAAGGTTTTAAAATAGAAAACTTTCAACTCATCTATTATTCTCTTACAATCTTCTAAACTTCTATCATTTTTCTCTGTGACTGCACCAATATATAAAAGATGGGATACGTTAAATTTATTTTATAGTAAAAAAAACTTTACAATCTAAATTACTAATATTTCCCGGCAAGTTACATTTGTAAACTTTAATGATATCTATTTATGAACATATTACTTCTCTTCTTATAAATTAGCTCCAGTCATGCTAGTGGTGTGGGGGATGTGAGCATGTAAGTAGATGGATTATAAATTCCATGTGTGTGTAGATAAGTATGCCTATAGAGCAATAATAGAGTTACAACCCATTTACATTCTGTTTACAATTTATTAATAAAATAATCATATATATTCACTCAGTACTGTTTTCGACTTGTAAACCACTGTTGATTCAGTCGATAAAACTTTTTACGGCTAAAGGAGATACTTAAAAGCTTGTATACGAACTACATCAAGAAAGAGGGACTTATCAAAAGGAAGAGTACCACCTCCAATCATGCAGCTATTAGGGCTGTAAATGAATCAATCTATTCGATAGCCCACTCTGTACTCCTTTGGTTAAACTCAAATCGTACTCAACTCATGAAAAAAAAAGTTCGTTCTTGAAAGCAGATATCCGCTCAATTTGTAAATGACACATACTTGACAAAACTTGATTTGATTCAATTAAGGCTCGTTAAGGCCCGCTCGTTTATACTCGAGTCCACTCTTGAGCTCGACTCAATTAAAAATTATTCATATATTGATAAATATATATATACACCTACGTATATATACATATATATGTGTATTAGCTAAAAATATAAGCATACCACTTTTATAATTGAATATATAATATGTAATCTAATTACTTATGTCTATATAATGATATACTTCATAGGTATATTTTATAATTTGTATAATAATTAGTCAGTAAAATTTAATAATTTCATATACTAGTATATAGGAACCATATATAAAATAGATATATGCTATTATATTAAGTGTATATATTAATAATATATATAGGCATATAATATATTTTTATTTTGGATAAATATTAACTAGTTAGATATTAATTATTTATAAATTTTTTAAAATTTTATAATTCAATAGAGGTTCTATTTATTAGTTGTATAAATTCAATATTAGATATTTTATTTATTTATTTATTTATTAAATTTTATCCAATAAATAAATAAATAAATAATTCGAACTCGTTTGTGGGACGAACTAGAGCTCAAATTCAAGTCGAGAGTTTAACTTATCGAGTCGAGCTCGAACAAAGGATAAAAAAAAATCTCTAGCTCGAGCACGAGCTCGAGTATTTTGAGTCAAGCCGAGCTCGGCAAGCCAAAGACCGGCTTAGCTGGGCTCGATTACAGCCCTATTGGCCATGGACCCAATAGATCTCCAATAAAATAATCAAATAAAAAATCTAATGATATGTAGAACACAAGAAAAATTGAAAAGATTGTGTGTGTGTGTGTGAGTGAGTCAGAACTTGTCAAAGACTCTGCAATCATATTGCTCTCAAAATTTATCCTTGTCCCTCCAAGTCCAAACAAAGAAGATTACACAACCAAATTAATCCTCCAAGTCCAAAGACTGCCACTGGTTGTTTACATGAGAGAGAGATTTGGGGGAAGGGGAGCTTAAGCTTGTGTATGGAAACAAATTTGCATTTCACAAAATCTTATCCACAATAACTACAGGTAAACAATTAAAAGATTCTGACCGACCGTGCATATTATATTTGACTTACCAGCATTATGCCGGTGCAGGAAAGAATATTTTCATCACAAAGTGGCAATTCATTAAAAGAAGCGACCAGGGCTAGTAATGTTGGCTCGTTGACAATCACAAGTGCACAGGCTTCTAGATTGTTTTACCACACGCTGAGATCTCCGGGTGTGGAGCTTGATATTTACCAACTTACCAGCCATCTGTAAATAGAAAATAAGGGTGCATCATAATTTCAAGCTTGAAGTTTGTGACAAGCATTATGATTATTGTTAGATTACTTCTACTATCATCTTATACAAAAACAGAGTTCAAAAGAAGGAAAATAAAAGAAACATGTCAAACCAAAGATAATGATTTGTTCGAAAAATGGGAGTCATATAAACCAAATGAAAAAATGTCAATTTCCTCAATCGCACAGCAATATTAAAACATCAATTGTTGTGGATTCTATGATATCCTGAAAGACTGGCTTTGCAAAGGGTCAGTGCCTGGGGCATTGGTATGTGCAGCCAAGCGCAATGAGGTTTGAGACCTGAGAGCTGTCACTGCATGCAAAAATGCTGAAAGGTAGGACAGTTTCAAAGCCATCCCTCCCAAGATCACACTTATGTGAGACTAACATTGGGACCCTTAAGTACAGAAAGACTGGATCAGCATGGATAATCCTCAAATTAAACTAACCACAAGTTTTTACAGGGCCTAAACGCTCACTTCTCTCATATATTCCAGGAAGGGAATAAATCTGCGGATTATTTGGCCAGGTTGGGGGCGGAAGGTACAAGCTGTCATTGGTGGTCTGCTCGAGAGCTGCCTACACTCCTCAAAGGCATTTTGCGTCTTGAAAAAATAGGTCTTCCCACTATACAGCTGGTATAGTCAGTGTTGGTTTGCTGTTATGTTTCTTGGTTATAATGTTTTGTTTAGTGGTAATGGTGTTGCTGGCTTATGCCTGGGTTCTTTGTAATGGTTTTCTCCTACCATAAAGGGGGTATTTTGCAATAAATTACAGAGGTTCCTTCCTCCGGTTGATAAAAAAGAAGAAGATATGTACATACCTAGTATCGCATCGATACAGTTTTATTTAAGAAAAGAAAATGGCTATGCTCCACACCATTATCTCTAAAATTATGACCACATGGACTTCTCTAAGTTGTAAACAAATTAAGAATCATCCCTCTGAAATATCTGCTATCTAAAAAACCAGTTAAATGACATTCTGTAGTCACATGGGGGCAAATTAATAATCAGCATAATGTTTCTCGAGCGTTACTTCCTCAAAGGCAAATATTCAACCAAAGGCAAACTTCTTATTTGAGGAAGAGAAGTTACAAACCATTCTCCAAACCAAGTCTTCTGCACCCAAAGGTTGAGCTGGACTGGAATACAGAAAATGTCTTGCATACTGCAAAAATGAAGATTCGTGAGTAACCTCGAAGAAATGGCTCAATTACCACCCTTATTTAAAAGAATAATGTTCAAGAGTATATTGTTTTCAAGCTAGAGGTAAACTGTCAATCAAATTATATATGTAGTATGTCTATTTAATCCAATGCATAAAATAAAAACAGAAGAGTTCCAGCTCTAAGAAGCAAAGCACAATTTCACACCCAGTAAAGCCTTTGATCTAGCAAAGAAAAGAAAAGAAAAATATATATCAAAAAATCCATGACACAGTGGAACCAGAATGCTTGAAAAAAAAAAGTCACAAACCTTGGCTACATTTTGTTGCATTTCTCTAATATGAGCAGGGCTAACAGTTTTTAGAAATGTTAAAAGCCATCCTGGTTGTACAGCATCACTGGATGAAACAAATAAAGCTATCTGCATAGGAGGATAAAGACATCAAAAGCCTCAAGAAATTGCTGTCATATTTAAACAACGGCAACCCATAAAATTTTCACCTCTCTCCTGCCATGAAAAATGGACAAGGCACACCTTTTTTTTATATGTAAAATAAGATTTGTTTGATCAAGTAAATAGGCAAAGCCCAAGTACACAAGAAGTATACATGGAGCACACCTAGTCCCATTGAGGACAATGACAGAAGCCCACAAGAATCAAGTATGGAAGAAGAAGGATCTAAGATCATCCAGTGAGCATTCTCAATCTTCAAAACTCTGACCATTCCTTTACAGCCAAATATGCCACATGAGACGTAAGGGAATCATATTCCACACTGCAGCAATTTGGTGATTACCCTGAAGGCCTCTCCAACTAGCAAGGAGATCCACCACCCTCCCTAGTCATTGCCCACGCAAGTCCAGTCCTACTAAAAATCCTATCCCATAAGACCCTGGCCACCTCACAGTGAAGCAATAAATGACCCACTGTTTCACCACTTCTTTTACACATATAGCACCAATCTATAACAAGAAGCCCTCACTTCCTCAGATTGTCCATGGTCAGGTTTTTCCAAAGAAAAACCATCCAAACAAAGAAGGCACACCTGCCATCTATACTTACATGTCTAGGGGCCTGATTCATCTACTATCCAATTATTAAGACACGAGTAAGTAACAAGAATGTTAACGTTGTTCATTTTTCTAAAACATCCCTTTTGTGTCCAACTGTAACTTCTAAACTCAAAACTATGAAGACATAAATCAGGAAAGGAATTTATGCTAATGCAGGGATTTTTAAAGTTAGTTTCCAACTGACTGGGTCAATGATGCCTCTTTCAAAGTGCTTAACATGAATAAGAACAAGTGTATTCCCTCACTTAATCAATAATGTTTTTCCTTATGGCTTCAAGAGAAGAATCAAGGGATGGAAATAACATAACAATCTTTAGGAAAGCATGCACACCTTTCTGTAATCAAGTATTCCTTCAAACGGAAGCTCCAACTCGTCACTAACTATAACAGGAATGCATCCACTAACAATAGCGTCAAACAATCTAGCAGATGATGGAGTGTCACCAGCTGGGCTTAAGCAAAAGATGGACCTGATTACAGACAAAACAACTCAACTACTTAACAGAGCAATAACAAAGAACACCACAAAACACAGTAAGCATCTATTCATATTACCTGCGCATGCCATCCTGGGCTGCTTCTTTGCCTCCCTCTCCAGCTGTTCCCTCCTCTATAATTACATCCCTGGCACCACTTAATTCAGCTACAAGTTTAGCACGTATTTTTCCTCCCTGAAAGTATACCAAAATAAGCAGCATAACCATGAAACATAAAAATCCACACAAGCAAATAAAAGTTGGAAATGCCTATAAAAAAAAGCAAATAAAAGTTGGAAACACATGAATAATTTGACAGAGAAATAGAAAGTTCTGTTCTCAAGAATCATAATTTAGAGACATCAAAAGCCAGGAGTTAAAAGGAAAAGATGAAAAAACCATCTAAAATTCTGACCAATGAATGTCGTGTTTAGAGACATTATCTGCCTTTCCATACTAAAATAAATAAAAACATAACTCCCAGATAACTATCATCTCCTTTGTCTTTTCTTCCCAGGGAATCTCTTTTATGTCCCTATTCTTCCCTTAAATTTGTCCATTGGACTGATTTGGACACCCCAAAATAGCATCAGATGAATCAGCTACAAAACACCATAGTTTAAAACCTTGTTTGGGCTGTTTGAAATATGTTATACATATTTCTATGTGTAACAAGATTTCATTATAATGCACAAAAGGTGCAACCCAAATACATTGGAAGTATACAGAGATGCACCTATCTAGAAAGAGATAAGATACAAGAAAATCATGTAAATTAAGCACATTAAAGTCTAAAGAAGCTGCCCAAAGTAGAGTATTAAGAAAAGTCTTGAGCTCATCCATCGTCCATTCACGGTCCTCTTTCTTTTCTTTTCTTTTTTCTCTCCAAATACACCAACAAGTACAAGCCATTTTCTACACACTCAATATTAGTATACTCCCTATATACATGGGCTTCGCCTATTTCATCGAATTAATAAAATTTTCTTTTTACTTATAAAAAAATATAAGTAATGCTCCACTGTATTTCGTGAAAGATTCAACAAAAGTATATTTATCATGAATTGCAGCAGCAATCAAATCTCACAAATTCAGGACATTCAACTCATGCCACACAAGAAAACCAGGTGCCCAGTCAAACGCCCACAAAAATTAGCTTTAACTCCGGGAGTTTTAACACAAACCAATGAAATATAATCACTGTACCAATCAAAAAATATATATATAATCATTGAATAGCAAATATTCTTACAGCATTTCTTTTAAGACGCCCCCGGAAAAAGAGTAGTGTGGTTCTCTTTGAATAACTTTCCTCTAAACATTTGGCATCACATAAATCAAGATTGGGAACGTAAGGAAGAATTAGGTCTTTCTCCAGAAAAACCTGTCCCGGCTTGTACCTGAAAGTCAGAAGAAACGTCAATTGATTACAGTTTAATGAGTAATGAACTTCTAAAATAAAATATAGGTTCCTTTGCAACTTAGAGAGTCACCAGTTCCCTGTGGAGTCCATATCTGGTAGCAGCCAAATTGCATTCTTCATGAATTTGCGAACAGATTTAAAAGACCAGGGATGATGAACTGGAAGTATGTGATCTCTTCCTCCAGATCGCTTCCACGCAGGCTGATCTGTCACCCAATTAAGAGCATCCTATTCCACAGGTAAAAGTATTGTCAGAGTTTTAGGAAAAATAAGATAATTCTATAAGAAATTCAAAGAGAACCACACTACTCTCTTACAGGTGGTACACCTAAATGCATTCCTAGGGTGAGCACACCTAACATTTTCCACAGCAATAGTTCGATGCCTGATTACTCAATGATAGTAATCTACAGTATTTTATATTCAGTTACCAAGGTTCAAATCAAATATACAAAGCCCTCCATCCTTGCACCCAAAAGGCATGGAACTTCATAAGTAATCTCAACTGTATCCTGAGACAAAGTTCATGCAACAGACAACAAAATGGGGTTCAGACCTTGTCGATTTCACCGGCAAATCGTACTTGTCTGCCTCAGAAAAAGATAAATAACCTTCCCTTTTTGGGTTGTCTCGTTGTATATTGAAACTTTCCAAAAGTTATGTTAAAATGTTCAATTTTTCTGCATTACCATCACCTTTAATCAAAAAGCAAATAATTTTTTTTTTTTAATTGAAGCCCTGCCATAAACAAATTTTCAAGAAGATCAACAAATTTTTTTACTTTCCAACTTTTTCATCAATTATGTACCTTTTCCTCTACATTGGAATGGAAAATGGGAATTGGTCTGATACAAGTTCATATTCACTCACAGAGACAAGTAAATAAACAGTAAAGTAATATCGATATACAAAGGGATGTACAGCAATAATACAGTAAAGTAAAGCTTGGAAGATCACTCACACCCTGTAAAGCGCTTTGCACTGTTGTTTCTCCAGTAAGAAGAAGCTTATGGTGGTGAAGAATGGTATGTAGAAGAGGTCTGCCTCCTCCTGCCTATCAACTCTCACCACACTCTTCAACAGCCTCTCCGATTCCGGAGCAATCAAATCGGACCACAGCCAGTAATCAATTGAATGCTGCATTCATTTAAAAAAATAAATAAATAAAAAATTCCATCGCTCCCCATTTGTCTCTACCTTTATCAATAATTATTAAAAAAAAAAAAAACCTGTTCGATTAAGCGGTGGACGGGGCTGCCGTTGGAGCTGAGATTGGAGGTGTCTCTATAAGTGTTCCGAAACAGCCAAAGCAGATCGTAGGTGAACTTGCTCGGCATCTCGTACACATAAACCCTAATAGGCATTCCAACGGGGAAGTACGGGTCTCCAATCACCCTCTTGTTTTCTATCCCATACATGGAGTCGTCGAGATCTCTAACGACGTCGCCTGTACCACGGACTAAGCGGGCTGCTTGGGAGGATTTGGGGGCCTGGTGGACTAGGAAGTGCTCCAGCGAAGCGACGAAGGAGGTCTCGGGTTTCAGGGTCGGGAAAGCGTCGGAGGGGAGGGTTCTCGGGGATAGGGAGAAGAGGAAGAAGAGAATGGAGAGAGCAAGAAGAGAGAGAGTAACAAGTAATATTGGGGAGGAGGACCTGGACCTGGTTCTAGGACTCGGTTTACCGGCCATATTCGTTTTCGCCGGAGAATTTGAATGGGAATTCGATTCTTCACATGTTCACACAGTCTAGTGTTCTCACCTCTTCATGACTCGCATATGATATGGTTGTGTATTTGCCGGAGCAAGCTGATTATCATCTCATGTTAATTACAGAATGTCTTTTTTAATGCTAAAAAAATATCGAGAAAATTATATTTTACTCCTCGAATTTCTCTATATTTTTATTAATACCATAACTAAACTATCAAAGTTATTATTTTATCCCCAATTAAATGAAAAGTGATTACATACAAAAATATATATATAAAAATGACTGTACTTAATATAACTCATTTTTATTATGCAAGTAACATAACTCCTTTTTATTATGCAAGCTCTTTTCAGTCTTTTTTTAATGCTAAAAAAAATCGAGAAAATTATATTTTACTCCTTAAATTTATCTCTATTTTTATTAATACAATAACTAAACTATCAAAGTTATTATTTTATCCCTAATTAAATGAAAAGTGATTATATACAAAACATATATATATATATATAAAAGTGATTTTACGTAATATAACTCTTTTTTATTATGCAAGTAACGTAACTCAACTCTTTTTTATTATGCAAGTTCTTTTGGGATTCTCTTAAGTTAAAAAAGAAAACAGTATAAGAAAGATAAAATGCTGGAAAAATCTAATTGTAAGCGATTATGTGCAACAATACGTGCATCTATCCAATGTGATTGGTCAAAAAGGCACACTTTAATAAAAATTATGCCAATTTAAATTTTGAATATGAAGATAGTAATATTAGTATGCAGATCAGTATACGAATTCACTTGTATGTAACAAAACTCTTTTGTTGGATACATCCCGGTAATTGATGGCATTGAAAATTACGCAATTATTTGTCTATTAAATAAAATAATGAAAACTCTTTTATCTCCTCCAACTATTACTTATGGGCTAGCATTTTAGAGTTTTGTTACGTACAAGCAAATTTGTATACCGATCTGCGTACTAATACTGCTACCTTCATATTTAAAATTCAAATTGGCACCATTTTCATTTAAAATTTTATCAAAACGTAAGATAAACTCTTAGGCCCGGTTTGGATGTCATCTTTCTCATTTACGCTCTACGGTAATTTAGTCTATTTATCTAAAAGGTATGAGTTGTTTTTATTTCATTTTTGGGTTTTGAAGTTAATAACTAACATAAACAATAAAAAGTTAAGTAAACAGTGTAAAAATGATTTTTTTTTAAAAAAAAAACCTTTAAAGAAACAGTGTAAAACTGACAGAAACAATAAATGAAGAGTTCAAAATAGTAAATAAACAGTGTAAAACTATAAGTGAACAGTGCAAAAGCACTATTTTCTTCTTGGATTCCTACCGTCCTCTTTTATTTTTTTCCATCCCATTTCGAGACTATTCTTCCTCATTGTTCACACATCTTCCCCTATGTAGGAATCCACCATTTTAATTGTTGGTGGGAATATAAAGTAATTTTGACCAACATTAAAAAATATATTTTAAGATATAAATTTATTTATGGTATATTTTTTAATTAATTATAAATATTACTTTATATTAATATATTCATAACTATTATTCAATAATTATAAAATGATTTTCAATCATTATTAGGACCCACCCCTTTATCAAATTCCAAAAAATAGAATTTTATCTCATTTCACTATCTAAATATATTTTTTTACAAACCATCTCATTTCATTTTGTAAAAGTTAAGTAGATGAGAGAATAGATGGATAAAGAATTTCCATTCAAGATAGATTTATTGTATACAACATATAATATTTATATACAGACTCTCCATAACTTCCTCCTATGCATAAGCTATTCAAAAATTAAAAACACTATCACAATGTAACAAACTTGTTGGTCCGAAATATCAGTTACAGTATCCTCTGTTTTGACTGGGCATTCTTGTTCCAAAATATCAGTTGCAATCTTCTCTGTTTTGACTGGGCACTCTTGTTCCTTTGGCTGTCATTGTGTCATTAGAAGCAGCTTTAGTTTTATCTCTAATACGCCCCCTCAACCGAATGAGTAGATCTTGAACATGAAGGTTGGTTCGCAAGAGATGAAAACGAACGAAAGACAGTCGTTTAGTTAATAAATATGCAAGCTGATTTTTAGTGGATAGAAAGGAGATCTGAAGTTTTTTAGCTAGGACTTGATCCCGAACATAGTGAAAGTCGATTTCAATATATTTGGTTTTGGCATGGAAGATTGGATTAGAAGACAAATGAGTAGCTCTAATATTATCGCACCATAATATTGGATTGGTCACTAAGGGAAGCCGTAGATCATGAAATATGGATTGAAGCCAATGTAACTCTGCTGCTGTGTTGGAGAGGGATTTATATTCTGATTCAGTGCTGCTTCGAGCAACAGTTTGTTGTTGTTTGCAGCTCCAACTGATAAGATTGGAGCCATGAAAAATGCAGTATGCCCCAACACTACATCGATCATCTTTGTCGCCAGCCCAGTCGGCATCACTATATCCTTGAAGAGAATGATCTAATGTACGTTGTAAACGAAGTCCATAGCTCATCGTAGATTTTAGATACCGAATGATTCGTTTGAAAGCTTGCCAGAGTGTCTTTGGGTTGATGCATGAATTTGCTAACATGGTGAACCAGGAAAGCAATATCTGGATGAGTGAAGCCCAAGTAATGTAATGCCCCAACTGTGCTTCTATAAAGTTGAGGGTCAGAAAAATCATGACCTTCAAACTTAGATAAACTGTAAGTGGTACTCATAGGAGTTGAACATGGCTTGGCTTCATGCATGTTAACTCGTTGTAGCAGGTCGGCCACATATTTTCTTTGGGTTAAAAAAAGATCATGACCATCGAACAAAGCCTCTACACCGAGAAAATAGGATAGAATTCCTAAATCTTTGACAGGAAAAATATCTCCAAGTTGCTGAATAAGTTTGTCAATCACATCTAAAGAGGGCTTGGTGATGATTATATCATCAACGTATATAAGGATAAAAATAGAGAAGTCAGTATGATGAAATGTGGATAAAGAGGTATCTGCCTTTGAACCAACGAATCCCATTTGCTACAGTGTTTTGGTTAGTCTAGAAAACCAAGCTCGGAAAGCTTGTTTAAAACCATATAAGCTCTTCTTTAAGCGACACACATGATTAGGAAAATCAGGGTGAACATACCCTTGAGGCTGTTGCATATAAACTTCTTCTTGCAGTTGGCCATGTAGAAATGCATTCTGGAAATCAATCTGTCGAATGCTTCATTGTCGTGTAATAGCTAAAGATAATAACAATCTTATAGTCCTTGGCTTAACCACAGGGCCAAAGGTTTTCGTGAAGTCCACACTGAGTTGCTAATGATAACCTTTCACCACCAGGCATGCTCTAAAACGCTCAACACTACCATCGGCATGTCGTTTAATTTGGAACACCCACTTATTGCCAACAAGATTATTACTTTGCTTAGGTGGGACAAGATCCCAAGTACCATTTTTTATAGGAGCATTAAACTTGGTGTCCATGGCTTCACGCCAGTAGTGATGTTTTGAGGCCTCAGAAAAACAAGTAGGTTCTGCAAGAGATGAGACATGAGTAGTAAGCAAACATTGAGGGAGTGGGTATCGGGCTATACCAACATAAGGAGCTTTTGGCTTAAGAGACTGTGTTTGTGATCGGGTAAGCATGCAGCATGGCATTTGAATATCACGTGAATGAGGAGGATTTGGTTGGTGAGATGGTCCAACAGCATCTTCTGAAGTGGGTGTGAGATCCCTTACTGGTACGTGAGCAGCACCTGAGGAGAACAAAGTAGACTGAATATCCGAAAGCACTTGATTTTCTAGATTGACTTGGTCAATGGGCAATTGGTCATTGGGACATATGTTTGGACTTGCATGGTTAGTTGGAGTACTCAGTTGACATAAGGAGGGTGGTAAGGAAAAAAATTTTGGTGCAGGAGGATTAGATGTCGAGGACTCATTTTGATATGGAAACAAAGACTCATAAAAAATGACATGGCAAGAGACATAATTTTCCTGTGACCAAATCAAGACATTTGTACGCCTGGTGTAATAGACTATAACCAAGAAATATACAAGTTTTGGAACAGAAATCAATTTTATGTTTGTTATAAGCACGCAAGTTAGGCCAACAAGCACATCCAAAAACACGCATAGACAAATAGTTGGGTTTTTTATTATAAGCCATTTCAAAAGGGGATTTGTTGTCTATTGCTTTAGAAGGAAGACAATTAATAATATAAGTGGCAATTAAACAAGCGTCTTCCCAATAAGGTTTGGGCAAATTTGAGTGAGCTAGCAAAGCTAAGCCCATTTCAACAATTTGACAATGTTGACGTTCAACAAAACCCATTTGTTCATGCGTGTAAGGACATGCTAAATGATGTTGAATTTCACAGGTTTTGAAATACATATTTGAACATCTATATTCACCTCCCCAATCGGTTTGAATGGCCTTGATTTGTAAATCAAAATGCCTTTCAACATATATTTGAAATTAAATGAAAATAGTTTCAACGTCAGATTTCAGTTTTAAAGGAAATATCCAAAGAAATTTAGTAAAGGCATCCGAAAAAAAACATTCTAACGAGATCCATAACTAGAAACAACCGAGATGGGCCCTCAGACATTGGAATAAATTAATTCAAGAGGTCTTAAAACAGATGGAATTGAAGTAGAAAAAGGTAAATTGTGGCTTTTAGCCATAGCACACTCAGGACAAATATTTTGTCTCTTATTGGAACCAACTGGTAAATTATTATTGCCAAGCACATGTCGAACAGTACCATAAGAGGCATGACCAAGACGATGATGCCAGTTTGTAATCGAGATCCAAGCACCAACAAAGGCAGATGGAAAAAAACTTTGAAGAGATGGAGAGAAGCAATAAAGGCCATCGGACATAGATCCTTTATGTAGGACATTCCCCGAGTAATCCTTAAGCAGACAAAAAGAATTGTGAAACTCAAAATAAACATTATTATCCTTAGCAAATTTTTGAATAGAGAGAAGATTTTTGGTAATTTGGGGTACGACAAGAATTTTGTCAAGAATAAAAGACGAAAATGAGTTAGATAAATAGGTAGTTCCAATATGAGTTATTTTCAAACCAGTACCATCACCAAATTTGAATTTGATCAGTGCTAGAAAAATCATTATTTCGGATATTCAGATTACTCATGTTGTTGGTCAGGTGATGTGTCGCACCAGTGTTGGGATGCCACTTTTGTTCAGTCAATTGCTGTTGAGATTGGTTGGAGGCGAGGTGTGCTTGAGGAGTTGGGCAAGGTGGTGGGGTTTGAAAATTTCGATCAAAGTGCTTCCAACAGCGAGAAGCCGTGTGGCTAGGCTTCTCACACAGTTGACACCACATACTGGTGTTGCCGCAACCACCTCCATGGTTGCCACTGAATGGATTACACCCCCTACCTCGAGGAGCTGAGAAGTTGCCACTACCCCGGCTTCCTAAAAAGTGTTGTTGGAGGGTGGCAACATTGGCCGAAGCCGTGGGCAAGGATAGAATTTGATGATTATGCTCGATGCGAGCTTCAGATGTCAGAGCATTGAATAAAGTTCTTCCAATGTGAGAGAATTATCTTGGTGATATACCATGGAAACAAGAGAGTCATATTCGGGATCGAGCCTAGCAAGCAAATATAGGATAATTTCGTCACACTTCAGAGCTTGACCAACAATGGCCAATTCGTCCGTGAGATGTTTGATAGTCATGAAGTAATCAGTTGCAGATTGATTACCTTTCCGGAGGGTAGAGAGTTAAGAGTGAACATGTACCGCTTTAGCATAGGACTGTGAGGCAAAAGCAGAGCTCAAAGCCATCCAAACTTTAGCAGAGGAGCTGCAGTGAGCAACCTGGGCAAGTACTTCATCAGAAAGAGAAGAATTTATGTAGTTAAGAATAAGGTTATCCTGGGTTTCCCAAATATCATAGGAGGGGTTCGGGGTTGTAGAGCCATCAGCGACAGTGATAGTTTTTGCAAGTTGCCAAACGATGCCATCGATGTATCCGTAGACTTTCTGGCCTTTGAGGTAGGGTAACATGGTGGCTTTTCATGTGGGGTAATTCAGATGTGTGAGTTTGGTAAGGTTGATGGAGGAAGATGGATTGAAGGTGGGAAGGGTGGTTGTGGCAACATTTGAAGTGGAGGAATTTGTGGAGGCAGGCATCTTGAAGAGGATTGGTTAGACGTGAGTCGTATCGACAGCTGATACCATGTAAAAGTTAAGTAGATGAGAGAATAGATGGATAAAGAATTTATGTTCAAGATAGTTTCATTGTATATAACATATAATATTTATATACAGACTCTCCATAACTTCCTCCTATACATAAGCTATTCAAAAATAAAAAACACTATTACAATGTAACAAACTTGTTGGCCCGAAATATTAGTTGTAGCATCCTCTGTTTTGACTGGGTATTCTTGTTCCGAAATATCAGTTGCAATCTTCTCTGTTTTGACTAGACACTCTTATTCCTTTGGCTGCCGTTGTGTCATTAGAAGCAGGTTTAGTTTTATCTCCAATACATTCTAACTCAAAAATTTCATTAATATTCAAAATATCACATTTCATCTGAACTATGTAACCAAATAAAGCCTTAGAATTTTGAATTGACTTGCATCCGGTTAAAATTTCACTAAATACATGCCATTAAAAAATAAACTGATAAGATTGATAGAAAAGTCTTCTTATTTTTTTAATTTTATCAATCTTATCCATTAAAATCTTAACAAGATATATCTAATAAAATTTTATGAGGGGTAAGTCAAACTCTTACTTCATTTCTCCCACAATCATATTACAGGATTTCACAACCAACTATAATTATTAATTACCCTTTAACAACGGGATTTTAGGCACCATACCCTTACTAAACAAATCATCAGGGGAGCTCAAAAGAGAAATAAAAACAAATAATTTGGGGCTAATTTCAGGGACCAACCAGAATGATAGCCACTTGGGGGGCAAACCACACCCCCATATGAGAACCCGACAACTCGATTTCACGAATATCTCCTATATGATAACTCCATCAAGCATGTGATCAGATATAAACATGAATTACTTACACGATGTGCCAAAAACAATTTAAGTTTCAAGAGAAAGTCCACAACCAATGCTTGTTAAACATCAAATTTAAATGTTCTTCACCAACTAAAAAACCCAATATCAACACTGTCCTAAAAACAATGGAAACTACCGAGTGAAGGGGTTCAAAGAGTGATGAGATCGTCCTTTGGTGGTTGCTTCTTGGTATTGTGCCCGGAATCAGACGTACCCCCACCTTTCTTACCAAATATCATTTCATCAAGATCATCCATCACTTCATCACTACTTCCCCCCGGGCCTGAACCTCGAGAACCAGCTGGTTTTCTAATCAGTGCATCTTCTTTTGCATAACGGGGTGACTCGCCGGGTTCAACAGCGACGGGTATCATAGCAGGTTCTGGCTCAACACGAACATCTGAAGGCTTATTAAGCTCCTCGTACTTGGATAGAACTTTCTGGATCTCGTCATTTACATTCAAGGCTTCAAAAAGCAGTGCCTCGTTATCTCCAGATGTCTCAATAATTCTCTGGACAGTTGATTGTGAGCGACGACACTGTTGTACCAGGGTGGCTGTCAAGTCATCCTGGAAATAAACATTGCATTCATGTTGAAGTGTTCTCACCAGCAATCCATACCAAGTATAGAACAATTGTAATAGTTGCTCAAGTCAGGAAAATATGTAACATAACTAAAATTGACAAAATAGTTCCTCATAAAGCAGAAACTCTTGTACAAGAAGGCATAAATCAACTATGTCTCGATCTTATCATAATTTTACACGTCCAATTACATGCAAATGACATAACACATCGACATTGCAAAATCGTTGTTGTTGTGCTAGGCTTTCTTCTCATTTTTTCAGACTCAAATGATTTAGTACAGATCTACTAGAATCTGCAATACCAGAGACTTGATTTTCAAGGAATGGATTCCATCGTATGTGTCGTAAGTATAATAGAAAGTGATGCATTTTCCATCACTTAGTAACGTTTTAAAACCTAGGTAAACTTGGAACAGGCAAAGGAATTGTCCAACAAAGCCATTGCAACTACAGGATTCAGTTTCAATTACAGAGCAGATAAACTCCAACAAACGATTATGGCACAAATATAAAGAGAAGTTAATGCTAATTAATAACCAATAGTCACTCCTCAATATTAAATACCATAAAGCCTTTTATTTTTCTCTCTTTTTAGGTCCAATAATTGTTGAGTAGTGGAGTCTGGTCCACTTCGCTCGAGCGGCGGCCTTTTGCCGCTCGAGCGAAGCCAGGCAGATTCAAACGCTCGAAAGCCACTCGACAGTGAGCTCGAGCGATGTCTCCAGGAAGGGAAGTTCGCTCGAGCGAAGGCATTGGCCGCTCGAGCGAAATCAGGCAGAGTCGAACGCTCGACGTGCGCTCGACAGTTCGCTCGAACGAATGCGGAAGAGAAGTTCGCTCGACGCGCGCTCGACACGCTGCTCGAGCGAATGTTCTATTTTTCTGCCAGAATTAGGGTTTCCGCCGTGAAGAGTATAAATAGGTCATTTATACTCATTTGGCAGTGTGTGTGCCTCCAGAATTCGGTGAAGAACAATATTTCTCTTCCTTCGTTGTATTGTGATCCCTCATATATATAAATCCTTTGCAACTCCCGTGGACGTAGGCAATTTGCCGAACCACGTAAATCTTGTGTTGTGTGTGATTGTTTTTCTCTCCCATTTCATATAATTTTTCACTACATTGTCATCAGTTTTCGTAACAATTGGTATCAGAGCCGTGGTTCGGATCTGAAGGAAGACGATGGCTGAAGATGAAGTGAAGGTATCGGGGATCGAGAAGTTCGATGGCAAGGATTTTGGTTACTGGAGGATGCAAATAGAGGACTACCTCTACGGGAAGAAGCTGCATCTTCCATTGTTGGGAAAACAACCGGAGAAGATGGATGAGGATGAATGGAAATTGTTAGATCGACAAGTTTTGGGGGTTATTCGACTAACACTGTCGAGATCCGTTGCACACAACGTCATCAAGGAGAAGACGACGGCAGATCTCATGACGGCTTTGTCAGGCATGTATGAAAAGCCGTCAGCGAATAACAAGGTACATTTAATGAAAAAGTTGTTCAACTTAAAGATGGCAGATGGTACGATTGTTGCACAACATCTGAATGATTTTAATACTATCACAAATCAATTGTCGTCTGTTGAAATTGAATTTGATGATGAGATACGTGCAATGATATTATTGGCTTCATTGCCAAATAGTTGGGAAGCCATGAGAATGGTTGTTAGTAATTCTGCTGGTAAAAATAAGTTGAAATATGATGATATTCGCGACTTGATTTTGACCGAGGAGGTGCATAGGAGAGATTTAGGCGAGACCTCGTGTTCGAATTCAGCACTGAATGTTGATTCTCGAGGGAGATCACATGATAGGAACTCGAATAGAGGAAGGTCAAAATCAAACTACAGAGGCAAGAGCAAGTTGAGGCCTGGTCAGCAGGTTACTTGCTGGAATTGTGGCAAAGCTGGCCACATGAGGAAGAACTGCAAAAATCCTAGAAAGACTGAGAATGATAGTGCTAATATTGTAACTGAAGAACTACATGATGCACTATTACTTGCAGTTCATAGTCCAGTTGATGATTGGATACTGGACTTGGGGGCTTCCTTCCATACAACTTCCCACCGGGAGCTAATGCGAAATTATGTCGCAGGTGATTTTGGGAAAGTGTATCTGGCTGATAGAGAAGCTTTGAACGTGGTAGGGATGGGAGACATTGACATTGCACTCCCTCACAAGAACAAATGGACCTTGCAAAAGGTCAGACACATTCCTGAGTTGAAGAAGAACCTCATTTCTGTTGGGCAGCTGGATGAGTGTGGGCACTCAGTAGTGTTCTCAGATAGTACCTGGAAGGTCACAAAAGGGGCATTGGTACTGGCTCGAGGTAGAAAAACTGGTACACTGTATATGACTACCGGTTTGGATGACACTATTGCTACTACCGTTGCAGAGAACACAACAGATTTGTGGCATTGCAGGCTTGGCCATATGAGTCAGAAGGGTTTGAAAGAACTTATGTCTAGAGGCAAGCTACCAGAACTGAAGACAGTTGATCTCAGTATGTGTGAGAGTTGTATTATGGGGAAACAGAAGAAGGTCAGTTTCTTGAGAAGTGGCAGGACACCTAAGACAGGAAAACTGGACTTAGTCCACACAGATGTGTGGGGACCTTCCCCAGTGGCATCTCTTGGAGGTTCTCGTTACTATGTCACGTTCATTGATGATCATAGTAGGAAGGTGTGGATTTATTTTCTAAAGCATAAATCCGATGTATTTAATGTATTCAAAACTTGGAAGGCCATGGTAGAGACAGAAACAGGCCTAAAGCTTAAAATTTTTGAGGTCTGACAATGGTGGTGAGTATATTGATGATGGGTTCAAGGAGTATTGTGCAGCTCAGGGTGTCAGAATGGAGAAGACCATTCCTGGGACACCACAGCAAAATGGAGTTGCTGAACGTATGAACAGAACCATAAATGAGCATGCTAGAAGCATGAGGCTGCACGCCGGACTACCACATACTTTCTGGGCAGATGCAGCCAGCACTGCAGTCTACTTGATAAACAGAGGGCCATCAGTTCCATTAAATCATGAATTGCTTGAGGAGGTTTGGAGTGAGAAAGAGGTTAAATTTTCTCACCTTAGAACATTTGATTGTCTTTCTTATGTTCATATTGATTCTGATGCTCGAAGTAAACTTGAGGCGAAGTCAAAGAAATGTTATTTCATTGGCTATGGAGACGAGGCATTTGGCTATCGTTTCTGGGATGATCAGGGTCGGAAGATCATAAGAAGCAGGAATGTAATTTTCAATGAGAAGACTATGTACAAGGACAAGTCTAGTACAGCTTCTGAAACAGCTCCTCAGGAGTCCGAGTTTGTAAGCTTGGATGACCTACCAGAGGTCACAGTGCAGAGTAGAGATGTGAGTGACGGGGAGAGTGGGTCCAGTGCACCCATTCCTATTATTCCGCAGTCAGCTTCAGAGCTGTCCACTCCTACAGTTGCAGTTGGCAGGTCAGCTAGGACTAGACGTCCTCCACAGCGTTTCTCACCAACCTTGAACTACATTTTGTTGACAGATGGTGGAGAACCACAAAGCTATGAAGAAACCTTGCAAGATGAAAATTCTAGCAAGTGGGAGCTGGCCATGAAAGGTGAGATGGATTCTCTGCTAGAGAATCAGACATGGGAGTTGACAGAACTTCCATCGGGGAAGAAGGCATTACACAACAAGTGGGTGTACCGGGTTAAAACTGAGCATGATGGCAGTAAGAGGTACAAGGCTAGACTAGTTGTAAAAGGCTTTCAGCAGAAGCAGGGTATTGATTACTCTGAGATCTTTTCTCCTGTGGTGAAGATCACAACCATCAGGATGGTACTGTCTATGGTTGCTACTGAAGATTTATTTCTTGAGCAGTTAGATGTGAAGACAGCCTTTCTTCATGGAGACCTTGAAGAAAACATCTACATGCACCAACCTGAGGGGTTTGCAGTACAGGGAAAGGAAGATTCAGTTTGCAGACTGAAGAAGAGCTTGTATGGCTTGAAACAAGCTCCTAGACAGTGGTACAAGAAATTTGACAACTTCATGTGCAGTGCAGGGTACATTAGATGTCAAGCAGATCACTGTTGTTATGTTAAGCATTTTGACAATTCATACATTATTCTGCTGTTGTATGTGGATGACATGCTTATTGCAGGGGCTAGTATTGATGAGATCAATAATCTGAAGAAGCAGATGTCAGAGCACTTTGCAATGAAGGATTTGGGAGCTGCAAAGCAAATCCTTGGTATGAGAATTGTCAGAGATAGAGCCAGAGGTACGTTGAGGCTCTCACAGGCTGAGTATGTGAAGAAGGTACTCAGCAGGTTCAATATGGACAAGGCCAAACCAGTTGGCACACCCTTGGGAAGTCACTTCAGACTCAGCAAGAATCAGTCACCCGAGTCAGAGGAGGAACAAGACTACATGAGTAAGGTTCCTTATGCCTCAGCTATTGGTTCACTTATGTATGCTATGGTCTGCACAAGACCGGATATTGCCCATGCAGTGGGAGTTGTGAGTAGATACATGAGTAAACCAGGAAAAGAACATTGGGAAGCAGTGAAGTGGATTTTGAGGTACCTAAAGGGCTCCTCAGAAACGTGCTTGTGTTTCTCTGGAAAGAGTTTAGAGGTGCAGGGCTATGTTGATGCTGATTTAGCTGGTGATATTGATAGCAGAAAGAGTACCACAGGTTTTGTTTATACTCTTGGTGGTACTGCAGTGTCATGGGGTTCTAATCTGCAGAAAACAGTTTCTTTGTCTACTACAGAAGCTGAGTATGTTGCAGTGTCAGAGGCTGCAAAGGAGATGATATGGCTACAGGGCTTCTTGGAGGAATTGGGTAAAAAGAATCAGAAAGGCACTCTCTATAGTGATAGTCAGAGTGCCATATTCCTTGCCAAGAATCCAGCATTTCATTCCAGGACAAAGCACATTCAAATCAGGTATCACTTCATACGATCATTGTTAGATGATGGACAGTTGTTACTTGAGAAAATTTGTGGTAGCAAGAACCCGGCTGATATGTTGACAAAGGGTGTCACACTTGAGAAACTGAAGTTGTGTGCAACTTCAGTTGGTCTTCTGGCATGAAGACAGGGGCAGTGAGTTGCAGAAGTGGAGGATATCACGTTTGAGGAAGAGGACGATGCAGCGAGTGTACCAGTCTCCAAGTGGGAGAATTGTTGAGTAGTGGAGTCTGGTCCACTTCGCTCGAGCGGCAAAAGGCCGCTGCTCGAGCGAAGCCAGGCAGATTCAAACGCTCGAAAGCCACTCGACAGTGAGCTCGAGCGATGTCTCCAGGAAGGGAAGTTCGCTCGAGCGAAGGCATTGGCCGCTCGAGCGAAATCAGGCAGAGTCGAACGCTCGACGTGCGCTCGACAGTTCGCTCGAGCGAATGCGGAAGAGAAGTTCGCTCGACGCGCGCTCGACACGCCGCTCGAGCGAATGTTCTATTTTTCTGCCAGAATTAGGGTTTCCGCCGTGAAGAGTATAAATAGGACATTTATACTCATTTGGCAGTGTGTGTGCCTCCAGAATTCGGTGAAGAACAATATTTCTCTTCCTTCGTTGTATTGTGATCCCTCATATATATAAATCCTTTGCAACTCCCGTGGACGTAGGCAATTTGCCGAACCACGTAAATCTTGTGTTGTGTGTGATTGTTTTTCTCTCCCATTTCATATAATTTTTCACTACATTGTCATCAGTTTTTGTAACAATAATGAGGCTAGACAAGGGAGGTAGTGCTCCCGCACACTTAGGCCTTGTTCAATTTCACAAAACTCTCATCTCATCTTAATCATTACAACTTTTTCAAATCCCCATACAAAATAAAATAAATAATTCAACTTTTTCAAATCCCAATACAAAAATAATAAATTCTAATAATATTTTATTCAACTTATCTCAACTTATCTCATCTCATCTTATCTCATCTCTAAAAACAAACGAGACCTTAAATTCGCCACCCCTGGTGGCCAGGATTCCGGATCCCTAATACGCAGCACAAAACTTTAACAACTAGGCTGGCTAGTACCTACAAATGCTGTTCAACCTTGCTAAATACACGTTTCAAGCCCATAAAAGTGTTACAATTGGAGCTCTTAAACCAAAGACAACCAGAAATAACATGTTTGAAATTGGGAGCACATTGCATCCATGGAACTCAAACACTATTTGTGCTTTAAAATTTACTTCACTTGGTGTAAATATGTGTTCAGCAAGGTTCAACGAGTCCACTATCCATTTTTTCCCTTTAAAATCAACTTTGGATAATGTCTGGATACTTAGGAAGGTCTGAGAACCTACTGCAATAGGGACAAACAGGACCCTAATAAAGCGGAATACAATCATGACTTCAATTCATTTCTAGACTCATTTCCCTCTTGGTTATGTATACAACCTGTTATGAGTTGTAAGGAAGGCCAGTGTGTGCTTTTGACACATTAATCATTGCCTTATAGAGATAGCTTTCACGACCCTCTCAACGGTTATTATCTTTTTGTTTTCTCTCCGTACACATGCAAAATGTGTGCCGGAAACAGCCTAACGCCTGACGGCGTTTCTGTGCTGATACGCTTCAGTTTAATATGGCTGTGTTTAGAGAGTTTATGGTTGAAGCAAAAAGGATAATGGTTATGAAAGAGGGAGTAAATTATCGAATATCTGAACAGGGACGGAAGGAAAAATATGAGCTATTGGTCTGTCGAAATACAGCTTTGTGGTTTTTGTATGTTTTGGAGGATTGTCTGAGAGGGGGGAGAAAGGAGGTTTATTCTGTGATCAGGGAAGGCTACAGAAGTTTCGTTGCTCAAAAATGTGCGAATAACCGAGGGCGTTTCTTATCGGTAGCAGAGTATGGGCAGGGGGGACGGAAATCTTTTCTCTGTTTTCCCGAAGGAGCAGGTGGCTGGGGATGGAAAAAATTCAAGGAGTTTTTTGGGGAGCTAACTCAGAATAGGGAGCAGTTAGGTAAACCTACTGAGACTCACATGAGCAGAAGAGAAAGAGAGGGGAGACCATCCTGTTCGTAGCCGAGGCCCTCACAGCGGTGAGATCAAACCACGGTGAACACAAGCCATGCGCAAGCTGCGCAGGAGGGGCGGTGCTTCAAGCCTCACAACCAGCACGGGGTGCAGGGTACGGCAGGCCAAAGATTGGGCAGGAGACATGGGTGAGCAGCAGACGCCTGTTGGAGTTGCAGGGGCAACTGAGGAAAGTGCAGAAGGAGGTAGAAGAATTGAAGCTTTACGTCGGGCTGAGAATGGAAATAGGTGGGAAAGGGAAGGAAATTATAGCAGAAGGGTCAACGGGCTGTGGGCTGCAAGCCTTGGGTGGACCGTATGGGGCTGAGGAATCGGGGCTCATGCGTTTTGTTTCTGAAAGGGCTGGTGGGCCCGAGGCCCATAACACTCCCGTTTCATTACATGGAGGCCTTGGAACTGGGCCTGGGCTGGCCCAGCCCAATACCTCTAACCAGCTATCGTCGAGCCCGTGGAGCCTAACGGGAGATCCGATAGCTGGAGGCGGACCCGCTTCACTCCCGACCGCTGTGCAGTGCTCGCCGGCGACTGACTGGGTAGCGGTGACCCCACAGACTTCACCGCCGGTGACAGTAGCCAACTCCGTTGAAGTGCCGGAGGCCATGAATGTTCCTATGTCACGGCTGAAGCAGTGTTTTGACATACCGGCGAACTGGGATGGCTCTATCCCGCCGTGTGGAGGCCAGACGGCGCCGGCGAACAGCTCTGTCCTACTTTTGAATGCTTCTGATACGGAGGAAGGTGGTGAGGTGGGTCCCGATGGTTTTAAGTTGTCGGGTGAGGAGGTTTCTGGTATGCCGGTGAACCGGGATGGTTCTATCCCGCCGTGTGGAGGCTAGACGGTGCCGGCGAATATAACTGTCCAACTCTGGAATGTCTTAGAGGTATCGGAAGATGGGGAGGGGGGCACTGATGGCTGTATGCTGTCGGAGGAGGAAGATTTCGCTCTCCCTGACGTGTGTGGTCAACTGGGGCTGGAAGACATCTCTCTGGAAGGAGATTGGCATGAAAAGCAGTTGAGTAGATTAGAGGAACCCACACCTTTGAATTTCTGTCTACCACCTCAGCCTCATGTCTCGAATTGGGTTTTTCACAAGGTGAAAGAGATACAGAAAATTGTGGGGCTGGATTGTGATGGATATGAGGAACAGTTCTTGGCCTTATTCACGGCAATTGAAGCGGGACACAAACAAAAAAAATAAGGGAGAATCGAAGAAACATCGGGAACTCAAACGACTAACTTGGTCGATGAATATGGAAGGCAGTGCAAGTAGGGGAAGGGTGAAAGGGAAGGGGCAGGCCTTTTCTCAATGAAACCAAAGATTGTATCGTGGAACGTACGTGGGCTCAACGTGGTGGATAAGCGCCTGCAGATTAGAAACATGATTAGGGAATGGAAGGCGGATATAGTCTGTTTGCAAGAAACTAAACTGAAGTTTATTGATAGGGGAATTGTGAGAAGTTTATGGAGTGGGGTCCATGTAGATTGGGCTTTCTTGGTTTCAAAGGGGGCGTCGGGAGGTATTGTGGTAATGTGGGACAGACGTGTAGTGGAAAGGGTTGAGGACTTCATCGGCAATTACACTGTGGCGTGCTCGTTCAAGAGTGTAGCCGATAACTTTAAATGGGCTTTTGCAGGTGTTTATGGCGCAAATTTAGACCAAGAAAGAAGCTTGTTATGGGATGAACTTGCTGGAATTCAGAATTGGTGGGAACTCCCGTTGTGTATTGGGGGAGATTTTAATGTTGTTAGATTCCCCAGTGAAACCTCGGGAAGTAGAAGACTACGGCCAGCAATGGAGGCTTTTTCGGAATGTATCTTTGACTTGAACTTGGTGGACCTGCCTTTAGCGGGGGGTATAGCTACTTGGTCTAACAACCAGACCTGGTCTCGAATAGACCGTTTCCTGATTTCACCAGAGTAGGAAAGCCACTTTCCGGAGGTGTGGCAAAAGCGTATATCCCGTATTGATTCGGATCATTGGCCTATTATGCTCGACTGTGGAGGAGTCCACAAGGGTCATCGGCCGTTCAAATTTGAGAATATGTGGCTGAAAACGGAAGGGTTTGTGGATAGGATAAAGCAATGGTGGTCATCTTATCAGTTCCAAGGTACCCTCAGTTTCATTTTTGCGGCAAAATTGAAAGCTCTTAAGAGAAATTTAAAAGTATGGAACTTGGAGTCTTTTGGCAATGTAGGGGAGAACAAAAAAATAAAGATGTTAGAAATCCAGGAGATTGAGAGACTCCAAGAGGTACAACAACTTACTTAGGCAAAACAAGAGAGGAAGGTGGAGCTGGTGGCAGAAGTTGAGAGGTTGATTCTACTAGAAGAAATGTCCTGGCGTCAAAAATCTAGGGCATTGTGGTTGAGGGAAGGGGACAGGAGTACGAGTTTTTTCCACAGAATTGCAAACTCACATAGGAGGAACAATAATATTGAGAGTTTAAAAATGGATGGTGTGGAATGTAGAGACGAGCAGATTATTCACAATCATGTTGTGGATTTCTATGAGAACTTACTTAAGGAGCAGGTGGGATGGCGGCCTCCGCTGAACGGTCTGGGCTTCAACACCATTGGTTTAAATGATGTGTCTCGATTGGAAAGGGACTTCAAAGAGAGAGAGGTTCATGAAGTTGTGAGGAAAATGGCAAGAGACAAGGCACCAGGACCGGATGGCTTCTCAATGGGTTTCTTTCAGGACTGTTGGGAAGTAATTAAGGATGACCTTATGAAGGTTTTCCAAGAGTTTTTTAGGGCTGGAAAGTTCGAAAAAAGTCTTAATACCACGTTCCTCGCATTGATCCCTAAGAAGGTGGGGGCGATGGAGATTAAAGACTTTCGGCCTATTAGCCTAGTAAGTGGGGTGTATAAGATAATCTCCAAGGTGCTTGCGAACAGATTGAGTGAGGTGATGGGGAAGATTGTCACGCAACCTCTAAATGCCTTCGTTAAAGGAAGACAGATTTTGGATGCAGTTTTAATCGCCAATGAATGCCTGGACAGTCATGTGAAAGCAGGGAAAACAGGTATCATATGCAAACTTGACATGGAAAAGGCATATGATCACGTCAACTGGGATTTCCTTCTTCACTTACTTAGGAGATGTGGTTTTGGTGAGCGATGGAGGGCCTGGATCCAATGGTGCATATCAACGGCAAAGTTCTCAGTGTTGCTAAATGGAGCGTCAGTGGGTTTCTTCCAGAGTTCACGTGGTTTGAGACAAGGGGATCCGTTATCTCCCTTGCTGTTCGTTATAGTTATGGAGGCTTTAAGCAGGATGTTGTTGGAGCTAGTTTCAAATGGTCTAATAGAAGGCTTCTCGATTGGAACCCCGGATAGGGGTATTATTAACATTTCACACTTATTGTTTGCAGATGATACACTGATTATGTGTGAAGCTGACCAAAGACAGGTGCGAGTCCTTAAGGCCTTACTCTTTTGCTTTGAGGCAATTTCCGGTTTGAAGGTAAATTTGGACAAATCAGAATTGGTGCCAATTGGGCCAGTCCCTAATGTTCGTTACTTGGCAAGAACTCTGGGTTGTAAGACAACATCTTTCCCTATGACCTACCTGGGACTTCCACTGGGAAGTGCTTCAAGGGCTCCCTCGCTCTGGGATTCAGTGATCGAGAAAATAGAGAGGCGTTTGGCGGGGTGGAAGAGAATGTACTTATCAAAAGGTGGGAGGATTACTTTGATAAAGAGTACTCTATCAAATCTACCTACTTATTTCCTATCCCTTTTCCCGATACCAGCAAGTGTGGCAGGCCGTATTAAAAAGCTTCAACGAGACTTTTTGTGGGGAGGTTTGGGGGACGAGTTTAAATTCCATCTTGTTAAATGGGAGCAGGTGTGTAGGTCTATACCGGGGGCAGGTCTAGGGGTTCGAAACCTAAGGGTCTTCAACCGGGCTTTATTGGGCAAATGGTTATGGAGATTAGCCAAGGAGACAGACTCCTTATGAAGAGTGGTAACTGACAAGAAATATGGTGGCTTATGGGGGGGCTGGTGTACCAGAGAAGTTAGAGGGGCATATGGAGTAGGGTTGTGGAAATATATAAGAAGAGGTTGGGGGGTGTTTAACCGCTTTGTTAAGTTGCAGGTGGGCGAAGGATCCAGGATAAAATTCTGGAACGACACGTGGTGTGGTAGTAGGGCTTTAAAAGATTCATATCCTACTCTCTTCCAGTTGGCAAGTGAGAAGGAAGCCTCTGTGGCGGATGTTATGGAGCTATCAGGGGGACGGATTACTTGGACCATTAACTTCAGTAGGGCAGTACATGATTGGGAGATAAGTAGCATCGCAGACTTTTATAGTGTCATATACTCCATAAGGCTAAACAGCCAGCAAGAGGATGCCATGTGGTGGAATCCAGCAAGTAAAGGTACTTTCTCCGTTCGATCCTTCTATAAAGCCCTCACTCCAGAGACTAATACCGAGTTCCCTTGGAGGAAGATATGGAGGCATAAGGCACCGCCCAAAGCCTCTTTCTTTGTTTGGACAGCCTCTTTGGGTAAGATCCTTACCACTGACAATTTGAGGAAAAGAGGAATCATTATTGCAGATTGGTGTTGTATGTGTAAAGGAGGGGGAGAGTCGGTTGATCATCTACTACTGCACTGTGAATCAGCTAGATTTCTATGGAATGAGGTTTTCTCCCGTTTGGCTATGGCCTGGGTGATGCCTAAAACTGTGGAGATAATGTTGGCTAGCTGGCCAAGCATAAGAGGTAGCCAACAAATTAAAGCCATGTGGAAGATAATCCCTATATGCATTATGTGGTGTTTGTGGCGGGAGCGTAATGAGCGTACCTTTGAAGACCGGGAAAGAACTTTGGAGGAGCTAAAATTTTTATTTTTTAGAACTCTTTGTAGATGGGCCATAGCCATTGATTTTAATGGCATGGCTTTTCAAGATTTTCTTACCTCTAATGTGCCTACTTAAGGGGGCATCAGAGTTGTAATACAGGCTACGCCTTTCTTTGATCAATAAAATTGTTTATTTATCAAAAAAAAAAAAATCATTGCCTTATTCACCAAAGGAGCTATGGATACAATGTTTATCTAAAGTCCCCACAGCATTTATGTCTTATTGGCTAGATACTATACCAGCCACAACATTTTTGATTGGATTATATACTAGCCACAACATACAAATGTTCAACAATAAACCACCAAATAAAAATCAGTTCAGAATGTTCAGAGTCACACAGCAATGTTTTCATATTATCCAAGAGATGCCAAAAATCATGAACATTCACTTGCAGATCCTGATGTAATTTGTATTATTATCTGGAGCCTGTCAACATAAAATTAAATATTTTCCAGAGCTACACCAGTACAAATCATCAACACTCATTCAACATCAATGATCACACAAAACAGCTGTTATGCAAACCAATAATCACCTCAATTATGAGTTTTCTAATCAAAAGCAATAGGAGCCTTTTGCAAATGAGAATACATAACAAGAAGATAAGTATTTAATCATTCAAGTGCAAACAAAACAGAAATATATGAGAAAGTACTGGAACGACCTAGTTATGACTCGACAGTGGCAGAGAATTATGTTTATCTACATCATTAGCGTGTTTTGTAATATAAGCTCTATATTCATATTAGAAAGAAAGAAAAATAATATAAGCTCTCTAATATGTTTGGAGATCGAGGGAGGAACTAATAGCTTTCTTTTTTAGAACTCTTTGTAGTTGGGCCACAGCTGTTATTTTTAATGGACAAGATTTCCATGACAGCCTTGTATCTTACCCTACGTAGTTTGGGCATACTTTTGTACTTCATATGGCTTTGGCCTATTCTTTCATTAATACACTTTGATTACTTATCAAAAAAATAATAATAATATGTTTGCCCATAACTTTACTTACAAAAAAAAAAAGCTATCTAACTCATCTAAGATGTTAGCAAAATTATATATTAATTATTTGATAATATATGTTTACATCATATATTATCAAATAAATATATATAATCACTTCTCAGAATAAAATTATTGAACTTAGCCAATTACAAGATAGTTAAGCAATCTAGATGACCTGCTTAGTTCATATATCAAAATTCTCTTTCGGTAAAAGTGAAACCCAAGAAGAAGTCTAACATATTTCACTCTAAAAGATTTCCAAATTAGCGGATCTAGAAAATGACAGCCAGCACAAGAGGATAAAAAAATTACCTTCAAAACATCTTGTTCTGGTGAAGAGGATAAAGCTGTACTAAGAAGCTCCATACAGTTCCTTGCAACATCAAATGCTTCCTTTGTTTGTTCAGCAGTAAAGCTCTGCATGGGAAGATCATGCTGAATCTGCCGGGGAAGATCACTATTGTATTCTGAATCAGATATTGAACGAGGAGGAGTAAAGATAGGTGCCAAACTCTCATTGTCACGACCAGGGAAACGAATCCCCCTTGATTTTAAACTCTGAAACAGAAAAACACCAACAGAAAAGGTTGAAAGAAAAGAATCTAGCATAAAGAGAAGTACAAATTTTAGTTTCCATAGTCAACATAATTTTTCATGTTTAAAGACAGTGGCAAAGATTAGTTAATGGAAGATGCCAGTAGCAAAATTTTGGCAACAGAACTTTATGATACCTTATATGTTTCTTCATAAACAGGCAAATAGCGGAGTTCACTGGTCGATTCACCCCATGCCTCAAGTAGGACCAAAGCCTTGTTACGATTATTAACCACAGTCTGAGGATCATCAATCAGCTTCACCATCTCATCAAGAACTCTCTCGGCTGCCACCTCCGAGAAAGCCTTCTCACAATTCTTAACACATGTTTCAAGCAACACCAGAGCGAAGTACTGGACCCTAGGACTCTTCAACACAATCCGCTTCTTTATTCCACGGATCAATTCAACGCTGTTGATTTTTTCATGATTGATCATGTCACAGATATCAAGATTCATAGCCCAATCAGGCTCGTCAAGGTCCTCTGAGGTTGCATCTTCAACAAGCTTATCAGTCTGGTTTGGGGTTTGGAAAATCTCCTTTACCTTGAAGCTCATTGAGCTCATGCCTGCACTCATCTTTCGGCCCACCTCGACACCTCCAATCTTGAGGCGTTCACCAAAAGCACTAACTTTCTCCATCAAATTGTCACTCATATTTGCAACCCTTTAAAACCTAAAAACCAAGTCTTCCAAAATGCTTTCCTGAAAATCCACTAACCTTCAAAAGATTAGAAGAAAGAGAACTACAATACCATATTTGTTTGCTGAAGAAAGAGAATGTAAAGTAAAGCCATTAGATTAGTGGAGATTTTTCATCCAACAATAATTTTTCATTTTTCCTTAACGGTAAAATGACAGAATAATATACATAAAAATAATCCCCTTTTCTATTTTCCAGACAAGGAAACAAGTAAAAATGGAAACCAAAAACCCTCTGTCGGAAAAAACAAGTTCCAGAAAAGAAATGTTGGCAGATTCAAGAACCATATATAACTAACATTTTCTTTTAAGCAACGCAAAACAACAAACATGAACTTAAAATTAATAATAATCTAATTTTCATATAATAAATACCTTCTAAAACTGACTGCAAACTGCAACAGAAAACACCCTGAAAATCCTACAGATCTCGAAAAGATAAAGTTGGAACCCGAATTTTCTCGACAAATTGGGGGATTTATAGGCAGTAAGAAGCAACTAACCAAGTTGAACATCTAAATACTAAAGTTAACCACAAATAAGTTTTACGGATATCAAAAGCCAAAACTAGTTTTAAAGCCAGGAAAACCAATTTTATGTATCTATATATCTTTTTATTTTTCCCAAGTCTATCACCGACTAACGATATGCGGGAGAGAAAAGAAAGCATTAAACTCCCAGTCTAATTTGAATTATCCAAACAACATCAGAAAAACATTATAATGAAAATTGTTATTTCCTTTTCCTTACGTTTTCCCTCAGCTTTCTCAGACACCAAACGGAGTCAACTTACTCGATGAGACTAATATTCACCAAAACCAAACAAAATCGAAATCCGAGAAAGGCTGTGCTTTTTCGGTTTTTGGTTTTAAATTAAAGATTGAATATGAAATTAAAGAGAGTACCTTTGGCCTTTGGGATTGAGAGATCCTTTTTTTGGTTGAGATGGAAGACGCGCAACGACTCTCACAGTAAAGTTCTTTCTTTCTTGAAGTTTCAGCCTCTCCCCCTCTCTCTCTCTCTCAGTTTCTTTCTCTTATACGTTCCCTATGAGCTACCGATATTTAATTCCGTTATTAGTAATTATTAATTATCAAAATTTAAACTTCAAAAAAAATATAAAGAAAAATTTATTGAAAATCGATTTATTTTCTTTTATTTTATCTCATTATTATATTTTTTTAAATTTTTATATGAAATATAAAAATAATTGAATTTTTTTAAATTTTAAAATAATAATAATATTAAAAAATAATATTTTAAATATAAATTATTTAATTTTTATTTTTTATTTAAAACTATATCATCTCATACCTTAATTCAAATCAATCCAAAGACTTTGTAACGATTGGTTTTGGCAATAAAAAGCTTTAGTTGACTTAAAAAAAATACAAGGACTTTGAAAGTGGATCTTAATCTATTATAATTTATAAATTCCGTATTTTGATTATTAAAAAAATTCAACGTGTCCTCCACGTTAACATAATTTGAAAAGAGTGAGTTTTAAGTTTTAGATTAGAAAGGAAAAAATATATCAATTTTAAGATTAGAAATATTATAGTAATATAGGAAATTTTACAAAAAAAATGGAAGAAATTAACATAAATTAAAATAATACGTCATATTATAAATTATTTTTCTTATAAAATAAATTTAATATATCATCTGAAATCATCTAATTTATAATTTTATTTTTGTGAAATTACTTTGTAGTTATAACACTTTATTTCTAAGATTTATAAAATATCTGTTTTGATACGTAAGTTTGACTCTCTTTTTTTCTTAAAAAATAGCACAAAATGTTTTTTTAATTAATAATATTCCAAAGTTTTTGATGATATATGAAAAAGAAAATCTATTATCAATAAAAGAAACTATCAGGTATTTAAATGATAAAAATTAATTTAAAAGATAAATTTTAAAATTTAAATTTTTTAAAGAAAATTTTATAATTAATAATATAGATAATATACTCTACACGACGTCTTAAATGTCGTTTGGATAATTAGTTAAGATAAAAGTTAAATAATATATTATTAAAATATTATTTTTTAATATTATTATTATTTTAATATTTTAAAAAGTTAAATTATTTATTATATTTATATAAAAAAAATTTTAAAATATAATAATAAGACGAGATTATCGAAACTTAATAATAATTTAACTTTTTATGTAATAAGCTTGTACTGTTTTACACCGTAGACTTTTTTACCTCTAATTAAAAGGTCGAAATGTCAAAGTCGTAGTTGTTGGGCGATTGACTTCATTCGGTTGTCATCGTTCAGTTTGGATTGTTGTTCCGCTTACACAATACACGCATGAAATGATATTTACAGTCGTAATTGTGCAAGTGGCGTATAATTAATTAAAAAAAATGAATTAATATAAGACGTACATGAAAAAAAAACTAACTTTTTAATCGTAGATCCCACTCTTTTCAAAGCGATTGCACGACGTTTGCACATTCCACAACTGTATGTAGCATTGCTCTTGAATTTTTCTTTTTCTTTTGTTATTAGTTTTTTTGTTTTTAAAAATACATCAATATGTACGGTAAAACTCGTTAGTTATTTCAAAATATACTTAATATTTAAACCAATAAATATAATTTTAAATCCCTTTTTTTTGTTTTTTTAGAGAGTAAATCCTCTTTTTATTAAGGAAAATATCATAATTTATTTATTAAAGAAAACTTACGTATATGTCTGGATACATGCAGAAATATCCTCATATCAATCATTTGGAACTTCATCAATATACTACTGAATTGATCTAAATTTCATTATTGCTGATACTCTCTACATATAAGTGTTCAAGAGACAATATTCTGCCTAAATAGAGACTCAATATCACCCTTTATAGAAAAAGAAGACTCAACCTCTACAAACAAACCATCTAAGAGATGAATTTTTTTTTTAATTATACAATAAAGAAAACAAAAACAAAAAAGGACGAATTACAACTTAGACCAATTCTGATAGACTTTGAAATCTATGACAACCGTGAAGGTCACATGCTTTTATCTTTTTAGCTACAAGAGTCAAATATGAAAAATCCGATGATGGCGATTCTAGTGATCTCCCATGCGTGTATGAGAAAAGTTACTAGAAGGGATGGTGCGTAAGGACCATGCACAATTGTGAATGACGCATGAGGACCACTCACGGTAATTTTTGCAAAATCGCCATTATTCTCGTAACGATTTGTAGTTTGGAAGTCTTCTTATGCTGCATATATATGAAATTTTTATTTTATTTTATTTTAAGAGACACGGGGAGAGAGTGTGAGAGAGAATGTAGATTACCCCTTTTGTTGTTTAATTCGCAACGGAGTAGATCTTCCTATTTAAAGTATAAGTTAATGAGATAAATAGTAATTTACATTTCAAATAAAAGAGTGGGTGAAAGTTTTAACGATTTATAAATCATACTACAAAATGAATTATTCAAGAAGTAATTTTTTTTCGTTGTAAAAAAGCAAGATATTGTTTAATAATGGTAAGACTCTGTGTTTACATGTAAAGGCTAATTGGGTTAAAAATAACAGAAATGATATTATGCGCTCTAAGTGTACTTTTTCAAATGACTGCTTATCAATTTAATTTTTTTATTTATTAATTAAAGAAGTGATTTTTAATATTTTGATGGATTTTTTATTTTTTAAAAAATATTTAAATATGTAAAAATAATATGAAGATGAAAAGAAGAAACAAATAAATAAATATATTTGGGCTGTGTAGCGTGCTGTCATTGCTAGACGGCAACCTAGTACTACTTTAAAAATAATAATAATTTATTTTCAACATAGAAGTGTGACTTTTGTAAGGTGTCGTTTTCGGTAGATACAGAGGTCGTTGAATTGGATTTAAAAAAAAAAATCAAAATCAAAATAGTAGTGATGAACATTTATGTGGCTTTTGAATTTGATATGATAAATTAATAATATATTAGGACGATCCGTCCAAAAAGATTAGGCGAGATAAGTTTGAATAATAATAAAAATAATAATAAATTAAAAATCTTGGAAACGAGAGTTGTTGGCTGAACCCACTTTTCTATTAATTACAAAATAATTTATATAATTTTAGAATTACAAGCTGTCTTGTGTAATGTTTTAAAAAATATATACTAAAAATTTGAGATTTACGCGAAAAATTTAACTTTTTTATGGTAAATTTCATATTTTTTTAAAAAAATATATGAGACTTACATATCTTAAAACTGTATCTAATATTAATCTTTTTAATTTAGATTAGTGCAATAAGCTGCATAATTAATATCATCATTTCAATTTTGTGATATGATAAAGTTTAAATATGTTAAGGTAAGTTTTTATCATTTTAATAACAAAAATTTTACGTGTAGTCTTATTTATGTATTTCTCTGCACACTTCATTAATGTAATTAATTGCGTCATTTTTTTAATATAAATTAACTGTTTCGACTAATCATATTAGTAGAATATAAAAAAAATATAAAAATAACTGAACATAATAAAATTCTTTTAATAATAGTTGAACCAAGACCATGGTTCATCAATGAGAAGGTATGATATTAGGAAAGTGACGTAGTTTTCCTTTTCCACGTTTTCTTTTAATAAGATTGTTTTAGAATAATTTTAAGATCTTCACAGGATTATTTGCTGTTGTATGGATAGTTGTTGAGATTCAAGACTTAAAAAATTATTGTCTGATCTCGATTGGAGAAAGATAAATATATATTTTTAATTATTCGTGTGAATTATTGGTACAAATAATTATTATTAAATTTATTGAATGTGTTCCTTTTTCTCATTTTAATTTTACAATAAAATTTTTTAAAAAATGATACTAAATACTGTATTAAAATATAAGGAATATTCAAACTTTTACACTCCCATTAGGAAAGATTAAGCCCAATTTAAATGTTGAGTTCTTTATAAATAATAGTGAGTTGAGATGGTATAGTGAGTTTTGTGGGATCTACCTAAGATAATTTTAGAAGTATTTGGATGTTAATATGAGTTTATATGTATTAATGAGAAGATGAAAAAGATTGTGGGTCTTTCGTGTAAAGAGGTGTTGAGTTGAAAAAGGTTATGGGCCCCGCATATAAAGAGGTGTCGAGTTAAAAAAGGTTATGGTTCCACGTGTTAAACTTGGTTTAAAATCAGACTTTTTTATTATTATTATATTAAGCTAGCATTGAAATGCTTCTAAAGGCCCTGGTTCAAGTTATAGCAACTAAATGGCATGAGCATCTTTCTCCTACCAAAGCCCTGATGTTTGTCAGATAAATAAAATTATGCGTAAGGTTCTATTGGGATCATAAGGAAACAAGTTCAAAATACAGTAGTTGAGTTCGAACAAAATAGAAAAAGCCAAAATAAATAGAGACTTGGGTTTTCGAGAATTAGAGTGGTTCAATTGGACTTTCCCAGCTGAAGAATAATAAAGAGCCATTATTCATTGTAAGAACTATTTTTTAGAGCCAAGTACTTATCTAATATTTCTTTAATGGATACTCACCTAAGTAAAAGACCATCATATACTCCGGGAAACACGTACATAGGACATGATCTATTGTTTTGAGGAGTTACCATAGAGGGAAGGGAATGTCAAGAGTATTCAAAGGCCCCACCCTCTTTGCACTTACACGAGGATGAGGGCCTATGATGTGGAGGATTTTCGTTCCATTAATCTTGTTATTGGGGTTTACGAAGCCATTTTTAAAGTTCTTGCCAATTGTTTGAGCACGATTATAGAGATGATTATATAGAAATCTCATAAAGTATTTGTTAAAAGGAGACAAATTCTTGATTCAATTTTAATATTCAATGACTGTTTGGAAAATATAATTAAATAAGGAGAGCTAAATATTTTATGTAAGCTTGATATGGAGAATGCTTACAATTATATTAATTGAGACTTTGTTTTTTATCTACTACCAATGTGTGATTTTGGGGGAAGTGGTGTAATTGGATTAAACATTTGTTTTGAACTTTTGACGGCATGACTCTCAATGTTAGTGAATGGCTCTCCGGTAGGCTTCTTTAATAGTTCCTACGGATTGACACAAGGGGATTAGCTGTCTTCCTCCTTTTTTGTCATAGTTATAGATGCACTTAGTTGAATGGTGATGGCTACAATTGGTGGTGGTTGTGAATTTTGGTGGGTGGGTCCTATAATGCATTGATTAATGTTTCTCACCTCTCTGTTTGTAGATGTTACGTTACTTTTTTGTGAGTGAATTCAAGTCATATATGAACATTAAAAGCGCTCTTCCTATGTTTTGAGGTTGTGTTTGGCCTTAAGGTGAATTTTGGAAAACCTAAGATGATCCTAATGAGCCTTGTGCGAAATATTAGAAATTTGACAAACATTCTGAGTTGTCAGGTTTTTTCACCACCATAAGATATCTTAACCTCCCTTTGGGGATGGTTTTTAAGGCAAGAGCAGTTTGGAATGAGGTGATAAAGAAGGTAGAAGGAAGGCGAGTGGGATGGGATGCAGGAGGTTGTACTTGTCAAAAGAGCTGATAGAATCACCTAATCAAAAGCACTCTTTCTATTCTCCCTATATATTTTCTCTCATTATTCCTCTATTAGTTGGTGTGGTTAATCAAATTGAAAAATGTTTCAAGATTTATTGTTGGGGAGGTATTGGGGAGGAAGCCAAGTTCCATTTGGTTAGTGGGTATAAGATTTTTACTCCACTATCGTGTGGAGGACTTGGGAGTCTCAAGTTGAGGACCTTCAATGAAGCATTTTTTACGGAAATGGTTGTAAAGGTATCATCTAGAAAGTGATTCGTTGTGAAGGGTTGTGATTGATTCTAGATATGAGAGTGTTTGAAGGGTTGGTGCTCTAACGATGGAGGTATACATTGTGCAGGGGTGTAAAAGAATAGTAGGAGTGGCTGGGATGAATTCACCAAACATGTTTGTTTGGCAAATGGTAATGGTTATAGGAGTAGTTTTTGGCATGATTCATGGTGTGGTGGTAGGATCCTTATTGTTGCTTTTCTAGGTCTTTTCCTTATCACTCAAAATCACGATGCCTTACTGGCAGATGTTTTGAGCTGCTTGAGTGGTTCCCCTCAATAAAATGTACACTTTTCTAGAGAAGTAAATGATTGGAAAATGGATGCAATTTCTTATATGTTTAGTTTGTTGTATGATACAAGTTTTATTCAAGCTGAAACATACAAGATTTCTGGATTCTTATCGGAATCAAAAGTTTACAGTTTGCTCATGTACAAGTTGCTGACTAGCTAGAATGTGGTATACTATTTTCCTTGAGAGTGTATTTGGAGGAGTAAGGTGCGTTCAAAGGTTACTTTCTTTGGATGGACAACTTCTTTTAAAAAAAATTCTAACCTCGGATAATTTTAAAAAATGTGGATTATATTAGAAATCAAATTCAAATTGTATTGTATGACCACCTTTAACTAGCCGTCAAAAACATAGTACTAGCCGTCAAATGCATAGTGCTAGTCGCCAAATGCATAGTTATAGAATACTCCAGAATGTTATAGAAACTCTTTGTACTCCTATATATATCGCTATAACCTTTAATGAAATTCATAAGTTTCATAACACGTTATCAGCATGAATGCTCTCTCATTATTCTGAAACTCTCGACCTCAACAGCCGCCTCATCTTCTTCAACTCTCAACTTTTTCTATTTTGTCTCTCTCTCTCTCTCTCGTCCTATCTTTCTCCAATCAAAGCCTAGATCTACCTCTGAATTCTTCCTAAAAAGCTTTAGAAGAAGAAAATGGGTTTGATGGAAGAGAAGCCTTTCACCAACCAGTATGTATGTGTATACGGATCACATCCCTGTCAAGGAAGATGTTGAAAATCTCTTCATGTTTCATCTAGTACACCCCCGTGTACTTTAATTCAGATCTGAGGAGAAAGTCCAGAGCTAGATGCTGGAGTTGTGGCGCTGTGGCCACGTATGGGGACGACGACGTTTTGCTCGTTTTGGAGCACTTGAGGTTCGGATTCTAGCCTCCATTTCCTTGGGAGTGTTGCTTGCTTGGTGTAGCTACAGCTCTTCCATGTTGATGGGCACGCCGGAGACATCTAGAGAGCTCTGCCCGGATCGTATCCTCGACGATGTAGGTGGCGCCTTCGCTATGGGAGCTGTCGGTATACGTCCGCCAGAAGGAGGACCCCTGGAACTCAATCATGGCCGGCGCAGCAACAGATGCCCATGGTCATCGAAGAGCCTACTTTTTGAGGTGGGTTGGTATTGCTGCAGCAGGGGGTGGGCTTGCTATCTTATGGCTGTGCTCTGTTTTTAACAGCAAAAACAGAGGTTTGATGCAATCTGCAAGCTGTCGTGCATGGTTGAATGATGGGTTTTTGAGGTGGATCAGATCTACCACTTGGAAGAAGCAGGATTTACACGATGACAAAGCCAAACAGAAGGCCATGAGGACGGTCTCTACTCTTTCGAATCCCCATAGTTCGGATCTCGTTTCTCCATCTAGGTCTCTTTGGAAACGAGATGACTGGCACAAGGACTTGAAGGAGATCTGGAAGCTTTACGTAAAATATTTAATACGCTGGAGAAGCTTGGTTTGGCAAGTCAATTGGTGCAAGTAAATTTATAAGGAAAAAGCTTGAAACAAGTGGCCGAAAAAGTAGACATGTGGTAGCCCATGAAACTAGACATATCCTTTACCTTTTACTTTATTTTATTTTTGATTCATGTTATCACGAACAAAAGTTACAAAGGGTGATCTCTCTTTATATATATCTTTAAATAAAATAAAATAAAATAAAATAAATTTATTTTTATCAAAGAATCAAGGAGGAGAAGATCAAGGGTACTAGCAGTAATATAGTGTGGTGGCGACTTATAATTGGTCAACGTGGAACCGGTTATTTTTGATGCACCTCAACGGCCCAACACGAGATTATGTTGATTCTGAAGTTAGTGGTCTTCTCATTCAAGTAAGTTTTTCAATATATTATTTGCAATCTTTAAAATGAGTATTAATGATTATATTCATTATTGTTACTTGATTAAATTCTATGTTTATTTACATAGTTTACATACAAGTTTTATTTATTTTTTTACTTGTTATGAATTATTGATGATAAAATTCATCTTGGAATAGAAATTGAGCATCCTTGAAGGATCGCTTTAAATTAATAATTTTATTGAGTATCTCATAATAAAGGATCTATTGATTCTGTGAGATAATTTAAATGAACAATATGTGTACCAAAAAGCTTATTATGATTTATGCACCCGAAGTTGCATAATTGAAAGTGTGTTGAGAAAAACTACTAAAGAATATATATTTAAATGAACGTCTCGAATGTGCTCCTGAAGTAGCAATATCGAGTATGCTCCTGAAGTAGCAATATCAAGTGTAAAAGTTCATAACAATGAGATTTATATCTGGTCTTCTAGTGGCTAAGCAAAATAATGAGATTTTGATAAGAAATCATGAGCCACGTCCTACTAGTTCCACATCATTCCCTGAAGTGAATGAAATTGGATTTATATCATTCCCAGAAGAGAATGACGAATTGTTTTCAAAGAAACCAAGAGATTGGACGTGGTGATGAATATTTTTATAGTACTTCAATGATTTCGAGCCAGAAGCTCGTATTAAAAATATTATCAGTTTTCTCTTTGAGACGATATTATGTTGATGAATCAAAAGTGATATGATTCAAAATATTTGTATCTTTTCATGATTATCTTGATCATCCAAAATCAATTACGATAAGTCGAATGATTTTCATATGGACGTCCATAAAAGAACTAGAAGATTCTTTTACTATAAAGCTTTACCACCAGAAGTGGAAAGAAAGTTTTACTACTAGAAGTGGAAAGAAAAATTTGCTAGAAGCAAATAAGATGAAATAATTCGACGTTATCGTGATTATCATAGGTGAACTGGAAGTTCATATGATAATTAATTTATGGATGCAATAAGATAAAAGGTCTCATATTCTAGCTGCTAAAATCCCTGTGAGGATTGAAGTCCCTGCAGGACAATTAAGAAATTTAGCAGTCTAATGAACATAAGACATGCCTGAAAGCATGTGATACCTATTGATACAAATGATAAAGCATCTCGGAAAGAGAAAAGCACAAAGAGAAGAAATCGGTGCTCCTGAAGAGACCATACTCACAAAACAAGCAATAAAGTCCATCTAAACTCTCCATACAAAATTCTCTCATAATGAAAATTCCTGAAAAGTATAATACTCCTGAAGAGTACCTCCTGAAGAGGTTTTCCATGAAATGTCTTCCCTTGAAGAGGGACATGTACCTGAAAATAACGAGATCTCCATATTACATTTCATGAGTAAATGAGAAATTATGGAGAGAAATAAAATCGTTGTCGACAACGTATTTTCATATAAAATGACATTTGATATTACCAGAAGTAATAAAGAAAATGAGCTCAGAACCGTCGAAAAATACCGACGTAAAATATTGGCCAAAATAGAAATAAACAATTCCTGCAAAATTGTTATCATGTGATGCATATGGACTTGAAGTCCAAACACCTATGAGGTGATGCTTGTTGAATATCAGTGGGTATTTGTATAAAGGAAATGAAAATGTGATATATAAATCACGAATATATTTCCCGCAGAAATAATATTGATATGTTTTTGAAGTTAAAGAGATCATATTAAGATTTGTATTAACTTGATAGTTACCAATAGTTTGGGTATGCATGAAGCATATAGTTCTGAAGTACATACTCTATCAAGTCTTAAAATTCTTATATAATCTAATGCAAGCTAAACGCATGTGGAACATACTATTTTCATATATTTTCAGTATTTATATTATCTTGCAGTTTATATAGATAATTTAAATGTCATTGAGACTCCAGAAGAGCTCATGAAAACTGCAGAAAACAGGAATTGATTATGAAGCTCCAGAAGAGCTCATGAAAATTGCAGAAATCAGGGATTGATTATGAGAAAACATACTCTCCTGTTATGGATGCAATCATATTCAGATTTTTGACTAATTTGGTAGTTACAAAAAGATTGGATATGCAGTTAATGGATTGGTCACTGCATATTTTTATGGGTCATTAGACCAAGGCATATATATGAAAATCCCTGAAGGATATAGAATGCCTGAAACTTCTAATCTGAATACATCCAGAAATATATATGAAAATCCCTGAAGGATATAAAATGCTTTGAAGCTTGTTATCTGAGTAATCCAGAAAACAATCCAGACGCATGTGGTATAAACGCATTAGCGAATATTTATTGAAAGAAGGATTTGAAAAATAATCCAATATGCCCATGTGTTTTTGTAACAGCCCGCTAGAAATTCAATGGTGGAATTTCTATAGACATTAGAAATCTCGTGAAAACCCCATAAGTTTTTACGAATCGGCTAATCGCATAAGTTCTAGTATGTCAACATAATTAGTTTTATCACTCACTATGGTGCCAGAAATGTGATTTTATTTGTTTGAGGTAGTTAGAAGTGTCAGATTACGTTATAGTTTACGCCACTAGACTCAGTTGAATATTTAGGATTTTTCAGTACTAAGTTTATTATGCACTTTTTCGGAGTGAATAGTAACCTCGATAAGCGTACTAAGTGCAGTGGTTTCAAAATCACAGTGTGAAATGTCCAAATTCGGTTAGAGAAGTTTTTTTTTGGACACTTGGCAAGATCTTAACCACACATAGTGAATAGTATTAGAACTTGGCACAAAGAGAAACCATTAGATGGATTTGTGAAGGAAATCAATGTGTGAGATCATGCCACCTAAGCAAAACAGTTTTTTTTCATCTGATCAACCAAATTGAGTTAGATGAAGAGGGTTTCAACCCTAGTAAAACCCTAAATGGTTGGAATCCTTTTGAAACCCCAAAAACTTGGTTGAAACCGAAACCCTAAACGGTTTCCCCAAACCCTAAAGTTGGCATTCAAACCCTTTTTGATCCAATTTCTAGTATTGTGTTTAATCACTTGATTAAATCACTTTCACATGCTATTAATTTCTCAAATTCCTATTATGACATCTTTATCCAACATTTTAAACCTTAGAAATTTGATTGGGCCAAGAAAAATTGGATTTGGGCTTGATAGCATCTCAAACCCTAACCAAACCCCCTTTAAACCCCAAATTGAAGCCCACTTGGTTGAGGCCCACTAAGGCCCACTAAAGCCCACGAATTTTGGCCACCTTGGCATAGCTTCTTGGAGAAATTTCCTCCCCCACTTGGCAGACCATTCATTGCATCAAGTTGCACTCATTAATATGGAGGAACCCACCCCATCAAGTCCCATGTCTCATAGCCTTTGTAAGTTGTCTTTTGCCCCCCACTATCCTCTACATTATGTCACATGTCTACACCTCCACTCAATGATCATTAAGGTCCAAATATTCTCCCTACAGAAGTCTTGAGTCGTGCAAGACACACTTGTTTCACTTTAATCATTTCTTCACCCCGTTCTTAGAGAGAAACCCAAAAGAGCTCTCTCGGGCAGATTTCTGGGTCTTTTTGCGTGGAGTTTTTCGACCATTTGTAAGTATTTTCACACGATGACTCCTTCATAAAAGTTGTTCCTCTTTGAGTCTAGTTTCCGTAGATGTATTTTTCGTATCATTCCATGGTCATTTGGTCGGTCAAAAGTATTTTTAACCATGGAAAGGTCATTCTGGGCGTGAATCTGGAGAGTGTGTTATGTTTTGGAGTTTTTGACCAAGCTAATGGACATATCTTGGTCCGAAAATTTTATGGAGTGTTCTTAGAATGTGTTTAAGAGTTTTCATTGAGGTTTTGTTGCATGAATAAAGATTTTGATGATAGATTTTATTAGATCTAGAAACATGAAAACTGGAAGTGGCAAAACAGTTTTTATTTGGATAAAGTTTGAATATTTCGAGGTTTGATCTTACTCTAAAGGCTTTGATATTTTTATATGATGATCCTAAGTCTCTTATTTTCATGTTAGGATGTTATTTTGGAGATATTTAGTATTAGTTTCAAAGATATGATTTTTCTATGCAAGAGAATTTCGGTTAGGCCTAAGATTTGATGTTTTTAGGTTAGATCCATGTTTTATTGGGTTTTAGCCATGTGATTTTAATTTTGATGGTTGGATATTCTTTAGGACACGTTTTTAAACCATGTGATACTTTATTTCAAAGATCTCACCTTCTTAAGCCATTGATCAAGAGATTTATCAAAGCTAGTTAAGAAAAAGTTTCTGTTTTTGGACTAAGTGTAAAATCAAAAACTTCAAGTGTTATTTTTGTGATTTTGGTGACTTTAGTTTGATGATTTAAAGCATGGTTTATCTGAGGATGATGTTATGAATATGTTAGAAGTAAGATTTGATTTTTTGGAATTCTTGGAGATGTTTTGATTTAAGGACAAAGCTTGTGATTCAAGTGTTTTGATCTTTTTACAAAAAAGTTTGGTGTTGATTATTAGCTTTTTCTAAATGGATGTTTTAAGTATGGTTTTAAACTTAGGATTGGAAGATGTTGTTGTAAAATTTTGGTTTAAGCATGAGTTTTGAAGTTGGAAGGAATTGTAACAAAAATCAAGAGAAATGGCCTATGGATGTTTCGGCCATAGTGTGTTTTCCATAGTGATGTTTTGTTTTAAATTTTTCTGAGTTGATATTTGAGTTTAGAACAAAATTTACATGAGGAATGTAAATTTTGGAATTTTTTGGAGTTAGGATATGAAATCCTTAAGTTATGGGTAAAATGGTCGTTTTCCCACATGTAGAGGGTAAAATGATAATTTTACTCTAAGATAACTTGTTTCCATGTTTCTAATTGTTAGTAATTAAATTTCTAACTTTTAGAATGACCTTTTACAGTTTCTCGTATATCGCACTTTATTCTCGTAGAACGTGACAATCGAGGTAAGTTAGCTTCTAACTTACTATCAGTTTATTGTGTATGTATGATGGGTAAGGGAACTACAATTTATGTATGTATGTTATCATATATGTCATGTCATTACATGTTTATCTGTTACGCATGATTTATTCTTTTATGAATATTTATCTGTTACAAAATCTTTTATGTCATGCAATGTTGTATGTTATAAGTATGCCATGTTAAGTATGTCATATGTTACATGTATGTCATGGAATGTTTATGTTTAAATCATATTGTGCCATTTACAAGTATACGCCATGTTAGAAAAGTTCATGATATTAAATAATATCTCATGTATTAAGAAAGATAAGATATTTAAGAGTGACACGGACCTAAGCGTGTTCACCACAAGTTATGTTAAGGATGGCACGGACCTAAGCGTGTTCATCACAAGTTATGTTAAGGGTGACACGGATCTAAGCATGTTCACCACAAGTTATGTTATGCGGTGCCACGGACTCAAGCGTGGTTCACCTTATGTAAAGTTCATATAAGTTTCAGATCATGTTCAAGTTAAGTTATTCATGTCAATCACGACCCTAAATGCTAGGATGGGGTAATATCCTAGTGGAACTCCTTTGTTCACGCTGGAGTGTCTAAATAGGTGTGAAATTCCCTGGGTTGACGAAGTACAGTCAACAGGTTGCGAATGGGGCCTAAGTAACTGGTCACCGGAGCGCGCCAGGCACTAACGCCGATGGTGCCATATTTTATGTTACGTGTATTCATGGGGCCACAACAACTGTGGAGCATGAAGTATGGGGCCACAACAACTGTGGAGCATACACTACGTGAGACACAGCAATTGTGACACGTAGAATACGTGGGGCCACAACAACTGTGGAGTACGTATTAACGCACTCACAGCTGGTCTAGATACCTGTGTTGTGATGCGGTAATCGGCAGGGACACACGGCTCTAGGGGACCCGTGTAGCACCCATATGGTTACGTTATTAATCAAGACAATTAAATAAGATTCCAAGTTCATGTATTTCATGTTCAAGTCATATTTCACGTTACGTTATGTGTACGTTCATGTTAAACTTAAAGTTCAAGTACATGTTATGTTTCAAGTTCACATCCATGCTATGATTTAAGTTCATGTCACGTTAAGCTAAGCTTCTGTTTCAGTTCAATTATGTCAACTCATGCCATGTTATGTCATGTCACATTATGCTTATTATTTTATGCCATGTTATGTCAAGTTATGTTATGTTTACTTTCAATTTTGATGGTGCATTCATACCTTTATTTCTATGCATACATCATTAACCTGTGTGAAAGTTTTCTGTTAACTTGCTGAGATTTGTAATCAAATCTCACCATGGTAGTCCCAACTACCATTTTTTCCCCGAATGGTAGGCGATGTGTCAGGTTCAGAACAAGGAGCAAATACCGATAGGCTGGAGGATGTTGACTAGACGCCGCAGATGCGATGCAGAGTTTTCAGCTTCTATAGTTAGTTTCTTTTGGGACAGTATTCTAACCTTGTTAATTGAGTTACGCGAGTTACTCGATGAACTGGTTCAATAAGTGTATTTTGGTACTGTAATATAGAGTCTAGTCACCATGTTTTGAGATTACAGTCTTCTGAGACCCGTACTGTAATCGTGGTTATTTATTTTAGTATGCATGGATTATGTTTTAATTCTTTGAGATGTTATAAGTTCGGTGCATAGTATAAAAAAAAAAAAAGAATTATCCGCTGCGAATATTGCATAATGCTAGATGCATGTTAGGAACATTGCATCCTATATGTCATGTACGGGGGCAGGTAACCTTGTGTTACATGTCCCGACGCTTCAGATGTCCGTTCTATCCCAAGCGGAATTTGGGGGCGTCACAGTTTTTATTAAGAGATTCCGGATTTGTTATTATTACGGTTGATGATTTAAATCTTCTTGAAACTCCTGAAGAGATCAGAAGAACTGCACATATTTGAAATATAAAACCCTTTCGGTTTCAAGGGGGAGATAAATGTGCATGAGAAATAAAATGGAGCACATAGAATATCTACCAGAAGATAGAAACACAAATATGAATATTTGTGAAATATTATTTTATTATCTTGAAGAAAAAATTACAGAAATTTGAGGCATTTCGCCTCATTCTTTAAACGCTCTTGTTCTTCAAGAATCTGCATGGCATCCTTATCTAAAGGAGTAGGCAATCTAAAAGAAGACTTAAGCAGAGATTTTAATTTCCTATTCTCTTGCTTTATTGTTCTATCTTCATGTTAGACTCCTGAAGAAGTCGCTGAAGGATAGAAATTTTCTCATGGAGTTTGTCCAAATCATAAGGTTTGGATTGTAGTCGCTGAGAAAATGCATAAATAGTTGAAGAGTAATGGGTACCGAGATTTACAAGCTCATAGATAGCTTCAACATCTGACTTATTAGTCAGATTAGCACCTGTGGTAGAAGCAGGAACAGCTGATGAACGAGGTGCATAATACCTTATATATTGGCCATGAGAAGATTACTGAACCATTGCAGAGAAAGAATGTAGAAAGAGATTGCAGAATAAAAATGCAGAAAGAAATTGCAGAGTAAGAATGCAGTATGATTACAGAAAAGTGAAGAAGATGAGATGTGAATGAAGATGAGGTGAATATCTCTTTTATAGAGAAAATTATGAAAGGAAGGACAAAGCATCTATATTGCTTCACAACGTCTCTCGTGAAGCATCTCTCTACAAGAGACGAGGCGTAGCATCATAGCCTTGCAGCGTCTGACAGCAGAAGTAGCATTATAGCCCTGCGGCGCCTGACAAGTACATAAGAACTGTAAAATCCCGCGATGTTTGTCTGGCCTAAAAAGATGGGCACCGTTTTTTAATATGGAGGATTGCGGCTTAATTTTGATAACTCCTCCAGTAATTATGTTATTTACAAGAACTCCAGAAGAGTACAACTCCAGAAGAGCACAACTCCAGAAGAGTAGTGAATTCAATGATCTTGGATCAATATGGTGAATTTCACTATAAAGTCATGAGTACTCTAATGGTTGCTCGATAATTTGATGAGCAGAAAAATACATTTCGTCCTGAAGACGATGGAGAAATTCTTGGTCCTGAAGTACCTTACCTCATTTGTTTTCTTCTTCCACCTCCCACTAAAATATCTTGCTCTTCTTCTTCTTCTTCTTCTTCTTTTTCCAGACTTTGCTTTTGAAACCCCGCCCCATTGTAACCATAAAATTCACTAAAAGACAAGAGTAATCAACATAAACCTAAGTAACCAGCAATGACCTAGATAAGATAACTAAAAAGGAGGGAGACAAATGGAAAATGATTTTTGGTTATGCTAGATCAGAGAAGTGACGGAAGACCCGATGTTTCCTGGATCATTCCAACCACCAATATTGGTTGCATTCCAATAAAGGGAAGGATTGACAGGCTGGTTTGCTCCATTTGGTTCTGGCAAGAACCATTCCAATTCAGCGCCTGTGTTGGATGTTTTCTACTTTCATTTCTTTCATGACAATTTTATGAGTTTCACTATTACCCACTATTTGCAAGCCTTCAAATGACGTTGAGCTTTGGAAATGATTGGTTGAGTGAGGGATTGGGTGCGTGAGTGTCTTTGATACCATCATTGATGAAATTTTGTTGCTGAAAGTAGAGGCAAGCAGAGGAGATAATTGGAGTAATGGTTAGTAGTAGAAGCTGAGGAGCCGAAGATGGAATAACTTGACAGGATCTATAGCAATGGAACTGTACCTAAAGAATTCTAAAACTTTCTAAGGGTTTCATCTTAGCAAGGGAGAAGTGGTGGGTCCCCTTTCTTTTTGGTGGTCCCCTTTTTTTCTTAATCCAATAAATGAAATAAAAAATCGGTTCCACTGCGGTTCTGTAGGCCGGTTGTACCTAGCAGAGTTGTTGTTATAAATTGGTGCTACATGTATAAGAAATGTGGCAGGGGTTTTATGGTTCACAGATTTTAGTAGAATTGAAGTGGTTGATGCCTAGGAATGTGGTAGATCTTTCGTTTGTTGGAGAGGTCTCAATGGTAACTCTTAAATTGCCACTGTTTGAAGCATGATCCTTTGATGTCTTGTGTAGTGTATTTGATTTGAGAGGAAGGAATGACTGATATTTTGAAGACAAGGAATGCTTAGTATATAAATGTAGATATTTCTTTTTTAACACCATATTTCTTTAGGTTTTGGCCATTGTATTTAATAGAATTAGTGTTCGTAATTTTTTTAATTTTTGTTGTTGTTTTATTTTCTAATTCCTAACTTGTAACTAAGTTTTTTGTATTTGTGTACAATCTGTGCATTTGTTTCATTTGTGTTACGTCTCTCTTCTAGTTAAAGTGCATGTTTATACAAATAGAACATCTCTCTCACAATCTTTATCCAATGATCCCACGACTAGAAGTTATGGGATGCGGAGCTTTCACCCTTCTTAAGAAGAGTCCTCATAATTTAATACTTGAAAATAGAAATTTTAAATATCATTAGTAAATATATATTTTTTATTTTATGTTAAAACATTTTTTTAATGATAAAATTAAAAAAATGTCACTTAAAAGCACCTTTTTTAGTGGGTGCAATAGTTGGATTTTTACTTTATTTTTTATATTTTTATAAAGTTTTATTTATACTTGAGAAGTGTTCAAAACCTTCGCGTTCAATAGGACTAACGTCACTCCCCACTGTTTTTCTTTCCATTCTCACTATTGATATTCCAATAAGAGGAATGATTTATACAAGTTCCACATAGAAAGCCTTTATATAAGCCCTTGTAAAAAAATAGACTACAGCTCAAAAACTGTAAAACTATTATTTATTAGTAAAATCTACTTGTTTACAAATGACTTGTATGGAATTTATCTATTTAGAACTTGTATATAGTATTACTCATTCGCCTTAACTTATCTCTTATACTTGTATTTTTACTCACATGAGGGCTTAGGGTTGGGCTATGCTCCAACTCCGAACTCTAACTTTGCCAAAAATTAGAGGCGAAGTTGGGCTTTGAAATGTAGTTGTTGGAGTTGGAACCAAAGGTAGGAGGGCCATTCAGAATTAGGCTTTTTTTTTTTTTTTTTTTTAATTTTCTTACTATTTTTCTAGCATCCAAACAACATCCAAAGATTCCAAACAACACAAAGCATAAAACAAAAAAAATAAAAAAAATAAACCAAAAGACTTTACTCTCGAATCGATGCCATTATTGGATTTCACAGACAAAATAAACAAATCAAAAGAATCCCACTACATGATCTTCGAGTAATTATAATGAGTAGTTCTATATGTAAGCACACGACGCACCAATATGCGGACGAATGCTCACGTGACACGTTTTTTTTTTTTTTAATCTACAGTAAAACACACGCGTTGTACTAAAAAATCATCCCCAAATCAGATCCCATTCAAATTTCGCAGAAGTGAAGCTCTCCCTCCAACTTCGCCTCGCCCCTCCCGCTCGGTTCTTGCCGCTCTTCTACCTTGCATCTGCCGTCTTCAGTACCAAAAACCCTCCACCCTTGAAGAGGTCGGTCTCAGGCTATCTGCTTTCTGATATCTTCTTGAGCTATTTGCCATATCGGGTAACATTTTCTTTTCTTTTTCATTCAAAATTTGTCCCCATTTCAGTTCACTCCTTCATTTATTTATCATTCCTCTTGCTCTTTATATTTCATAAACTTGAGATTAGTTGTTGATTGTTGTTGATGGTGGTTCTTTCTGTGTCGATTGTTGTTGTCATTGTTGCCGCTAGTCTGCTTTGTGCTTGGAAATTATGTTTTAGTGATGGCAGCCTGTCTGATGATAGTTGGGAATTGTGAAATTTGGGACTTTTTTTGCTTGTTTATGCTTTTAAGATAAGGATTATTTAAGTTTCAATAGTTCATTTGAATTTTTTTAATAAGTAAAATCTGCCAATTTGAACTAGTTTATGCTAATTTTTGTGAATTAAATTACTTGTAGTCATCAGCCCCCTCTGAGAATATAATATTTCGGGCCGCCTTCTATTAAATGGGTTCTCCATTGTTTATTTCCTTTTATAATTGCAACTTCATGTGAGTGACAACCTCGTGGTAGTTACTGGAGTTGGTTACAAGTTAATCTATTGGGGGAAAAACATCTGGCTTGAATTATGCCTTTGAGTTTTAGCTTGTCAGAAAGAGCTCTTTTGTTTCCATGGCATGGGGGCTTGGCTGTAACTGGCCGATCCATTTGAATCATAGAAAATTGATTTTTCTGATTGGAGGAAAATGCCTTTTTTTAGTGCTTCGGATTGTTTTAAAAAAAATACTTATTTTCTTGTTAAAATAGCTTATGATAATAATGTTTGGAGCTCTAAAGATTTTTTAGCAAAAATTTTTTTACACATGCTTTGCTCAAGGAAGAATGACTTGTCTGGGCTGTCACTAGCAAAGAATTTGGCCTTTCCTTTCCTTTTATGTGGCCTATTAGCTCAGTTGGTTAGAGCGTCGTGCTAATAACACCTATAAAAAAAGAAAAAATCAGCTTGCGAATGAATTTTAAATCTAGTCGATCGAAGTCTGAATTTGTGATCTTGAAAGTTAGATGTAAAATCATATGAGAATTTTCAAAAATAACAAATGCAGAAAAAAAAATGTACAATTAATGTACCTGGTCTCCCTGTGTTGGATGAAACTATCCCAGTTTCTTGGCATGAGATGCATATTTAGATCCTGTACAAATGGCATGTGCAGAGCTTGGAACATGTAACTTGAGATATATTGGTTGGTCAAAATGAAGGTTGTATTAAAACAAGAGATTGCTATAAAAAAAAACCTGCACAAGCACTAAACCTTTCCAAGATTTTGTTGCAACTACAAGTCAGAGCTTCAGATGAGCTTCTAAAATGGATATGGGACACAACAATTTTAGTATCTCGTCCCAAAATTCTAATGGCTTAAGTCTAAAGTTCAAGATCTGGAACAGTGAAATGCCCACTAGAGATGTTGCAGTTTGCCTTTTTGTCAACATTTACTATCAATCATCATATATTTAAAGCCAACATTCAATACCTTTACAGTAAAAGTAGTTTTCAGCTTAAAAAAAATTGAAATTCACGACACCTATTTTAAATGTCCAGTTCCAGAACCCCTAAAACCATGTATAGCATTGATGTAGTTATTAGAATACCACTATTCGTGATGATGAAGTTAATAAAGCCAGGAAATTTTGCTGGCCTGCTGGGTGTGAACGTTGATTAATATATATGTGATAAAGAAAAGGAAGTTTTCTTTATGGGGTTTTCAGTTAGCTTCGGTTTGGGTACTAATACTTGTGCACAAATTTTTACAGTAAAATCTAGTTTGATCTTAATTTATGCTATTGATTGAGCATATATAGTTGATTTGTTGTGCTCTGATTTCAGTTCGAAAATGAGTAGATTCATGCAACTTTTGTACAAAAATGTCAAGATTAAGGGGAATAACGATGGGGAGTCAAGCATCTCGGTGTTGGAAATCTTGGGTGATGATGTATTGGCCAGTTTAGTGGAGCCAGATGAGCAAAATCCAAGAATTAGATGTTGTAATTATTTTCTGATGGATAACTTGAGCTGTTGTAATTATTTTTTGATTCCCAAACTTGAGTTGTAGTTTTAATTATTTTTTGATGGGTAACTTGAGAAGTAGGTAATTATTTTTTGATGGGTAAGTTGAGTTGTTGAATATTCTCAGAATCTCAAGTACTACAGAGATGAATCAGAAGTTGTAATTATCTTTTTATGGGTAACTTGAAATGTTGTATGTTCTCAAGTTCAATAAGATTACACAGCTGTTGTAATATTAAAGGCAACATATGGTTGGTGAAAATTACTTTTCTTTATTTGTTTACAAATGGGGCTGGTGGTAAAACCACCCATGAAATGTCAATATTTCGCTTCTGTTTGTGGGGGAAGGACCTGATTCAGGAGAATGCTTGATAATTGGTGGTTAACTAGTACCACATAACTAGTAAACGTGATGAAGGGGTTGAAAGGAAATTAAAAGGTCTGATTTTGGATCTTTACTTCTTCCAATAAGTGGATAAAAAGAGAGGTAATAAAATTATAGTAATAAAACTTGAACAAAGGTGGTAGCAGACTATCTTCACAAGACACACTGTCATACTTCTCAAACACTTTGAATTATGTGCAATATGTTCTTCCAGGAAAACAAAATCAGCAGTTAGATTCAGCCATACAAATTGCCTACTTTTTCTAAAGTAATGTCCCACTCGTCAAAATGCATCACATATATTTCTTACAATTTTGTAGGCATTTCCAGAACTACTAAGTTAATGCGTAGATTCGCAAGTGTTCAAATTTATATACTAATTAGCACAGATCAGTGAGTATTCACTATGATCGTATTAAGTACAAAGAAATCAATAATGAAATTGCCTAATAGATATGAAGATGTGGGCATTCACGCCTGATGCCTGCTTGTTGCCTTTGAGTATCGAGTTGGTCGTTGTGGACTCCCAACTCCCTCTTGACAATCTCGCCCTCTCTTTTTCCAACCTCTTCCTTTCTTTTCCGAAGCTCTTCCTCATTTCTTAACATCTCAATTTTCATTTTTAAAAGGGTAGTTTCTCTTTCCTAACCGCTATCTGCCTATTTGATAATAGTTGCAGTGTGGTAACCCCTGTATAAACAAACAAACAACAAGAAATTACAATATAAATATGAAAAAAAATAAGAGTAATGAACCATCTCTCCTTGGCAGAAAACTCCATGATAGTACTATTGTAAGAATGCAAAGTAAGGAGAAAAATGGATATTCTGAAAAGAGATTATTAAAACATGCATAACACAAATTTTGAACCAAATTCTGTGAAGTAAACAAATATAACACAAATTCAAAGATAGGACAATGTGAAATGATGGATTTCCATATGGTTTATTAAGAAAAATCTCACATTTTAAACCTAACGGATAATTTACAATGTACCATGCCAAGTAAAGGAAGAATTAAGAATAAAAGTATACCTTTGCAATTTGCTTAACATTTATAGCGTACTTGGCATCTTCAGTGTTAGGATTGATGATCTTTGTGCATCTTGCCACCTGATTGACAAACCATGTCAATGCTTCCAGATTATATACGTACAAAATCTCACTGCTAAACAGAACCTGAAGTGAAAGACACACCTGCAAAGGTTGCTCCTCCTGCATCATTTGCTTATCGGACACTAGATCCCATTGGCTTGGTGCAGCTAGACCAGTGTCAGACTCCTTAATGCCTATAAAATAATGCAGATCACCATTACAAATTTAAGTATTTAGATATTTTGCAACAGCTAGCCCGTGCAGTAAAGACAATGAATAGAAAGAACATATATCAAGTTGTAACGCACATACAACATACAGAAGAATGCATAAGTAGCACATTTTGATAACTGACAGGAGTTTAATGTTAAATTAACAATTTTTAAAATCACCTTCCAAGTAGGCTGATACTAGGAATCATCAAAAGGTACTATGATGCACGTAAGTAAACCCGAAAGTAACTCATCAGGCAAATTTTAAATTGGATAACTTTTTGTAGTGTGCACATGCAAGATTGATTAAAACCAGTGTGCACAGCAAGTTTATTGCCAGCGAATACGTGTTACTAGTGATTAAAACCAGGTAAACCGTACAGTGAGACACAGAACAAAATCTACCGTAGAGTCCAAAAAAACTTCAGTTCTAAAGAGCATTATTTGTCAGCGTGAATCCATCCAAGACAATAAGTATTCTATTGAGAAATCATACATTCAAATCAAGAACTCATCTTTTATTTTTTTAATCAGTAAAATCAAGAACATGTATATCAATCAGAAAGATAAAGAAAACGAATCAAACCCATTCTTTAACATGGATCGATAACAGGTAGTCTAATTTTGGATTATTTTTACCGAATAATCTTCATAACCAAACAACAATAGAAGCAACGAGGAAAGCTTCCAATTATCGAAAAAACCAAATAGACGATCACGATCCTAAGTAGAATGTCAGCAGAGAAGTGAAGGAGCAATATTGAGAACAGCTAGATTCAGCTTTGAAAAAACTAAGAACTGTACTACCTAAATTAAAAGAAAACCAAGATCCAAAATTAAACCAGAGAGCCCATGAATCAGAGAAAGTTAGAAAAAAACACAACTTAGGATTTGAGGGAGAAATAGAAAAGAAAAGTCATACATAAGTTTTAAGAAGAGCAATATCATCCTCGTCAAGTGGACGAGGGTTCTTCTCGTCCTTCAAATCGTCTTCGGGCTCTGGCGCCATACGGATCTGTTGATGTTGTCTTTGTGCTTTTCTTGCTAGTGAAGAATAGTTAAAACGAGAGACGGATAATAGATCGAAAAACCACAAGCAGGGGAGAGAGAGAGAGAGAGAGAGAGAGAGAGAGAGAGAGAGAGAGCTATTGATCAGCGAAAAGCTCTGCTCGCCTACAGATTTGTTTTACGAAGGATTTAAGGTTTCCAAAACTCCTCGGCTCTACGTGCGTAGTAGAGGAACAACAACGATCAAAATGAATGCAAAACCACCAGATGGGGGAAGACTCTTCGAGCGTCAGTCTTCAGCGAGAGTGAGTGTGGTGGAAGATTGATGGGGAGGAGATTTCGATTGGGGAGGAATTTCAGATGGGAAGGGAGGACTCTTCGAGCAACTCAGTAAGAAAAAAGAGGGAAAGTGTCAAATGCACTGTGGAGACTGGAGAGAGAAATCAAATCTCTTCCCGCTCATGAGGGAAACGAAATCACCATTCAATGAAACGCGCCGTTTCATTTTCTCCACGTCAGCATTGGTGCGCCATTTGGTACGCCGAGGGCCTGCAAGAAGACTTTTCCAATTATAATATGGCTCAAAAAACTGAAGTTGAAACGGGGGATCGTGAAAGGGACGGATCGAAAAGGAAGATTCACGGTAGAGACAAGATCTAGACTGGGTGAAGAATGAGTGTGTCAAGAGATGAGTAGGTAGTAGAAGAGAGAGAGAGTAGTGGTACACATTGTGAGTAAAATTTCAGGGAAATGATTTCACGATTGACGAAGACAGAGAAAGAGAGAAAAAGCCGTTATAACAAATAAATAAAACAAAGTAAGAGTTCAAGAGAGAAAACAAAACTATTGTTGAGTGTCAATTGAGGAAATGTGTAGGGTTTAGATGAAAAAAGAGATGAATATATAGGAAGTGTAAACGACTTCGTTTTAAAAGTTTCTCCAAAAAAGATTGCAAAATACACTATCTTGTATGCTGGTGGGGTCTCGAATGCGAGTCAACGTGTCGCAAAATGCATGCCTGCATTGTTAGGGCACTCAAGTGGCTATTATTTATATTACAAAATCAAATATATTAAGTGTAATAATGTATATATTGGAGTTGAATTTTGGATGTCGGAGTTTAAATCGACTTCAACTCCAAGCAAAATGTTTAGAGCAACTCCAACTCCAATTTCAACTCTAAACTAATTTTCAGACTTTGTTGGTATTGGAGTTGAAGCATATGTCGGTTGGAGTCGGAGCCACCAAAATTTTTGCACAACCTTACGAGGGCTTTCCATTTTGGGCCATCAACTCATTCAAAATTTTTAGAAGTGGACAATTTAGGCTTATTAAATCTCACAAATGTTATTTGTAATTGATATTGGAAAAATTATATAATCAATCGAGTGGGTAGAACATATTTAATATAGGAAAAAGCTAAATGTAGTCGGTTGCTGCAAGCGCGGTGCAAACGGTGCTGACGTGGAAAAATAAACACGACACTATTTCAGTGTTTCCCCTATTTCCCTCGTCTCTTTCTCAAAGAATTCATTCTGTATTTTTCTCCCTCAATCCCCATTCCCCAAATAGTAAAAGAGTTGTGTGCTTCTTCTTGGGTCCTGGTAATGACGGTAGAGAAGAGAGATCAAGGGCTACTGCTTGCCCGTTGATCTTGAAGGTCCAACCCAAGATGCAGTGTGAGCTAGCGAGCAAACCCGTCGAAGCAGATAACCCAACGAACATAAATTCTTGAAGGACTGCTAGAGATCTACTTTAAGTGACAAGAGTGGCTTATTGGGTTTTGAAGAAAATGGCAAAACTAAAACAAACATAAATTCTTGAAGGATCTGTAGAGAACCCATTATTTGGTGCAAGATTCGAAGATTGATTGAGGCATTCGGAAATTGCATCTAAAAGGGTTGGGTGAGCTCTGGAAAGTGTAAGCACGGCTCGGAAATCAAATTGGAGTAAATTCCAGACCAGTAAAAGTGGTTGACAGGAAACGGTGATGTGATTTGAACAAAAAACTCGTCTCTTTGTTTGTTTGCTTTTTTTTTTTTTTTTAACAGCCACATCTCTTTGTTTGGAGGAATTTTTTTAATTTAATTTAATGTTTTTTATAAAGAGTTTGATCTTTTCATTGGTCTCCCCTTCTTCACCTTTTTAATTGGAGCATCAGAAGATGGATTCTGAGCTCCAGACTCTAACGTGTCCATTGCTTGAGGTAGATCTTGTTTGGAGATTGCCCATTTGTTTTGTCTTGCAAGTATGTTCCTTATGTGCAACAAATCCATACAGATGGCCATGAAAATAAAGACTGATGCAAATGCACATGATAGACCCAAAACCAGAGCTTTGTTTTTTGATTTCAGGTTTTTAGTGCTAGAGTTTCTATTCAAAAGGTTGTGTTTTTGGATGGGTCTGTGACCTAGAACATGAAATTTTGCAGCTATTTTGAAGTGTACTAGCTTGGTGATGATGAGGTTGGCGAACCCAGAAAGGCAAAGCTTTGATTGATTGATTTATTTATTTATTTTTAAACTAACGTGGAGTCAAAGACTACGCATCGGTTGTATATAACGACTGTATACAGAAGAATTGTTAATAAAATACTTATATGAAGTAATTTAATTTAAAAGATAAATTTTAAATTTTATAATTTAAATCTTACCATTAAAATGATTTGCGATATTCATTCCCACCTGTATGATATTTCTTTAGTTTAGAATACTAGTAGTGTGATACCCCGTTTTTACGTGTATTTTTATTGAATGAATATTTTAATTTAATTAAATTATTAGTTCTTAATTTTGTGCTGATTTTGAGGAATTAGTAGTGATTCAGAGTTTTAGTGGGAGATTAATCATTTGGTTGTGTAATTTTTACTTATTGATGGTTTACTTTGGAGTGGCTATTAGGTTAGTATATGCGATGAAGGTTTCAAAGATAGAACATATGAGTCGATTGAGATTAATACAATTTATTCTAGGAAAGTAATAATTATTAGAATTTACTGGGTGTTGTATTAAGGTTTTTGTAAAAATAAATTTTTGAGCTAAATTTTAGATAAAATTTATTGAGGTCAGTACTAATGTTCTTAATATTTTTAAATAATTGAATATTAAATAATTTTGAGATGTGAGTCAAGACTAGCATTTGAACGGCTGAGATTGGACACATTTCTACCGACTGTACACGATTCTTTAGATGAAAACAACCACTATCCCTCTCCCCTCTTTAAAGTTACTCCCTCCAGTGGCTGACGACTAGGGTTTTGACACCACGATCAATGCAGCTTCAGCATCATCACGCGACAGGTTCCTCTTTTACCGATAAGCCAAGACTATTCTATCCTATTCCTGTTTGCTCTGAAGGAAAACTTTTCTGATATCAAACAAGTGGAAATTTCTTTTTGTTGAGAGATTCTTTTTATTTGATCTCTACTTTTATTTTTGTAATTTATTGCAAGAATGTTAACATGATGGAGCATCATATATGCATTTCGATCGTTTTCTGATTATGTTGGATTAGGCTTGTTGAAATTGTACAATTTCTGAATCTATATGTCAGGGTGTCTCGCTTGTATGAAAGATCCCATATTCGTAGTTGGTTGAACCTTCGTCTGGAAATGAACATATGTGGAATTCAATTTACGTCCACAGTCAGATATTATGTCTATGAATTAGGTAAAATAAAGTGGAAAGGACTTCTATTCCACTGCTTTACGGGACATAAATGATCATAATCAGAGCAAGTGAGCTCGTGGTATTATTCGTATCTCAGAGTCTTTGAATTATTTAATCCGTATCTAGATGACTTACCAAAGTGAAAAACATATAGAACCTTCATAAGGTTGTTTGTATGTATTATGCTGAATGTGTGCTTTCTATTTTTTTTTTCCTGTTTCTATATGTCAAATATTTTATTTTCTGGGTGTGATTTTATTTGTCATCCAATGACAAGATTCGGTTCTTTTATGGTCTGCATTTTTCTTGGTAGATTTTGGACTATTTGCTCTCAATATTTGCTTATTCCCAGCTTGATTCTGGCTGGGACTTGAGAGAAGATTGAAGGGCCACTGTTTGGGTACAATAGAGGATGGACCTAGCGTTGCTGAGTGCCGTTCTAGTTGGGGCAGGCTGCCTTGCCCTGGGATACTACATTGGGGCACGATTTCCTGCTCGCATCTTCATCTCAGCAAGATTAAATAAAGATAGTGCAGTTGCTGGTAATGGGAAGAAGAAGGATAAGCCCAAAGTGACCCTTGAGATTGAACAACTCGCTGACATTCTTGAAGATTTCAAAATGGTAGCTCTCTCTCTCTCTCTCTCTCTCTCACACACACACACACACACACAAATACACAGAAAGCGAATTTAAGAATAAAAAATTTATATGATATATCTATTTTTTTCTCTTATTTCTTATTTTCTGCAGGTTTTGGTTGTGAGGAATGATCTAAAGATGGGAAAAGGGAAAATTGCAGCCCAATGCAGGTAGCCTTTAATTATGATTAAATATATATTTTTGTAGCCTTAAAATCTACTTCTCTGCTTTGTGTTCATATGTCTTCTCATTGATGCCATTCAAAAATTGTTTAGACACAGATGTCAATGTGTGATCTGTTGGTTTTATGTTGATTGAGTGACGAATTATCTTTTTATCGAGAAGTTATTTGATAAATGATTGTCTGCCTGATAGCATGTCTCTTTTTGAAATCAATGGATGATTTTCTTCATAATCAAGACAAACTTACAGTTGTAAGTTCTTTTTTGATAAGTAATAATCTTTATTGAATAGAATGAAACTAGGCAATGCCCAAGTATACAGGAAGTATACAAAGTGAGACACCTAATTACATTCTAGTAAACTGGAAAGAAGATAAAAAGACGAACTTACAGTTGATCCTCCAAAAAGAAAAAAGCAACAGCCAAGTAAAATTATGATTATCACTGATGCAGGTCAAACATATTGGTGTGTTTTGGTAACATTTAGCAGAGGTTGGTGGAGCTAATGATGCTGCAATGCGTCAGTAAAATTATACCATTGCGGTCTACTCATACAAGGCATATTAAGAATGACATTGAGTAATTATAGTAGCATATGAAGGCTTGAAGGAGTTGTCAGTCAGGATTTTTTGGGGAGTAAGTTGTTTGTATTTGTTTTAGAAATTTGTAAGCACAGAGGATGTGTTGGCTGTGCAACCCCCTCCCCCTTTATTCTTTGAATACTTGACTCTCAAGGCACTTTTATCGTACTAATTCATCTCTATTGTATTTCTCTCACTCAGTGCGAGACTTAGTAAGTGGAACATCACTCATATGCTTAACATTCCTCATGTATTTTTTATCACATGCACAATACTCCTCATGTAAAGGTTACGGTTAGCAGAAAATAGGAAAGAGAGAATTTCTTGGCTTTTGCGACCAGCCAATGGATATGGTGACTTTGACCGAGTATGGGGCTAATTTAGAAGAAATTTCTACTATACTGTTGTTGTCGATTTTTTCCCCAGTTGTGCATTTAAGGTATTTCCCCTGTTGAATATGGCACTCTGTTGGATGTGATTGTTTGGAAACCAATCCTAAACCTTAGTATTAAAAAAAGTTTCTTCTTGTTGCTAGGTGTATTCGGTGTATACTTCTTGTGTATTTGGACTATGCCTCTTTCTATTGATAATATTTTTTCTTACTTGTAAGAAAACCTTAGTATTAAAAAAGCTATAAACTTATTTATGTTGATCACTTCTGTCTTCATATTATCTTATGGCCTGCTGATAACATTATGTTTTACTTATTATCGATAAAAAAACCATTATAGTTTACTTATCACTTTCTATCCATGTACATGTGAAGTGCTTGAGTTTGGGTTGGCATGATTGATGTTATAATCTTTTCTCTGCCCTCTACATTGGTTTGGTCCACCTATTCAACAACACATTGATGATCCATTGATCCCTATTTAGTTGTTACACGTTTGCTCTTCGTTTCTTAGAATTAAATATGCTTATATCAAATTTATGATCCAAATGTTTGCCTTATTTGGTCAGTCATGCGACTTTGGGTCTCTATAAAAAGGTTCTTCATCGGGCACCAAAAACATTAAATAGGTATGACCACACACTAATCTACTACTTTAGTCCTTAGCCTTGCTGTTTCTTGTGACTAAGCTTGCCAATAAACAGGTGGGAGATGTGTGCACAACCTAAGGTGGTAGTAAAAATTGAAAGTGAGGAAGATATGCTAGTACTGCAAGTAAGTATTATTGTTATTATTATTTTGAAAAAGCTATATGGTGTGATATAGGCGTATTTCATTCTTTCTTGCTTCGAATTTAATATAAAAAAATCCAAATTGCTACCCTCATAAATTCTTATTTCTGATTGATTAGCTATGGTAAAAGCTACAGTAGAAGTGAAAGTCGTAGTTTCTTTTTTTAATAAGGAAAGTCCTAGTTTCTAACTTAAGAAAACGTGGGATTATTGTAATTGACTGGTGCCTTAAGCCTGCATGTGCAAAAGTAGTGGTGAAACAGTGGATCACTTACTCCTCCATTGTGAGTTTGTCAGGGCTGTGAAATGATTTTTTGGCAGAGTTGGATTAACATGGGTTATGCCTGGGAAGGTGGCTGACCTTTTAGCTAATTGGAGAGGTCTTAAGGGCATCTCCCATATTGCAGCTGTGTGGAAAAGGTTACATATTACTGTGGTGCATTTGGATGGAAAGGAATGCTAGGAACTTCAAGGATTGGAGCACTCTTTGGAAGAGCTTAAAAGTTTCTTCTTCAAGACCTTATTTATGTGGGCTGATTTTAATGGTCTTAATTTCCATGATTTCCTTGTATCTATTTCTTGATCTTATTTAGGTGTATTCTCTTGTATACTTCCTGTGTATGGCTATGCCTATTTTCGTATCAATAAAATTGCTTTTACTTATATATAAAAAGTCCAAGTTTCTTATTTTTTTGATGACGAGGAAACCTGGGGACCATGCAAATGCAATATGTCTTTTACCCGGTTAAACCCTGGACCCATATAACGCTTCCTAGTTTATTATTAAGGAAAGAAGTCATTCGGTTCAAAACTTAGGGCATATTTTTTTATAGGTAAAAACTCAGGGTGGTTAAAAGGAACACTCCTTTGATTGAACTGCTTCTCTGAATGTGCTACCACTAACAGCTCAATATTAAGCAGTTGGGTGTAAATTTAATTGATGTCACTCTAATAAGGATGCATGTCATTGCTTTTATTTATTTATTTTATTTCTCCGAGTTAACTTAATGATAGAAGAGCTCTTAGATTCCTCTTTTTGTTAATTGTACATATATATCATAGATATTCGTATGTGTATATACTTATAAAAAAAAATATATTTGTATTTGTATATTTTTTAACCTAAATTGCTGATGTTCCCACCCACTGTTCTGCTTATCTCTTTTATTCTCTATGGTTGATTTTAAGCTGTTTTTCTATGTTTATAAACTTCAATATTTCTCAATGAAGGTAAATTGGAAAGCTCATGAACTCAGTAGATGAAGCCTTATCAGTTTATTCTTAGTCCTTTTTGAACCATTGGTAAAACTTTTTTGTATAAAGTTTCTTTTTACTTCTAATGTTTTTCACTCTTAATTGGCTGATATAATTTCCATTTTCTAATCTGATGTTTTTACTTTTCCTGCTCTCCCTTCCCCATTAAAGAAAAAAAGTAAAATATAATGTTTGTACTTTGTTCTCTTCTCCCTCTATGTTCTCTTGTTCCAATTTTTTTATAGTTCACATAGTGCATGCTATCTACATTTGCAGGAGCGGGCAAAATCATTAAAGTTGCCAACCCACATTACAATTGATGCAGGGAGAACGCAGATTGCACCAAGTAAGTTGCAAAAATATTTCTTCCTGAAAGTTCGATTATGGTTCTGGTAGTTGGTAAATCATTCAGTTGATTGGTTTTTCTGTTGCCACTTGCTAGCTTAAGTGAATATTTGGATGTTATCTGGGAGTATTTATGGCTTTGACCATTTTTTCAATAATGGAAGTTGGCTAGAGCCATTAATAGATATATTATTTGTAATGACTTTGGTTTCTTGGTACGAGGTTCCGTTGACCTCGGCCCATGGAGTGTGATACAGGATTTTGATAGATTAAATGATCAATCCTATCTGATTTATCTTATGCAGATCTTTTTACCATTGCAAGACGCTCACACACACCTCCAAGTATTATGTGAAAAAAATACAGTTTTTTTTTGGCCTTATAAAAACAGGTTTCGATGATCCAAGTATAATTTCTTGATGGTTTAATTTATTTTGAAGAAACAAATGAAAAAATAGAACTTGAAGTGAATTTCACAGTTATAGTTGATGATAAATATGTCATGGAGACAAACAGTTAGAATTGAGTCTGAGACATTTGGTATGACTTTTGTGTATGCTAGTGTAGAAAACAGTTAACAATGCTTCATTCCCTTGGACACTTTATTTTAAGGGCATATGAACTGAAACTGAGCCTCTGATGATTAACAATTCAATTATATATACTGGAAGCATGTTTCCCCGTATCTCTAGATAGGCATTTCTCTTGTATATTTTGGGTTGTGCCCCTTACGCTTTTATAATGAAATTTATTTCTCGTGGCAAAAATATACCGGAAGCATGTAAATTTTGATATGTAACATCTCTCAGATTGGGAGGCTTGTACATCAAGAGATGAGAAGGCTTGAACATAGTAGAAAACATTTTTTCCCTTTAAAATCTATTCCAATTTTGTGTTTTGCTTATGGTCGGTCCATTAGTTGCGGTTTGAATATTTTAAGTGATCATGGTACTAAAAATGATCTTTTTGCAATTTTTTATACATTGTTTGGAACAGTTCAATTAGTTCACTAAATCTTATCTGGTTCTAATTTCCGCCAAGTAAGTTTTCATGCTTCAGAGACTGCTTAAATACTTTATCTTATAACTCATTCCTCTGATTTCCCAGATTCTAGGACGGTGATGGCCATTCTTGGTAAGTCTCTTCTCAATACCTGCATGGGAAATGATTTATATAGTCCTAGAATATGCCAGTTTGGCGCACTCCCTTTGAAAAAAGTAGGGGAAATATGGGACCAAATGAAAAAATCAGATTTTTTGACCCCAATTTTTTTAAAGGGAGTGATTAATACTTGCACATCTTAGGTTTGTATCTAGTGATACTCATACCTGCATATGTTGCAAATCTTTTGATAACTTGGCAAGTCATGTAGGTCATATCAGTTGTGGTATAGGGTTCCAATTCGAGAAGTAAAAGACCATAGGCCAGTTGGTATGAGAAAACCTTAATGGGCTAAGTTTCATGTATCTTTTTTTTCGATTCCTAATGAGGTGTTATTTTTTATAAGTCCTGTTGGGATGTTTCGCTTCTTCTCATAATAAAAATTTCTTTTACCCATAAAAAAGTTGGTAAGATGGTATACTTTGGGTTTCAACTTGACTTTTGTCTTTGGCTGGGATTTAATTTCTTATTTTAATTATTTATGAGGCATTTCCTTCTTGCTTTTAATTTCACACATGGGTGTGTGTATATAGAGAATAACTATTCCCAAGCTAGTATATATAGCATATCATCCATATCACGGAAATGAGATTTGATTTATAAGATTCAAATTTTAAAATTTATTTTCCAAATCAAATTATGTCATGTAAACATGTTATTAGGTATGCACTACACACCGGCTTGAGAATAGACTTTTTCGTGTATATAATATGGGAAAGGACATTTTCCACTTTACACCCCATTAAGATCCGACCATTCAGATCATCTTAGATAAACCATATTTACCAATTTTCTGTCCATCTTAACCAATAATTGGAAAAGATACTATTTGTCATTTTATGATAATAAATGGGTGTAGTGTATAAAATGCTTGTTAGTTATAAATTGAAAAGTACATTTCGCCTACACATACATCGTTTGTAGTTTATTGTTCAATTGTGTAATTCTAATACACGTGCAGGACCTGTTGAAGTGGTTGATGATGTAACTGGTGGACTCAAACTTCTATAGTTGTTTTCTTCGTTCAAATGCATGCATGTACACGCCTCATGACAGAGCAACGGAGCATTTGGAGAACGGTTGTAGATGGAAAGCCTTGGATGGAAAGTTGCTGCATTTACATATTATGAAGGTCCATGCTATGCAGTGCCTTAACCAGATGTTCACATTTAACCTCTCATATTTATCATTTTTGATGATGATGATGATAAATGAAGATGAAAATATTTTTGCTGGATTCATGCCAGTGGCAGTGGAACTGTAATTACTGAACACCTGAATTTTCATTGAGATGTGGAAACTAGCAATTAGCTGGCTTACAAGTCTTCTTAAGAGTTTTCAATCTTGTCTTTACCATATGTGTCCATATTAACATATTGCTATGACCACTCACTCACCTCCAAGAAAGTTGTGTAGCTTATTCTGTTATCTTTTTCTTAGTCAGTGGGGGGATTGGAGGGTTCGAACTCTTTAATATCTCATCTTTCAGGGATGGGGTCGGTGTCACCTTTGCTTGAAAGTTGAGATACCAACTACCAAGAATGGTTACCGGAGATCCTCAGAACGACTAAATGTTGGGCTATTCTTTTTCCAATTTTATTTGGGTGTATAAATGTTGGGAAATGAAGAATACGTCAGATATTAAAGTATTATAAACAAAATTTTGATTAAGAAAAGAATTATTAATATTAATATTATTATTATGAAGAGAGGACATTTAGCTAGTAGCTACCAGCTACCACAATTATTGGAGAGATGCTCCCACGTGCGCTAAAACACTCTGTACAGTTGTACCACTCCTTCTTAACTACCATTTTATCTACCTATACAATGTACCCCGTGCTTCTGTTTCCTCATACTAATCTTCATTTTTCACTGCACATGTTGGCTCTTGCTCACTCTCCCACTTTCCAGGGGAGTCCGGCTACCACAGTTGCCCGATCAACTCCCATTCTCGACTGAAAGGAATAAGATCCGACGGAGAGTGTGGTGGGACCACGAATAATGTGGGCCGTTCATTGGGAAGTGATGTTGGTGGGATTAATGGTGTTGGTGCAAGTAGAGCGGTGTATGCAGCTGAGGGCTACGCACCCAATGCATGGGGTTGTGGACAGAATCAATGAGAATGGAGGACCTTATATTGGCCTCGTCATGGCTTATCCTACTGAAGAACTTGCTCTTCAATCCTCTGCTTTCTTCGTTCCCAGCTCTCATATCCCCTGGGTTGACCTCGCTGGTAGTAGCTCTCTCTCTCTCTCTCTCTCTCTGGGTTTTAGCTTGGTCGTGTGTTTTCTTGCATTTTTCCAGTAATGTTATACCAAATGGGTTTATTTTAACGGTTCTAATTTGGGCTAAAGTGGCCCCCGCCTAGGCTAATATTTAATGCAAAAGTTTGGTGGGCTTAAAGCAAAAGTTAGGTGGGTTGACCATCCATTTCTTGTCAAATTTAGAAGTTCAGGGGCAAAACTTACATAAATCTCAGCTTTACGACTTAGACAGTATTAAATGTTTTATAAATATTATATGAATTATTTTTTATTAAATATTGCAAAGAAATACTTTCATACGTCTCCCACTTAAATCTGAAGTGAAGTTTTGGATAAAATTACTTGGAATCTTAATCCGACCGCCTTCTAGGTTGAGTTAGGCTAAGGCTCTATGCTTAAGCCTTAAAGTGGCAAAGGCATGGACTGCACCAGCTCTTTTCTTTTTAATTATTTTTTTGGGCTGCGTTAGCTTTCTTCTTGAAGTGCACTCACAAGATCCTGCAATAAACTAGGAGAAAATTAGGAATGCCTTGAGGAGAAAATGAAAGAGCTTCTTGTCATTATAAATTCCTGTGCACATAATAAAGAACTTGTTTTGAATATGTCTAATTTGTCGAGTGCCTAGGAAGGAGGTTCAACATTGGGACGATCGATGGTGTAGATGTTATTTATGTGATGACTGGAGAGCAAACGGTAAGATCCCTTCTTTCATCTATTCTAACAACACCATTCTACATATTCCCTATGATTTTGCAATTAAACATTGCCGATGAGTTGTAAACTTGACATTTTTGTGGCATTCGTAGATAAATGCAGGTATAACTGTGCAAATCCTTCTTGACACGTTTGATATTCAAGCAGTTGTTCACTATGGGACTTCTGGAAGTGCTAATGATTCATTAAACCTGGGTGATGTTAGTATCCCAAGTTATGTTGCTTTTACAGGATCATGGAAATGGAAGGTACAAATATCTCAACTTATATTAAAGCCATAAAACACTTTTAAGTAAAAAAAAAAATTGATGTTTACTTGGTTTGGTTTTACTTATCTGTTATGACTTTACCATAAGTTCGAACTTCGATTACATTTTATCTCCCGTTTAAGCTAAATGATTAAGAATTCATCATTATTCTAGTGTGAAGCACCTAGATTTATGTAGTTAAATATAGGTGCTAAATTAATTCATATTCATCCCCCTTTTGCACTGAAGGAGTTCAAGTCAGCAGAAGGGATCTTGACAGAACTGAAGTTTGGGGCTTTCAATCTCCCTGAGAAGGGAGAGAATTTGTTGGCAAAGATAGAGTTCACACCACAGCAGTTATACTCTGTAGAAAAACCAATGGAAGAGATTTTTTGGCTTCCAATAGAACCGAAGTTGTTCAACATTTCTACTAAGCTTCAGGTTTTTTATTACTCTTTTTTCCATCTATCTCTTTTCAAAGCTTATATGTGTGGATTAATATGTGTTATTGATTGCAGGATATACAACTACAACAATGTGTCAATGAGACATATTGTCTACCTGAAGCACCAAAAGTTGTATATGGATTGAGAGGTTCCACTGCTGATATATACCTTGACAATGCAGCTTATAGAGAATTTCTGTTCAAAGAATTTAACGTCTCAACTGTTGATGAAGAAAGTGCTGCTATTGTAATGGTAAGTGAAAACAATTCCACTAATTCCATGGAAAATTGTTTATTTGCAAGTTATAGTGTTTGCCATTCTTGATCTTTCTGCAGACATCCCTATCAAATGGAGTGCCTTGTATTGTGTTTCGTGGTGTGTCGGATCTGGCTGGCGGAGACGAGAAATTGTCGTCGACGAGCCTGAGTTCTTTGGCGGCTGTGAATGCTCTCAGTGTCGCAGTTGACTTTATTGGATTATTTGGTGAGGAAGCTGTGATCAATGACCAGTGAAAGTGGGCAACCTTTGTTTTGAGAGTAGATGAAGACAGTAGATGTGTAAACAAATTGTTTTTTTCAAGATGATATGCTACATCTACTTACAATTTTAGCATTTTTCAATAAATACTAACACAAACCATAAATTGTTGGAATAAGATATTATCTATTTTAAATGAAATGGATAGCATCCACGTCAGTTTTAATATCAAGGTGCATTTTAGTTATAATTTGGAAAGAAAGCAGCATAACATGAAAAATGCAGAAAACGTAGGAATAGCAACATATATCATGAAATTCAATCGTGACAGAGAATTACGCATGCATGAGAAATTTCTTTTTGTCAAATTTCATGTAACCATCAAGCTTAAATGGCTGAAACGGATCGGCAATCTCAGTAATTAGCCTTTTGTTTTTTTATTTTTTTGGGTGGTGATGATAATGGCTTTCTTACTTATATAACAGAAGTACAAAAAAAGATAACCTCTGATCTGAACAATAAAAAATGGCAAATGAACAAACCTATTACGAACAAACAGAAGAGAGAGAATTAAACAAAATTTTTATCCTCTTTTTATTTTTTTGAATGTGACATCCTAATCATCTTCTCCCAAAATCGTAGCTCAGCAGTTGATTTTAAGCCTCATCCTCACAACAGAACCGAGAATATGAGGAATTAAAATCAGCTCTAATTTTGGTAAATTATCTCATTCTGTTCTTTCTTTTGCATGCAGATTATGATTGCCATGAATTTTTTAGACAATCCAACCACTAAAACATCATCCTTTTTGACCAGCCTTACCACCTAATATCAGTGAATAACCTTTCATGCAACTATAAATAATGTGTAAAAGCACATTAGCTGTATACGACCTTCCAGGAAAGCCTTGATTCTCTGCTTTGCTTCCCCTGCTTCGAGTCGCACACGGTCTTCTTCTCGGTTTTAAGGGAAAATGACGATCGCCGTCGAGAATCCAGGGCTCGGTATCACTTTGATCCATCCCCATGATCTCCTTCTTCCTCTTTGTCCATGCATCATCTTCTTTCGTCCATGCAACTTGTTTTTTGTTTTCTTTTTGGGTTAACATTTTGCAGTCTGAATGTTGTTTTTCTCTTGTTTGGAAATTAATCTTAGGGTCACAAGTAGAGGATAAGAAGCAATCTTCAGACTTGGCACAGAATGGTGGACATGCAACAGCAGATGCTGCTGGATTTGCGATGCCGGACTCCAACGCTTTTGGCCAATCTTTTAGGTTTCAATACTCTTCTTCCTCCTGTCTCAGGGTTACTCAGGACTCCAACTATTCATGCACCATTCATGAATCCGTACCAGTGTTCTCGTTGATTGCTAATATTTTTTCAAAACTAATAGCAGAAGACCTCCTCAAACTGCCAAATCTTTCTCAAATCAACCAAAAAATTATGACACGTGATAACTCACCTCATCACAGGATTCAAATATCTTTTTTTGTTTTCTAACCATTATTATGAAATGGGTGGCAGGGATTATGAAGCAAGCGTAAGGCAAAACACAGTGGAAGAATGCTACCGGTTGAACCATGTTAACCAAACATATGATTTTGTAAGCACTGTTTCTCCAAGTTGATGCTTAAAACAGTAAACTAACGGGACTGCATGGATTCAAGTAATTGATATATGAAACTTGGAAATCAAATTGCAGGTAAAGAGAATGAGGGAAGAGTATGGAAAACTGAACAGAGCAGAGATGAGCATTTGGGACTGTGCTGAACTGCTCAACAGTTTCGTGGATGAAAGCGACCCTGATTTGGATGAGCCTCAGATTGAGCACTTGCTGCAGACTGCTGAAGCCACAAGAAAAGACTTTCCCGATGAAGATTGGCTGCACCTGACTGCCCTTATTCACGGTAAATAACCCCATGCATGCAAGTTCCTAGTTTTGTTCTAAGGAAAGACTGACATGCACTATCTATTCCTTGAATTTGTATGTTTATTTACTTATCAAGTGGATGTAACTGATTCTTGCATGGGTTTCTTCAGATCTTGGAAAGGTTCTTCTTCATGAGAAATTTGGAGAGCTTCCTCAGTGGGCTGTTGTTGGTAAGAAATGTGCTTTTACCAAATAATTTTGAAGCACATTATTACCATTTTTTTTGCTTTTGTGTTTTGTGTCATTTCAATCTGAAGGTGAATTTCAATGTTGCAGGAGATACATTTCCTCTTGGTTGTGCTTTTGATGAGTCGATAGTTCACCACAAGGTCTTTCTCTTCTCGAGAACATAATTAGATAATTTTTGTTTGATAAGAATATTTATGGCCAGACAAGTGAAAGAGATCGCTTCAAATCTTTTTGTGTTGCAGCACTTCAATGGCAATCCCGATCACAACAATCCTGCTTACAACACCAAACTTGGAGTCTACTCCGAAGGATGTGGACTAGAGAATGTGGTCATGTCATGGGGACATGATGACTACATGTACTTGGTACATACCCTCTGAACCTTCCAACAAATTAAACCTCTAATATAATTTCAATAAGACAATCATAATAAGGATGTTTCCAAATCTGCAGGTGGCCAAGAAAAATGGAACAACTCTACCATCAGCTGGATTGTTTATTATCCGATATCACTCATTTTACCGTAAGTTTTCATCCTCCAAAATTTCCTGTAAATTTGAAAGATGGAAAATATCCTGAGATTCTCAATAAATATTTTTTCTTGTCTATCCATGTTGCAGCATTGCACAAAGCAGGAGCATATCAATTCCTGATGAATGAAGAGGATAAAGAGAACTTGAAGTGGCTCCAAACATTCAAGTAGGCTCAATCTGTTTTCTATTCACATAAATCTGCATACATTCTTATCTCGCTAACTAGTGCCGATCTTGGCCCTCAAGTATTCATTTCTTATTGACTTGATTGTTAAAACCAGAATCATTTTGTTTTATTTAAAAAAACCTTGTACAGCAAATATGATCTCTATAGCAAGAGCAAAGTTCGAGTTGATGTTGAGAAGGTTAAGCCTTACTACCTATCACTCATTGCAAAGGTGTGTACCATTTCATAATTATGTGCTTTGGAGATCTTCAACACTTCTTTTTATAAGCTCTTTAAAAATTGGGTTTTTTTCTTGCAGTATTTTCCAGCAACACTCAGATGGTAAGCTATTCCTTGGAGGTTGGAAGGCTAAGGCTTTACTTACATGCACTTGGATGCCGCCTTTTCGGCTGTGCTTCAGTTCATTTAGACATATATATATATATATATATATATATATATAACTATGGATGTATGTATAAAGAAATTCTATGATCAGCATCAAGAAGTTCTTGTAATATTACTATAATTCAATGAATAAAAGTGAACCTGGCGAAGTTTCTTCTTAAGTTTGTACTTTTGAACTTGTTGAGTTTTTTTGGAAAAGGGAATTGAGTCCCAACGGTCAGAAAACAGTAATTCTTACATACAATAAGACGTACTCGATCAAGATCCACATCTTTGTTCCATTCATATTGGCAAATGGCAATCATCATCATCTGAAGAATATCCTCAAAATCATCTGAAAGGCAAAAGATTAGGCTATTCCGTCGACTAAAGTTCATTTTGTTTTCTCTTTTGAAAATTTCATTCATTGTATGTTGTGCTTTTTTTACTGATCGAGTCATGCTTCGGCCTTGACAGCTTCCTCCCTTTTGCCAGTTTTCTAATGGAACAACTGTCACATTTCTTTCTTCCTGCTTTTTCAATGGTTTCGTATCCCTTTTTTCTATGGTACTTTTTCTTTTCTAAAGTTTCAAATTGTGAAGTGTTTGGCCTCGATCGGATCCAAGTAATTGGAATACAACATATACGTAACTCAACAGGCAGGTGACTGTATCATAAAACAGAAAAGAAATCATATATATTATATATATAGTATGTCCAAGTTGTATAGTACAAAGTATGAGATTCATCAGAACACACTATCAGGACCCAACTTCGGTGGATATAGCATTTATGTACTAAGTATTGGTATCGATTCAATTGAGAAAAGTAGGATCTTTATTGAGCTAATTAATGCATCGCATGGGAATCATATAAAACTTATCGAGCTCATTGCATGCTATACGGAAGATCTGATCTATGGACAAAAGTAATTAATGCTGGATTATCCACATGATCTTCATGTCTCTCTCAATATTCAAGATCCAAAAATTCAAACATATATAAATTCTAAGAAATTATATATATTACAAATATAATCATTTCACAAATTAATGAAGCTTGAAAATGATTGATTCTTCTTTTCAAGAAAGATGATTTACGTACTAATGCGCTCATTTATGAACAATGCTACGAATATTTGTAGAGTGTGTAAATGCTGCACAATTATTTTGAAAAATAATAGGTTCAATAATTAAAAAGTTTATTTTTTTTTTATGTGAGTCTTGTATTAATTTATTTTTTTAAAGAAATTGCACGGTGCTTGCACAATCTACTACTGCAAATATTATTTTTCCTCATTATATATGGCAGATAAATACCATGGAGTTATGTCTATAATTGCTAAATAAATCACACACCATGTCACGCACTGATCAAGTATTAAGATCAAGTATTTAAAAAAAAAAAAAAAAAACAAAGAGATGTTTGTACTCTTCATCCTATGTGTTAGTGTTAAAATAATATGTTGACGTGTTCTTATAACCAACATATTATTTTAACACAACTTAGTCTAATTGAATTGTAAATATGCTAAAAATGTTCGCTCTGTTCTCTCTCTACACGAAACTCCTATGGTACCCATCGCCAGAGCCTTGCTCCATTCGCCCGGGGGAGGGGGGCTAGAGCTTCAACTCCACCAGCCTCAGCCGCTACTTAGGGCACTTTTCTACCTTTTTTTTTGGGTTTTCCGTTAGTTTATTTCCGTTAGCTTCCAAACTGGACGATCTACTGACTTCCGGTGTTCTTCGTTCGTCACGCACCCCACCATTAGCCTCCCCGGGCGCCGATCTTCAAGTCAACAGCAAGAGTTTGTCATTTCAACCGGCAAGTTGGTCTCATGCACGGCTTATGCCGAGCGCGAGTTCCACTCGCCACTGCGTCTGGGGACGTTTTCTACCTCCACGTTCAGCATGGTTGGGATCAGTGGCGTTGCTTCTTCATGGTCCAACCTTCCTGTCCTCTCCAGTTGTGGCGCGTGTACTTCACTTGCCATCATCGACAGTGGAGGTTCCTCTCCAGCGATTTGTATCAGTTCTTTGCTTTCCTATGTTATTGCTTTTCCTAATCAAAGATCAAGTGAAAGTGGTAGTGGCAGTTCCTTCCGGCCAGTTCAGACCAAAACGTTGCAGCACACCCCTTACTGCAGCTTTTAGCTGCAATCTTATAGTCTGTTCATTAGACTATTTCAAAACCGTCACCAAGCGGTCTCCCTTTATGGGATTTGGGTGGAAGTCAATTGTTTGGCTTCGAGTACCCTCTTTTTTCTTTTTATTTTGTGTTGTAATTTGTGTTGGCTTTGGAAAGACAGTATGAGATTTTCATCTCACTGAACTTGTATCTTGTATCCAATAGTTTATCTATAAAATTTCCTATTTGCTGAGAAAAAAAAAAAGAGAATTGTAAATATGCTGGGTAGAGTCTAAGTTGTAATTAAAACAAAAAGTATAAAAATTGAAAATTCTTAATTAAAACATTATGAGATCGACCTAGTCAAGTAATTCATCCATAATTTTGGGATTGTGGGGATCTTAGTGTCGTAAGAAATCTAACTCAATTATATACAAATTCATGTTTCATAATTATTAGCTTAAAAATCCCACATTTATTTGGTCAAACTAACTTGACAATGTCATGACTGAAAAACTGGACAGAAAATACGCTAGCTTGACAACTACTTGACATTTGGCTCAAGCAAAATTTCGAGAAACACTTTTTACTAGAGCTTGGACTCTCTAAGAGCATCCACATATGGATGAGCAAATGTTTCCCTAAATTTTAGCTAAAAATTATCTTTCCCTTAATTTTTTCGTAAGTTTCACTCATTTTTTCAAAACTTCATACATTCCACTCCCCATTTTTTCTCTATTCTATTTGTTAGGGAGAATTTTCGTTAAGGGTTTGATGCCCATGATGACAGCCCCAAGCCCATTGTTCATCACCTTCCTAGACTTCGTGAGCCATGGGGCGTATCGGCCCAAGCTCAGGAGGGCTCCCCAGCAACTCGGGGTAGGACCATGATGAGTACGGGTCGGACGCAACCCCCCCGGTTGAGATGAGACGTTGCAGAAATAGAGTAGGAAACCATGGTCGGAGGAAAGGGAAAGACACACGCCAATAAGAAGGGATAGAACTAAGTAGCAGCTCTAGAGAGCCACGTAGCGTTAAATGAATATACCTAACAATCATGACGCTTTAAATGACTGACACCAGAAGATTACGCCACATTAAAGACAGCGTGGCGGGGTAAACTCTAGGAGGGGCCAACTCTAGGAGGGGCCTCCCTCTTCCCCAGAAGGCAGGGTATGGCCTCCTGATCCAAGAAGTCAAGTATAAAAGGACGACTAAAATTACGAGGTAGGCATCTAATCAAACCTAATATGTTCCGGTCGAATACTGCTGCTTGACTTTCTGTATTTTCCCTCAATATTCATGTTTTGTTAGCGCCTCTTCATTGTCGTTCATTCTCTCCATTTCTTTCTATCAATCGCTTCAAGTCTCCACTCCAAGAGAGAGATCAAATCGAGAAGTCGCCGTTGCCAGCTAGCCATGTGTGGAATACTCACTGTACATCTTTGGTTGCACTGAAAAATCACATACCAAAAGCTCCCAGTGTTTTTGAGTCGTAATTACCTGAAGAAAAAATCTACTCAACCTCCTACTATTCACACAACCTCCCCACTCCACATTTTTTTTTAATTTTTATTATTTTATTTTTTATTAAATATTTAATATATAAATAATGAATAAAATAATTAAATTAATTTAAAAAGAATAAACTCAAAAAAAAATATTAAAAAAATATTAAAAAATTGAAAAAAAAGTGGAGTGTGGTGTGTGGGAGGTTGTGTAGCATACCTCTTAGCTGAAATGCCTCATAGAATTATAGGGAAAGTGTAGGACGTTGAGCCATAGAGGTCCTGATTGGAGCGGTCGGCATTGTCATGGCGATTGTTATTAGCTTGCTCATCAATGATTGGCTATTGTAGACCCAACTTAATTAGGAGATGCTCTTGGCCTTTCATTTGAGGTTTGTATATATAAATCCATCATCTAAAGTATCAGAGTTTCAGGTTTTTGTCATGATTTTGTTATATAATTCATTATGGACCAGTATGCCGATTTTCATCAGTGTGGGCGCACGTCTATTAATAGAACACTTGAATTGCAACTCTCATTTGAAAGAAGAAATATCAATAAGTTTGCCCTTTGGAGGAGGTAATTCCTTTAATGGTAGTGAATTGCTTTTCCTTTTTGGAGGTGAATTGTTTTTCTCTACGCATTAGTCATTGTTAGCCAAGCCTTATTTGAATTCAAGCTCAAAGATTTCATTTGTTTGCATTACCATTTTATAATCAGATATGTTAAATTTCAACTTCAATCTATTTTATTATTATTGAAAATACATTAATTATTTATTCATTGTAAGAAGTAAATGAATAAGAAGAACGAACAGTGTAGACAAATATTTTGTGCAAATCAAGCAGATTGAGTTTATTTAGTCCAATGGCCAAGGTATAACCAGATTGAATTTATTTAGTCAATAACTAATGTGGTGGCGTTTATGTTAACGCTACTATTTTAAAAATTGGCGTCGTTTAGATAAATGCTGTTAATAAATTAGCCAAAGTACTATTAGTGGCATTTAAATATATATATGATGAGCCAGCAGCGTACTAGTGGCGACGTTTAGATAAACGTCATTAAATTATTCAATGTGCCGCTGCCAACGTACTATTAGTGGCATTTAAATAAATGCCGCTAATTTATATGATGCGTAAGCAAATTACTAGTAGTGGCATTTGTCATAATGTACTATTAGTGTACTATGTATGGATGCAACATGACCAGCTCGTCATGTCTGTGTTAATCTCGTCTCTTTCTGAGCCTGTCATGGCTTAGGTCGTAGGATGCCTCTCTACGCGTAATGTTGGGACCTCTCTTGAGAAAACCTTTGCCTCTACATCTCAATCTCGACTTGTTCAAACCCAGTTTCAACTAGCATCCCTCAAGAAGGGATCTGACACTATTTCTATCTATTTCAGAAAGGCCAAGTCTCTTGCTGACACCATGAGTGCAGCTGGTCATCCCTTACCATCTGAAGAATTTGTTTCATACCTGTTAGCTGGACTTGGTCCAGATTTTGATGCCTTAGTGTCTTCTGTCACTACTCGCATCGGTCCCATTTCCACTGAGGAGCTACTTAGTCATCTTCTTGCACATGAGGCACGACTGCAGCATCATGCAGCTAACCACGTACGTACGAATTCAATTTGTTTACATGCACACACTTACAAATCCCAATAGTTTTCGAGGGATTTCCAAGATATTGTTGGGTCATAGTAAACATGCTTCAGTAGACTAGTGCTGATTTTTGAACTAGTCAATGGACATTTTCTGCACGTCCGTTGCCTACTTAATTAATCAGTGTATGACATTTCAAATTTAATGACTTGACCATCAAATTTGTAATTTGTGCAAACTCTATATTAAATAAGAAAAAATATCATTTTAGAAAGAATATTTTTGTAATTTTAAAAAGTTTTAAAAATAAAATTGTATAGGCCTACATTGCAGTCCCCAAATGAGAACTGTATGGAGCATTGCTCAACAAGAACCAAAGAACTAATGGGTTTGCAATCTTGTTAGGGCATCCTCATCTGTTTGGCCAAATTTTACATAATTTGGCTAAACAATCATTCACATTGGATTGGGCAAATCTAAAATAATTTAGACTTTTGCTATAGTGGTTGGCTAAAGATGGAATATCACTATTCATTCATCAAATATCAAAATATTAATTTATCATTCCAAACAAATAAATTAAATTAATTAGAATATAATTAATATTTAACATTTAGAATATAATTATTATTAACATTTAATAATATTTTTTAATATTAATTGAATATAATATAATTATTATTAACATTTAACAATACTTTTTTTAATATTAATTTAATTAGAATATAATTACTATTAACATTTAATAATACTTTTTTGTAATATTAATTTAATATAATATAATTATTATTATTAACATTTAATGATACTTTTTGTAATAGAATATAATTATTATTAACATTTAATAATACTTTTTTAATATTAATTTAATTAGAATATAATTATTATTAAAATTTAATAATACTTTTTTAAATATTAATTTAATTAGAATATAATTACTATTAACATTTAATAATAATTTTTTAATAATAATTTAATTATAATATAATTACTATTAACATTTAATAATACTTTTTGTAATATTAATTTAATATAATATAATTATTATTAACATTTAATAATACTTTTTCTCATATTAATTTAATTAGAATATAATTATTATTAACATTTAATTGGTAGAATTACAAAATGTGATAAAATAAATTAAATAAAAAAATTATTAATTTAATAATATTTTATTATTATATAGAGAATGAATGATTAATCTAATGTGGGAATTGAATTTAGATGGAATAGGCAAATGTAAAAAAGTGTTGATATTGGCTAAATTTGAAGATGAATTTGGCCAAATCAATGCCAATGCTCTTAGGGAATTAGTTTGAAGTATAACTAATTAATAAAAATTAGTGTTAGTGAAAAATACAATAATATAATAAAAATTACATTGAAATTAACATTTAAATGAAATCAGTTTGGATTGAGGCTCGACAATATCGTTCTCTTTAAAGAAATTTAAGCCCTCTGCAGTATTATTAAAGCAACATTTTTTTTTGCTTTATATATATATATTCAATGGACTATTATTTTGTTTTTATTTTGGAAGAAAAAAGACTATAAATTGTAAATTTTATAAATATTTAACTCGGATTGGTTAATTTTCTCTCCAATTGTAAGCTTATCATGAGCTATTGAGATAGATTAGCAATTTGCTACCAAGATTGGAATATTTAATTATATAATTTTTGTAGATGAATATTTTATTAAAAAGAAAAAAGAAAAGAAAAGAAAAGAAAGCAAAGCAGCCTGAGCAGTCCCAATCTTTTTCCTTTTTTCTAGCTTAATACGTGTGTATACAACGCAAAAATTTGATTGGTACGTAAGAATTGGTAGGCCACTTAATCAACGTCCCCCATACATATATATATATATATATATATATATATATATATATTTTTTTTTCGAAGCCTGTTGATATTCATGTTGACTATCATAATTCATATAATTATGTGCTCATGTAAAATACTAGAGGCTAGGTATTAATGTTGATGTGTAAGCTGGTACAAAATTCAAACATAAAATATAATTAACATAGCCTCAAAAAAGGAATTAAATTATATGAGTAGCACGAAACAACATTAATCATCCATCATCCGCGGTAGCTGATCCAAAAGGATTAATTTCGACAATTGAAAAATGGCTTATTATGCAGAGGAAATTGTATAAAGTAAAACATATTGTTTTTATTCTTTTTACTTTTTTAAGGATTTCAAAATCTTGGATGATGTTTTTATAAGGTTATGAATAATGTACAATAAGAAAAGTGTTACCCTACAGTACTTTTCTTTTAGGGACACCAAATGTACAATAAGAAATAAATAAATTATTCCTAATTAATATAAAATATAACTTAATAGTAAACTCAAGTGGTATTTGAATAAAATTAGATCATCCACCACTCCTAAAGTCCAACCACGTTATAGGAATTCAATTTGTTTACATGCACACACTTATAGATCCCAACAGTTTCCGAGGGATGTAACCCTAGCCCCAAAATGGTGCCGTTTAAGAAGAGGGGCATGGCTTTTTCTCTTTCGACTGGGCTTTTATACGGTTGGGCTTCGATTTGTTATCTCTGCACTTTACGCAAGAAAAGAAATTCCTTTCAAAAATAAATAAATATTTTGTTCCCTTATAAGTTTATACTAATTGTCCATAAAAGCTTTATGAAGAGAAATTACCTTTTCACATGTTAGATTATGGTTTAACATTAATATTAGTTCAATGAAATGGGGCTAATGCGTTCCTATTAATTTCTTTGATTATTTTCCTCTTACATTTGTTCTTCTTCTCTTTAAATTGTACAGTTCAGACAGTTAGCTAATTTCTACCTTATTAAAATCTTCATTTCTTCCTGAAGAAAAGACAGGTTTCATATTTTCATCCCATATTCAACTTTTATTAAATTTGTTTGGCTTCCAAATATAATATATACATTTAAATAGTTATCATATAATTTTTTATATCTATGAACTGGATGTATTCATGTCATTTATTCAGTCGGTTGATGTCATGTTCTCAAATTTTGCGTGTAAAAAATTTTAAAACTCAAATGTTTCTCTACAAAAATATACTGCTATAATAATGCTTTCCAAATAGGTCCGCTATGATAGGGGCTTAACAAATATTTTTTTTATTTTATACATTTAGAGAGGGGATTCTGAACTCAAGATCGGCCTCCATTTTAGAGATTTGAGAGTTACGCCAATTAGGCTGCATGCTTTTGGCAAATATTATTTAAATTAGAACAAAACTTAACAATACAAACATATTTATATAGATTCTGTAAATGCAGTCTCTTCTGGCTATATTCAAGGGGCATATGCCCGTTTACTATAATATATATATATATAAATATAATTGTCATCTAAATTAACTGCCAATTTTTTGGTTGGTCAAGGCGACGGAGGCAACCTGAGGAGATATTTTGTAGGTGGTGTGCTGCCAAGTAAAATGAGAGGTCTTATTCGTAAGGAAAAGCTGAGGATTCCTTGCGAATTAACGTCTGTAATTAAGGTCATTTCTTCTGGGTTTGGTTATGTTTGATTTTGGTTTTGATTGTCATACAATGCAGCAAAGGTTGACTTTAACCATGGAATTATTGGTTTTCATTTCCCACAAGCATTCCAATAGAAGGAACAGTGGCTCGAACATCAAGTCATCAACTCTGACAAAAAGTTGTGAAGATTTTTATTTTAGGTGCGCATTGAAGTTTGTTGAGACTAAAATTAAAAAGAATAAAATGTTATTAAAATATTAATTTTTAATATTATTATTATTTTAAAATTGATAAATTATTTATTATATTTTATATTAAAATTTAAGAAAATTATAACGAAACGAGTTAAATTGAAATTTTGGTATTAATGTATTTTCTAATTAATGATTAAGAAAATAATTTTTAATGTATTAATATATATTTTTTATTTTTTTAAAATACTTAAATGTATTATATAAATAAGAATTAAAAAAAAACAAAATTTGTACTAGAAGGTTCGCAAGAGGTCATTGCTTGGCGGCCTAGCATCGCTATTTTTTTTTTTCCAACAAACATTCCGATGGAAGGACCACTGGCTGGAAAATGAACTTTTGACAAAATGTTGAAGATTTTGATTTTAGTCTTTCTATTCTTCTTCCCATTTTGCAGTTCCACTGAAACCTTAACACAAAACCAATCCATCAAAGATGGCCAAACTTTGATATCCAAAGAAAAGAACTTCTCCTTTGGCTTCTTCAGCCCAGCCAACTCCAGCTATCGATATCTTGGTATATGGTTCACCAAAGTGACAGAACAAACTCCGGTGTGGGTTGCAAACAGGAATGATCCTTTCAATGATTCCTCGGGAGTTCTCTCAATCAACCAGGATGGAAACCTTGTTCTCCATGACAGCTTTAACCGTTCTCTCTGGTCTACAAATGTTTCAGTTCAAGGGCAAACCTCCACTGCAGCTCAGCTCCTGGATTCAGGAAACCTAGTACTGGTCCAGGTAAACAACAAAAAGGTGTTATGGCAAAGCTTTGACTATCCGACAGACACTATGCTGCCAAACATGTCCCTTGGTTTGAATCGCAGAACCGGGCTCGACAGATTCTTAACATCCTGGAAGTCCCGAGATGACCCCGGAACTGGGGACTGTACCTATAAGTTAAATCTTACTGAGGTGCCAGAGTTCTTCCTGTACAAGGGTTCGATCCCATATTGGCGGACTGGACCGTGGCCATGGAGGTCTTTTGCAATAAAATCCAATTATAAGGTCAATTTAATCAACAATGGAGATGAGATATCTTACAAATACTTCTTGGATGACTCCGCAATCATCACAAGATTTGTGGTAGACAACTCCGGATTGCTCCAGCAATTTGTATGGAATGATGGTGAACATCGATGGAAGGAGTTCTGGTCTGCACCCATACATCGGTGTGACAAGTATGGACATTGTGGCGCGTACAGTGTTTGCAACCCAGTCCATGTTGATTTCGAATGTTCATGTCTCCCAGGGTATGAACCGAAGTCTCCTAGGCAATGGTATCTCAGAGAAGGTTCTGAGGGTTGTGTAAGAAAGAAGTCGGGTTTGTCTATGTGTGGGAATGGAGAAGGGTTTGTGAAGGTGGAACGTGTGCAGGCTCCGTTTGCGACTGTCGCAGGTCAGATGTATTTGAGTATGATGAGCTATGAAGGGTGCAAGCAAGCTTGCTTGAGGAATTGTTCTTGCACAGCTTTTACAAGCTTGAATGATGGGAAAGAAACTAATTGCTTGCAATGGTATGGAGAGTTGATGGATATTGGAGTGCGTGATGATGGGGGGTACCATAGTTTAAATGTTCGAGTGGATGCAGCAGATTTAGGTATGCTTCTTTCTTTCGCAAGAGAAATGTTGTTTTTCATCCTTAATTTTGTTATAATTTAAGCAACTTTTCATCTAAGTGGTTGACCTATGAAATCATTTATGATGTGCATATCAACTAGTATAATTAAGGACGATAAAATCAAGATGGGAAAAAGCAACTTTACTTTACTTATTTCCTTCTTTTTCCTTTCAGCCAAGAATACAAGGAAGTCCGGAGGTTTTCTTGGGAATAAGGGGAGGCTGACTTTCGTGGTAATGTCCATTGCTGTGCCATTGTTGCCAGTAATTTTACTAGCCCATAGATGGCTACGAAGGAAGAAGAAGAAAACGAGAGGTAAATAGTCAGTTGCATGGTATTTGTTCACACACACATATATATATGTGTGTGTGTGTGTGTGTGTTCCAATATGTCGTGACAGAAGTTCTCATATGTCAGGAGTCATTTAGGTTAGTTTTCCACATGATGAAAGGTCCTTCAATGCTTTATTAATTCCAATTTGTATTAAACAATTTCTCCCTTTAGGTTTTAGGACAGCGAAGAGAAAATTGCATAAGAAGTCAGTAAAATTTACTGGTACCAAAGGCTCTTTGGAGGGAAATGAGCACGAGGACAGTAATACAAACTTTGATCAACCCATTTTCGATCTAAGCTGCATAGTTGCTGCCACAGACAATTTCTCTCCATCCAATAAAGTTGGGCAAGGTGGTTTTGGCCCTGTTTTTAAGGTATATATGGTGACAACTCATGATTGCTATCTTGCAAGTTTTTTCGTATTTCAAGTTCCTTAATATTCTATAACAATGAGGATGTGAAGGGGTTAATATTCTATAACAATGACTAATCATGTCAGGGTCAATTACCTAATGGACAACACATAGCTGTAAAAAGGCTATCCAAGAGTTCAGGACAAGGAATAGAAGAATTAGAAAATGAAGTTAAGTTGATTGCGAAACTTCAACACAGAAATCTTGTCAAAATGTTAGGCTGTTGCATTCATGGGGAAGAAAAGATGCTGATTTACGAGTACATGTCCAACAAAAGCTTGAACTTCTTTATTTTTGGTATGTCTTGTTTCTAAAAATTTATTCCCTTCATATATATATATATATGTTCTTTTGTTGTCTGTATACATAGAACCACATACAAATCACTATTGAAATCACCATTTTGAGTGTTACTGCAACAAAATTGCTATAGATCCTACAAGAAGTTCATCCCTGAATTGGAGCAAACGCTTTGAAATAATCATTGGGATCGCTCGTGGGATTTTGTATCTTCATCATGACTCGAGGCTGAGAATTATCCATAGGGATCTTAAAACAAGCAATATTCTACTTGATGATGAGATGAACCCCAAGATTTCAGATTTCGGTGTGGCTCGCATATTCAAGGGGGACCAAATTCAAGACAGGACAAACAGAGTTGTCGGAACATAGTGAGTATCATATGCAAACTATTCCCACTTAAAACTACACTAATTTTTAAGCACTAAGAAAATCTTAAGGATGCCTTTTTGTTCTGTTCAGATGCAATGACGTTAAGATTAACTTTGACACAATTCTTGTGCAGTGGTTATATGTCACCAGAGTATGCAGTATTTGGAAAATTTTCGACAAAATCAGATGTCTTCAGTTTCGGTGTAATATTATTGGAGATCGTAAGTGGCAAGAAGAATAGTGGTTCTTATATGGAGTATCCTTCCCTGACTTTGATAGGGCATGTAAGTAACTACAAATAACAATATTTTCCACTTATATCCTCAGATTTATATCCCTTAGCAGTCTTGTTCAAACTCAAAAGTCTTCAAGCATGGGAGAGATGTACACGTAAAACAAGTCTTACAACATTTATTATTGTCTGAGTGAATTTTTTGGACAAGGATTATATACTCGATAAATGTTGTAGGGTCTACTTTGGATTTATCTCTCTCTCTCTCTGAGTCTTGATCCTAGAGTTTATAGGGGATCTAAATCCTTTATGATACATTTTATTCATAATGCTACGAAACACACAGGTCTGGGAACTATGGAGAGAAGATAGAGCCTTGGACATAGTTGATTCATCGATAAATGAGTCATATGTTCCCCATGAAGTCTTGAGAAGCATTCAAATTGGGCTGTTATGTGTGCAAGAAGATGTTAGAGATCGACCAGATATGTTGGAAGTTCTGCTTATGCTGAGTACTGATGCAACCACTCTTCCTTCTCCCAAACAACCTGCTTTCATTTTCAGAACTGCTTCCAATGATTTAAAATCAGTTGCAGAAGGATCTTGTTCTATAAATGAGGTGACATTATCCAACGTTGGAGCTCGCTAATTAATTAAGTACGTCCACCGCCTGCTTAATTAATCAGTGCACGACATTTGAAAGTTAATGACATGACCATCAACGTCATGACTTTTCTTCATTTTGGTTTAGATCGATAAGCCCAATCCACATTACTGGCGGAGGTCCTCTTGAGCCAAAACAGTCCCATTCTTCTTTTTCTATACAATATATATATGCAATAATGCAGATATTTGATTGATGTAATTGCAAGTGGTAGACATATTGTAGTAATCTGAGTTGTAAATATTATAGTAATCGGGATATATTTTATAAGTTCACCACATGAGTTTTATTTTATGAGGCAAGTCACTTTCTTTACTTCATCCTATATATTGAGTAAATCTTAATATTTCTTGGATGCGTTATGTAAACATTCTCATTTCTTTCTTTTTAAAAATCATCTTCTTTCTTCTTTCCCTATTTATCTTAATTACTTTCAAAATATTACTTTCTAATAATCATGTTTTAAGGAATTCATCTCTTTATTGCAATTTTTTTTTAAACATTGTACTTTCCTGATTGGACAAATTATTGTAGAGAATAAGAGAGGTGCTTGGGAGCGGATTGAAAGATAATAAATATTTGAGATGAGATAAACGAGAATAAAACCAAGACTGTTACAAATATTTTTAATTAAAGTTATTCCATTCATATTTTTGGAAAAATGTAATCCTAAAAAAATTTAGGTCGGCATCTATCAAATTTAGGTTTAATAAAAAAAAAATAAATTAATCAAGTCCATTTAAGTAAAGAGATAACAATAACTAATTGGATGAATAAACTTTAATAATCTGTTAATGAAGTGTTAATTAACCTTTGGGCCGTGAGACATATTGATATAGCTCTAGGTTAGTGATGGGCCTTCATCAATTCGTAGGGTATGACGATGTCCATACTCATATCTCCAACTTACTCAAAATAAAAGTGCAAAAGAATTGTTTGCATTTAAACATTGTGGAAAAGGAAATGACCAGATTCTAGTTTTTGTTCAACTTCTACAAAATGTGTGCAAAGAGCTATCTAATCTTATAGTGATTGGTAGTTATAAAATGAATTTTGTTGGCAACAAATATGCATGTGTTTGTTAGATATACTAGAGGTAATAATGTTGATGTGCATGGTACGAAGTCCGAACACAAAATATGATTAAAGAATGAAATTATATACACATCATGAAACATTCATAAGCAGTAGTGGTCGAGGAGGATTTCGAGAATTAATAGGGCATTAGCCTTCACAAAAATGACTTATTCTTTTTCTTTCTTTTTAGAAAATTATGAAGAGAAGATTGTATAAAGGTTTTTTTCCCCTTTTCCGGAGGTTTCAAATTCTTGGGTGTTGTTTTTATAAGGTTATAAAAGATACGACAGTGTTACCCCTATGTTTTTATTTTAGGGACTCCAAACGACATGGGGACTTGCTGCCAATGCAGCGGCCTAATTGTGACGTTTGAAGCAAGCGGAGATCGTCATTACATTAAAATTGAATAATCACACCGTACCTTTTGAAATTGAAACCAAATTCCTCGCTAAAGTATGAGCAAACAAAATTTTTAAATAAAAGATTCTGGGAACAAGGAAAGCAATCATAAAAAAAGAAGACAAGTTTCTTACGTAATAATATGAATTAATATCTTTGAACTGTCAAATATTAAAGATTTCCTCCTTGGTTAGGGCTATTAGCTTGCCAATGTAAAACCATCAACCAATATATCAATTACTTTGAATCGACGATTGAGTAGTATATTGACTTGATTGAATTGATGGGAAAGTTTGATTTGAATTGTCTTCACTATCCTCTAGTTGTCTCTGATGGTGATAGAAAAGGCTTAGGAGGTATTTTTGAACATGCAATGCCTCCTTAGAGCATTTCTACAACTTTATTCATTGGAGGATGATCATTTGTATACACCATAATGCAACTATAATCATCGCCTTGGCTATTTTCATTTCCTCTTCCATTGCATATTCTATATTTGTGCGATTTTCATCTTGCACTTCCTCATAGACACAAGTGGGAAAATACTCACTTGATTGGTCTGCAAATACATTTAGGTTCCTTTGCCTACCCATCATGTTCATCAATAACATTCTAAAACTATAAACATCGGCTTTGTACGAGATGCTTCTAATATTTTTATAGCACAACTCAGGAGCTATGTATCCTAATGTCTCCCTTACAACAGTTAAAGAAGTAGTATAGTCATCCATATGATACAATTTTGCCAGTCCAAAGTTAGAAACCTTAGGAGTAAAATCATTGTTGAGAAGAATGTTCTAAGGCTTGATATCAAAATGCAGAATCTGCATTTCACATCTTCGATGTTAATATTAGTAGATAAACGTCTTAATTTTTGGAATAATTATATACTTTTTGTAAATGAAAATATTTATATACTTTTTGTTAGTCTTCAAAAAGTAGTCCCAATCTTCTTTTTCATTTTTTCAAGCCCAATACGTACGTATACAACGCAGAAATCTGACTAGTAAGAATTGGTAGGCCACATAATCAACGTCCCACATATATATATAGATCAAGACAGGCTAGCTCCTTGACATTGAAAAGATACAGTGTCATTGCAACATACTACTTGCACTAAAGCATGTCGATATTCATGTCGACTATCATAAATGATAATCATCCACACCTTGCATTATATATATATATATATATCCAAAAGGGAGCGGAAAGAGAAGCATGAATATGAATGATTAAGCATAAGTAATTATAGGGACCAGATTACTAGATAGGACTAGATAACTGGATCTAATGGAAATAAAAGTAATGCAGGACTAGATAACTGAAACTTGGTAATAATGAAAATATATTGAAAACAATTAATGAGAGTAACGATATTTATTCATTATGAAATAACTTATAAGAAAAACTCAAAAAAGGCGTAAGGATTTTTAAGAGAACTTCGGGTATGAAAGGGAGATGAGAAGAAGGTATTCGGAAGGAAATGAATCTTGAAAAACCAAGTGATGCCTTCTTTGGAAGCAAGGTTCCCCTTTGAAGGAGGCACCAATTACAATTATTAAAGCAATAAAGTAAATAGTGAAAATAGCATAAATCTGGCAATTTGGAATCTGGTAGTTGGAGTTTGCCAATGTCAAATCAAGTAAGGGGGCCAATCAGTCTGGGGGCACCAATTACAATTATTAAAGGGGTGAGTACCCCAGTCTTCTTCAGTAATGATGTTCAAAATATAAGCACTGTGATAAATCAATTTTGATTTATCATATTTATCATAAATGAGTTTAATAACAATGGATTCTGTTTGGAGTAGAAAATCAGAATAGTACTGGAGGTTTTTTGTAGGATTCTCAAGGATCTATTGAAAACATGGAGGAAAATACCCGTTTTATAACACCTGGGTCCAGCACTCAACCACTTTCTAAAGTTTTTGGGTTTATATGGGTGAAAAGCCCACTTGAGAATAACGAATATCTTTTGAATGGAGTACAGGCCCAAATTTTTGTTTGGCAGATACCTACTTTATCTTTTTTATCAGGCTTGTTAAGTAGGTTAAAATCTTTAAATATTTTTGGATTAAGTGAAATATTTTTTTTATGGGTTGAGGAAATTAGCGGAACAAGTTAGATTATTTTTAGAGATTGGATCGAAATCCAAAACTCAAGGAAAACGATTTCGAACCTTCTACTTTTAATACCTAAGCCTGTGAGATCTTGTTTAATACTCCATGTCCTTCACGATGCACGTCCGTTTGTCATGCATGTAGGCTTAAATCACGTCCGTTTTCCACGGCTTGTAGTTGCTCGTCTCTCTTTTCCCTCCCTCTCTAGGATTTTGTTCTCAATCCTCTCTCTCTCTCTCTCTCTCTCTCTCTCTCTATATATATATATATATATATATATATATATATATATATTCTTATGCGTCACAACCAGCCCTTATGCTTGAAAAACCCCTAGTTTCAATTTCAGTTTGCTCCTGCTCCTCTCGGTTTCTCACTATTGTTGTCGCACCCTCTCCTTGATTCCACACCGTTGCGATCTGAAAACCGGCCACTCTCCTTGATTCCACACCATCCAAAACTAGGCCTGTTCATCTGGGCCGGATTTTACCCGACCGAGCCCAAAACCCGGATAACCGGGTTTCCGGTTATGGTTTTCTCCGGGCCGAAACCCGCATTTATAAAAACCGGAACCATCCGGTCCGGACCCGGGTATAAACCTTGGTTCAATATTATACCCGGTTAGTAACTGGGTTTGTTTATAAAGCCCAAAACAGTGACTTAAGAGTTGTGAATTCGGTCTCCTGTCTCTCTCTCTCTTGTTACGGTAGAAACTATAACCCTAACCTCCCTCCGTGAAATTTTGCCACCGTCTCTCTCTCGCCGTCGCCACTGGCCGGACGTAGATCGGTAAGTCTCTCTCTCTCTCTCTCTCTCACTTAGGTAACCTCTATCTCTCACTTTGATAACCCTCTCTCTAACACTTCGATAACTCTCTCTCTCTATCTCTCTCTCTCTCTCTCTCTCTCTCTCTCTCTCTCTCTCTCTATCTATGATCAATGCCTTAGAACAAATCTTTTGTGGGTATAAAGTAGATGATGTTATTTTGTTAGATCTACCGTTTTTTCTCCATTTCTCTCTCTCTGTTTTGCTAGATCTGTTCTCTTTATTTTTAAACGTGGGGTTTTTTTTTGGGTCTATTTTTTTGTTTTTTCTTAACATTTGTGACAGCGATTAACGTTGTGACGAATGTTGTAGGGTGCGTTATGTTTTCAGATTAAATAGCTCGAGAATTCTTCTTGTGGTTATACTTTGTTTTTCTAGTCAGTTACATGACTTTTGGTGATTTTGTAGTGTTACTGGTTCTACTTTCCCTCCTTAATTTGCTTTTGGAAGTACCTCTTGGTTTATTTTTCTTGGGTTTGAGAGGCTATTAGGTTTTGGTTTGTATTTCTGCAAGTAGACTCAAGCATCTTGTATAATGGTTTTTTCCCTTCCACTTATATAAAAAAAAAACCACGCAAATTTATTTTTAGTGGATGTTTGTGCGGTACCATCAATGTAAAAACATAGTTTTTACATTTTGAGGAATATTCGATTGTGATGGGTTTTAGAATTTAGATGGAATTCGAATCTTAGGATTAATTTTGGATTCGGTGGGTTAGAGATTTGTGATGATTTTGTATTAGATCTATGATGATTTTTTATTAGATCTGGCCTGGCTCATGAATTTAATGCCTCTTGAATGCAGGGTCCTCCTAGAAATATGTTTATTGGTGGAAGTTTCATCCAAGAAGCTATCCTATTTAAATTTATTCATTTTTCCCATGTTGTTCTAATGAGTTGATCCTATAGATCAGGTCCCTATTGTCCAATCTACTCTGTTGAATCTTTTTGTTAAGTATGTGCATCACTGTGTGGTTATATTTAGCACTCTTGGCTGCATTAATATCTTCATGCATTCTCATATTACAGGTCTTTTGTAGGAAAATATACATCTTTTTTATTTTTGTTTTTTATCATATTCATATATCAAGCAGGAATGGTTTTACCCTTTTTCATATGTAAGATGTCATGAGCATGTTCATAGGAGTACCATGTAGATGGTGATTATTTTTGGAGGTGGACATCATGAATTGACTTGTGTGGATTAGGTAATTGGGTTTACTGTTCTTACCAAAATATATATACTGTTTAAACAGTTAATATATATATAGCTGAGTCATTAATCGTGCTAGATAGCTTTTGAAGAATGAATGGTGGTGGGGTTATTCTAAACATAAGTTGATGCCACTTCCTTAGTTTCGATGCATTTGATCATCATGTTCTTCATGATCATCTGTGTTCTTTAGGAAGGTTAGAATTAGTACTTGGGATCATATATATCCCACCGGCCATTAATCTTGTCTTTATAAATTAATTCTTACTTTGGTGATCATCTTCCTCGATCGCCAAGATATAAATTCCAGCACTAGTACTACCAATATTTCCAAATATGACAGCTCAACAATATAATATATTGGATCCGATCCTGTATGTGTCAAAATCACAACCAAACAAAATTCGAGAATGATAAAGGAAATAGTTATTGTTTGCAGCAAATGGCTTTTTTTCCTTTCAAGTAGTACTACTTGTCATGAAAAAACAAATTAAGACATCATCAACAAATCACCCAAGTGGTATGGTAGTACTAGGACAATGCAGTAGTTTTGTTTACCTTAATATCATTGGATTCTTCTTTGACCTTCTCAATAATTCCACCATATTTCTTTGACCCAACTAGAAATTTTCCTTGATTTCCTTAAAAAAAAAAAAAAAAATACTGCCCATCCTTTCAAAGGGATGTAATTCCCACAAGTGAGATTAGTTCCCTCTCTGATTTAGTGAAATTGCATCATGTGATCAGCTGAGATCATGATATGCTCATTTGTCAATTATTGATCTAGAACCAATACCTCAATTAATGTGCATCTTTTTCCCCTGCATCATTTGTTGCTATTAATGCTCACTTCCCTTGGTACTTTATCAATGAGTAGAGTTTGATATTGCCATTTTTACTTATCAAAAAGTGCTTCCCATTCTCTTCTTAAGAAAATTTCAAACTTATGTTTCAGTTATGCATGTTGAGGTGTGTTCTTTTGCAGGTTTTAAGATTCATTTCAACATTTTCAGACTAGATCTTTCTCTACTATTATTGGGCTTCTGAAGAGTAATGTCAATTTTTGTAGTCCATTAGGTGTAGTCATAGCAGGAATGTTCTTACCAATGTAATATGTAGTTGATTTTTCTTTTCTTTTTAGGTTAATTAGTTGTTTATAATTTTAGCTGATATGTATGTGTTAATTATAATTAGTTGATATTTTTATCATCATGGACAATGATATAAAAAAATATAAGCTTTTATATAGCAAAAAAATTTTGCATTTCAACAATATTTCTTGAAAAAATTGAAATAAATATTGGATTTTTGATAAACATATTGTCAATATACAAAAATTAATAACATAAAGGTTCCAGGAAAGAAAAAGAAAGAAAAAAAACCGGGTTTGATTTGGAACCCGGATTTCCAGGTTGTAAAAACCCGGATTAATCAGGGTTTCGGACCGGGTCATAACCCGGGTATGACCCGCACCGGGTTCCGGCCCGGGTATACCCGGATACCCAATCCGAAACCCGGATGATCACCCCTATCCAAAACCAGCCTCTAATCTCGTGTCACCGCTAGTGCCCAGCCACCAATTCATCACGGGAATACCGCTACATAGAGCACCTGTATTTTGTTGCCAAAAAACAAAGCATTATTTGTGCTCTCAACCCGTGCATGGCACAAGCCGTGTGGCATTGCAGTGCACCATGAACCACCGTTGATCGTTAGTCCTACTTGATCATCGTCACCCTAACGCTGTCTCGGTATGCACTCATAGAACTCCCACCATTTCATCACTCTATGTTCTCTCATCACGATCGCTCTCTCTCTCTCTCTCTCTCTCTCATCACTTTGACTCTCTTTCTCATCTTTATTTGTCTCTCATGCCCAGCTACCAATCCAATGAAATTGTCGTTTTCACCACCATAGCAGACTCACGGTGACCTTCTTTCTGCAAGGTAACGTATTTTGTGCTCGTTGGGTAGGTTGTCGCACATCTCCTTTTTCCTCACCGTAAGCACAGTCGCAAGACTCTTATGATTTTAGATTTCAGTGTTCTGGGTTGAGATTAGGTTTTGATTGGGACTTGGGTTTTAAAGTTAGTTTGGGCCTAGTTACATTTTTAGAAACTATTCTAAAGTTTTTTTTTCTTTTTTGTTTAATATTTGGATATTGATGGTTTTAAAAAATGATATTGTTTTAGAATTAAGAGAATTTTAGGATTTCGATAGATTAAATTAAGTATTTTAGGTGTTAATATAAGGTAACTGTTCAGTTGGAGATTTATTCAGGTTACATGTCTTTTCTATAGGTATCGATTGATTTTCCTTCGCAATGTTGTGGGTAAATTCTAAAAAATTAAAAAGTTCAGGTAAGTGGGGCTTCTATGCTAAACTTTGCATAAAAGGAAAATAAAACGAGGTGGACTTTCAAAATATGCATCTTTTGGTTTTTGAAAAGAAATATGAAAAATAATCTCAATTATTTGTTTTAGCATTACTCACGAACTTTGTTTAAAAGGAAAAATATTTTTGTCATGATTGGTATAGGCATGAGCTTATTTTCTAGCATTTTGTTTCTAAACTATGCAAAAGAGAGCGACTATGAAATTTTGTGCATAAATTATATTTTTGTGATCTGATTCTGTACTGTTCTGAAGATGTTTTGAACTCAGATATGATATGATGTGATTTCTGAAAGCTTTTGGCGTGACATTCTGATGAGTGCGCGAAAGTGCACTCTAAATACCCTATTATTGGATCAAAATGCTAAAATGTGAATAGAAATAATAGAAATTAATGTGTATTCATGAATTAAGTTTCTATTTATTACTTTGGGATACTCCTAAACAGATTTTTATATTTAATTTCAGAGTTTATAAAAGAGCAAGTCAAAGTCTAGTCAAAATCAAAGGAGGACTTTCATGGGGTTTAAGAGTAATTTGGATCAAGAAAAAAAAGAGAAAAAAATCACTAAAGGAAACTGCAAAAAGACCAAGTCTGAAATTCACTAGGAAATAGACTGGATATATTTTAGTATTTTAATTGTAACTTTCCACTCACTTGTCGGATTAATGAGATTCTTGATGCGTTAGAAAACTATCTTAAAGGGTTATAAATTTATCTTTAATAAGGATTTTCAAATTAGAACTCCTGAAGCACGTACGTTTGAAGACATTAGGGTTTCTTTCCTATCTTATATAAGCATATCATTAATACGAAATAAGAGAGTATGAGAAAAACAAGAGCAAATTTGAAGAGAGGAGAAAATCACTTCCATGGCAGCCATTTGCTTTATCTTTCTCTGGAGATTTTTGTTGTCCATTATATTTACTGATAACTAAATTCTCAAGTAGGGTTAAGGATGAACTTGCACATTAGATGATATTTTTTTTTTCTTTTTAATTTATGTACTTGATTTTCAATTACTAAAACTCTTTTGTTTTATCATTCTCAATTCATTGCTATGTTTTCTTCTCCGAATAATCATAGAATTTATCCTGTTTATAGATTCAGTCATGCCTTTTCTATTAAATGGATTGGTTCTTTGATTATGTTTGGATTAATTATTTATCTATATTGATTTAGTTCTTTGATGTAATATCGCTTCCTGAATATATTGTTGTTGTTGGATTTTCTCAATAGGGATAATAATTTACATATTTTAAAAGTGGTGAATAATTTTTCAAAGGGTTACATTTGGTTTAATTTTGATTTATAAGTCTATATATTCCGATTGGAAATTTCGGGAATTGAGTTCTCAATTGAGTTATTCAATGAATTGAGAATAATTAAAATACCGAATTTGTGCAAGGGATTTCCGAGGTTTTACTGTTCATCAAATTTGAGTACTTCTTTTATTTTTTCAGCAGTTTGTAAAAGCGGTAATTCGTTCATTCTTTTAACTTGTTGCACATATATTTTATTTTCTTTTTCTTTTTGTAGCTTTTTTAGTGTTATATTTTTCTCTACCTTACATGCACATGTATAGAGACGCCTTGGGTCGGTTTGATTGTAGACCAGTGTTAGAGCTAGAGTCTAATTTTCCTGATCATTTGTTTGATAATCTATCTAGCCTCAAAAAAATAAGTGTGCACGAAGATTAACATAGGACTTTACATAAGTACCTTCACCCTACACGCATAGCAACACCATCATGCATTATATTTCCACCAAATATTCCTCCAATGGATTTGAAACTAGGTATAATACTACTTCTCCCTATTTTTCATAGTTTAAAGAGTGAAAATCTATATGTGCATATTATGGAGTTTGAAGAGGTTGTTGCTACATTTCATGGTCAACCTGGCCCTATACATATTGTTCGACTTAAGTTCTTTCCTTTCTCACCAAAGGATAATGCGAAGAGTTGGATGTATTCATTGAGACCATGGTTGATTGGGTTATGGGTTGAGATGACCCAAATTTTTTTCAATAAATTCTTTCCTCATAATAAGACTAATACTTTGTAAAGGCAAATCTAAACTTTTACACGAAAGGATAGTGAGACTTTGTATCAAGCATGGGAACATTTTAAAGAGTTACTTCGCTTGTGTCCCCATCATGGTTATGAAAGCTGGCGTTTAGTTAGCTATTTTTATGACTGTCTCACTCCTAGAGAGCGTCAGTTTGTTGAAATAATGTATAATGGTGAGTTTTTGTAGAAGGACCCGGATGAGGCAGTAGAGTATTTGGATGAACTTGTAGAAAAAGCTCACAGTTGGACAAAACCAAATGCTTTTGACAGTACCAATCGAGTACGTTCCAATCAAACTCATTCTAGTGGAGGCATCTATCATCTCAAAGAAGAAGATAACTTGAAGGTAAGGATGGAGGGCCTAACTAGAGAGTTAGAGGCATTGAAGATGAAGGAAATTATGGCAGCTCATATTATTCCCCAAGTTGATGCCTCTAAACTTTGTTTTATTTGTCAGGGAGTAAATCATCTTGCAACAGATTGCCTAAGACTTGCTGAGATTAGAGTAGTGTATGAGGAACATTGCAATTCTATTGTCATGTATAAAAAAACCTTTTTCACCCTACTCAGATACATACCATTCTGGTTAGAGAAATCACCCAAACTTTAGCTGGAAGTCTGAAAACCAGCCGCTAGCACAACCCCCTAAATCATATCTTGCACCATATCATGCATCTTCTTATCTAGGAACTCCTTAGAATATACTTTACATGCTTTTATTGAGGCACAGAGTAAAACTAATCAAAAGTTTGAATATTTGATTACGCAGGTTGTTGAAGAAAATAAGGAGATAAAAAACCGTGTATCTAAGATGATGAGCTACTTGAGTGTGAATGAACGTGGCAAGTTCCATTCTCAACCTCAATCCACACCCCAAAGTCAACATATGGTGCAAGAAAATTTGAAAAAGATCAATGTCATTGTGACAAGAAGTGGCAAGTCCTTATACATCCCAACAACTGATAAGCTAGAGGATGTTGAAGAGGAACAAAGCAATAATAGTACCGAGTTTTCCAAGGAAGTCGAGGTAATTAAGAGCCTAGTTAAGGTACCATTTCCTCATGTTTTAAAATCTGGTATGCGAATTTTGGATTCTAGTAATGAAATATTGGAGAACCTCAGGTAGGTAAAGATTAACCTTCCTCTTTTGCATGTTATTAAACAAGTTCTTACTTATGCAAAAGTTCTTAAAGATTTATGTACAATTAAGAGGAAGCACCATGTTAAGAAGATAGCATTTCTGACAGAGCAAGTTAGGGGTCTAATTGAGTAGAGAATTCCTCCTAAGTACAAGGATCCTAGTTGTCCAACGATTGCATGTAGTATTGGGAATCATGAGTTTGGGCAAGCCTCGCTAGATTTAGGAGCTAGTGTTAATTTGATGCCTTATTCTATTTATTTGCAGTTTGGTTTGGGTGAAATTAAGCCTACTTCTGTTGTGCTTCAGTTGGCTGATCGTTCAGTTAAGAAATCGAGATGGATAGTTGAGGATGTTTTGATCCAAATTGACAAGTTTTATTATACTGTTGATTTCTTAATTTTGGACACTCGGTTAGTTGTTAAGTTTAACTCTAAGGTTCCTCTCATATTAGGTAAACTTTTCCTTACTACGACTAATGCACTTATAAATTGCAGGAATGAGTTGATGAAACTATCATTTGGAAATATGACCATGGAGGTCAACATTTTTCATATTGAGAAACAACCAATAAATGACGAGTGCCACCAAACGTACATGATTGACGCACTCATAGACAAGGAAGTTTACACAACTCATGATTTTGATCCCATTGAATATTCTCTTGTTAATTCTGAGTTTGATACTATTAGTAATTCATATGATATTGTTGGAAGTTTTGCTAATGCTGAGTACTGATACAGCCACTCTTCCTTCTCCCAAACAACCTGCTTTCATTTTTAGAACAACTTCCAATGATTTAAAATCAGTTGTAGAAGGATCTTGTTCTATAAATGAGGTGACATTATCCAACGTTGGAGCTCGCTAATTAAATAAGTGGCTGCATTCAAATTGTTTCATTAACAATTTTTAGAACTAGTACTTGGAATTTTTCTGTTTTTGGTGCTAAATAAAAACTTCACTATTTTTTTCTTCACGTACACAACCTACTTAATTAATCAGTGCACGACATTTCGAAGTTAATGACTTGGCCATCAATGTCATGACCCTTCTTCATTTTGGTTTAACCCAATCCACATTACTGGCGGAGATCCTCTCGAGCCAAAACAGTCCCAATCTTCTTTTTCATGTACAATATATAAGCAATAATGTAGATATTTGATTGATGTAATTGCAAGTGGTAGACATATTGTAGTAATCCGAGTTGTAAATATTATAGTGATCGGGATATATCTTATAAGTTCACCACATGAGTTTTATTTTATAAGGCATGTCACTTTCTTTACTTCATCCTAGATATTGAGTAGATCTTAATATTTCTTCGCTGCGTTATATAAACATTATGATTTCTTTCTTTTCAAAAATCATTTTCTTTCTTCTTTTCCTATTTATCTTAATTACTTTCTAATAATCATGTTTTAAAGAATTCATCTCTTTATTGCAATTATTTTGTTTTTTTTTTCTTTTTAAAACATTGTACTTTCCTGGTTGGACAAAGTGTTGAAGAGAATAAGAAAGGTGCTTGGGAGCGGATTGAAAGATAATAAATATTTGAGATGAGATAATCGAGAATAAAACCAAGATTGTTACAAATATTTTTAATGAAAGTTATTCCATTCATATTTTTTGAAAAATGTAATCCTAAAAAACTTTAGGTTGGCATCTATCAAATTTAGATTTAATCGTAAAAAAAATTAACCAAGTCCATTTAAATATTGAAAGAGATAACAATAACTAATGGGACGATAACTTTAATAATCTCGTTATGGAAGTCTAAATTACCCTTTGGGCTGTGAGTCATATTGATATAGGTCTAGGTTAGTGATGGGCTTTAATCAATTCCTAGGGTACGACTATGTCCATAACTCATCTCTTTGACTTACTCAAAATAAAAGTGCAAAAGAATTGTTTGCATTTAAACATTTTGGAAAAGGAAATGACAAGATTTTAGTTTTTGTTCAACTTCTACAAAATGTGTTCAAAGAGCTCTCTAATCTTATAGATCATATTGGTAGTTATAAAATGAATTTTCCTGGCAACAAATATGCATGTGTTTGTTAGATATACTAGAGGTAATAATGTTGATGCATAGAGTACGAAATCTGAACACAAAATATGTTAAACACAATGTGAAGAAGAAGAATCGTCCATGAAGAATAACTTTCATGTGCTTTGATTTGTAATTTTTTTTATTATATGAATAATGACACAGTATATCATATTTATTATTAATTGATATTATATATATATTTTTTATTTGGGATATCATATTATTGGTGCGTTCTAAATGCTGTTAATTAATGCAATGAGCTGGTAATGTATTCATAGCCGCATTTATATGAATGTCGTTAATTTAAAAAATGTGCCGGCAACGAATTAGTGGCGTCTTTTACAATAAGCCGTAATACAGAAAAAACAAACTCATGGCGGTGTTTAGATAAACGCCGTTAATAAAGTCAATGTGCTACCAATGTACTATTAGTGACATTTAAATAAATGCCACTAATTTATATGATACGCTAGTAATGTAATGTGGCGGCGTTCATGTTAATGCTGCTATTTTAAAAATTGGCATCGTTTAGATAAACGTCATTAAGAAATTTGCCAAAGTACTATTAGTGGCATTTAAATAAATGCCGCCAAATTATATGATGAGCCGGCAGCGTACTAATGGCGGCGTTTAGATAATTGCCTTTAAATTAGGTCATTGGCGACGTTTAGATAAACACCATTAAATTATTTAATGTGTTGTTGCCAATGTACTATTAGTGGCATTTAAATAAATGCCACTAATATATGATGCGTTAGTAAATTACTAGTAGCAACATTTATCGTAACGTATTATTAGTGTACTATGTATGGATGTAACATGACCAGCTCGTCATGTCTATGTTAATGTCGTCTCTTTCTGAGCTTGTCATGGCTCAGGTCGTAGGATGCCTCTTTGCGCATAATGTTGGGACCTCTCTTGAGAAAACCGTTGCCTCTACATCTCAGACTCGACTTGTTCAAACCCAATTTCAACTAGCATCCCTCAAGAAGGGATCTGCCACTATTTCTGTCTATTTCAGAAAGGCCAAGTCTCTTGCTGACACCATGAGCACGGCTGGTCATCCCTTACCATCCAAAGAATTCGTTCCATACCAGTTAGCTGGACTTGGTCCAGGTTTTGATGCCTTAGTGTCTTCTGTCACTACTCGCATCGATCCCATTTCCACTAAGGAGCTATTGTGCCATCTTCTTGCACATGTGGCATGACTGCAGCATCATGCAGCTAATCTATCTCTCTTTTCTCCTCCAAAACTCTACAAATTGTTTAACTTGTGGTCATGGTTGCAACAATGGAACTCGCGGACATAACAATGGAAATCGTGGTTGTGGAGGCCGCTATCCATCAAATCGTGGTCGTGGTTATACAGGTACTCCCTCTAACACTTCACCCTCTTCATACACTGATGGTCGTCCAATCTGTCAAGTGTGCAATAGAGTTGGTCACATTGCTCTCTCCTGTCTATACCGGTTCAACCAAGCCTATACGACATCACCTTCACCTGCAGCACACTACAATTCCAACACCTGCATGCCTGACAATACTTGGTACCCCGACACTGCAGCCACCAACCATGTCACCAGTGAACTTGCCAATTTGAATTTGCATGCTGCAGAACACCTTGGTGATAAGCATCTTTGCGTTGGTGAACCATCACTATATCTCATTCTGGTTTTGCCACTTTTCCCTCCTCCTCTTCCCCTTTTATTTTAACTAAACTATTGTGTGTTCCTTCATTTAACAAAAACATCATTTCAGTGTAACAATTCTGTTGAGACAATAATGTTTATTTTACCTTTACTCTGATCATTTTTGTGTTAAGGATTGCAACACGGGGAGTCATCTTCTTCAAGGCAAAACTAGCAATGGCCTATACATCTTCACACCGACTTCCCCCCAAGCTCACTCAAGCAATCTTGCACCTGACTCCTCTTCTCTTCCACTATGGAACTCCAGACTTGGCCATCCCTCATTGAAAGTTGTCCAATCTATTGTTTAGCAACACGACATACCTTTTGATCCTTTATCTTTACCTTTATTTTGTAATGCGTGTGCAATGGCTAAACACCATCGCATACCTTCTCCCACCCACATCAATAGATCTGTAGAACCTTTTAATCTTGTCTTTAGTGATTTATGGGGTCCTTCCCCTCATATATCCAATGAAAGTTTTCGGTACTACATCTCATTTGTTGATGATTTTTCACCTATCTTGGTTGTTTCCATTACAACATAAATCACAAGCATTATCCACTTTTCTAAAGTTCAAAGCCGACGTTGAGTTACAATTTAATACCAAAATAAAACAAATTCAAAAGGATTGGGGAGGGGGAAATAGGCCATTTTCTGAGATACTCTCAACGTCAGGCATCAAACATCGACTTACTTGTCCCCATGCTCATATTCAAAATGGCATTATTGAACGAAAACATAGGCATATAGTTGATTCAGGTTTAGCTTTATGAGCTCATGCCTCTGTTCCCCTTTGGTTCTAGCCATACGCATTCCAACATGCAATGAAACTCATCTACATTCTTCCATCTACCTCACTGGAAAATGCTTCTCCATTTTCTATACTTCACAAATTCAAACCAGACCTTAAAACACTACATGTCTTTGGCTCGGCCTGCTTGCCTCTCACTCAACCCTTCAATTCCCACAAATTCAATTATCGGGCCATGGAATGTGTTTACTTTGGTTAAAGCCCAAAACATAATGGATCCATCAGCTACCATATTCCCACCCAACACATCTACATATCCAAACACATCAAATTCATGTGCCTCTTCCCATTTTTCCTTCTACGATGGGCCTCTCACCTACACTTCCTTCCATACTTGGGCCCATTCCAACGTCTTCTTCTTCCTCCAGCTCATCTGCAACTTCTTAGTCTTCTTCATCTCCTGTTATGCAACATGCACGTTCCATCTTTGTGATGACCCGCTTTTATGTGTATTTTCACTGAAGGGATATTTTAATTTAATTAAATATTTTATAGTGCTTTTATTTTAAATTATCGAGTTTTAAATAGATTTTATTGGCTGTTGAATTTAAATTGTGATTTAATTTATTTTGGCTTGTTTTTGGTTTTAAAAATTTAAATAATTGGTTTTTACTAGTTATTCATTTTATTTTAGCTTATTGATGTGTTTAAAATATTTTATTGGTGTTTATTTATTTATTTGATGTAGTGTTAATTTATTTTAATCGTTTTATGTTTTTACCGTTTTCGGCTGATCAGTCTTCGGACTTCCGACGTGAGGACTGGACCTCATTAATTTCCTTCATCTTTTTCTTTTTTCTTTTCTTTTCCTCTTCTTTTTCTTTTTTCTCTTTTTTCTTTTTTTTTTCTTTTTTCCTCTCCTCTCCCGTTCGGCTCTCTCTCTCTCCCCGCGTCTCTCTTTCTCTCTCTCTCCTCACCCACGCCGAAGGACTCCACCGCCCAGGCCCGCCGTTCGCCGGCGTCGTGCCCGACGCCACCCCTGCCGGTCGACTCCCCTCCGGCCGGTGATCACTCCCCCCAACTCCCAGCCCCAACCGGCCGGCCGTTTGGCCGGAAAACGCACAAAAAGCCGCACGGTTTGTGGCTCGATCCGCCGCCGTCGCTCCACCTCCGGCCACCACCTCTTCACCACTTCTTCCCCTACTCCTTGCCGACCTAACCCACCCATCCCCGGCCTCAAACGGTCACCGGAGCGGCTCCCACGAGCTCAACTCCGATTTGCCCTTTTTCCGCCCCTACCGGCGTTTTCGCCGCCACCCACGGCCAAAACTCACTTCCACTAGCTTCATAATCATCCCTAGACCATTCCCTATCAATTTGGTGTCTTGGTTTGTCCCCGGTCAAAAGTGGGTATTTTGCGACCCACGGGAACAGTGCATTTGCACTGTTACGTTGCTTTCGCATCGCCGTTCGCTTCGCGCCGAACCTTCTAAAAATCCTATATAGCGCTGTAAGTATTTTCCAAACTCTACTTTTAGATTTAAATGTATTTTACTCTTTCAATAAATTATTTGGTTGGTTTGCTGATTCCGGACTGAGTCCGAGGAGTTCGGGGGTCGGATGGATGGAGGACGGAGTTGCTTGATTTGTTGTGCTATGGTTGAATTTATTTGTCGAGCATTGAAATTGGCATTTACATGATCATGCACTGTATTTTATTTTATTTGATAAAATCCTGTTTTATTGGCGTAAATGGTTTTTGGGAGTGTGCGTATCACGAGCCCCAAGCCGGGATGGGTTATTATCTCGGTGGAGCTCCTCTGGTCACTCGGGAGTGGATAATACTGAGTGACATCCCCTGGGTTGTCGCCGGGCGACGACCGGATCGCACGATACGGTAACGCTGTCGTGTCGACTCCGTGGTCCTTTTAGTGGCGGGGACTAGAGGATGGCCTGGCCAGGTACGCGCGAGTTGGAGGCGCGAGTCTGGGCATCGCTCGTGTAGGTGTCACACGCGTAGACGTTACCTGCGGTGTGGCACAGAGCCAGAGTGTGCGGATGATCCCTAGGGGAGATCATGGTGCATGCATAATTGGTTGGTTTTCATGGTTTTCGGATATGGGCCATTTTCTGGGAAAATGGCGATGGTCTTGTGATCCATTTTCGGGGAAAATGGTGGTTTGGGCCATTATCTGGGATAATGGCGAGGCTTGGTTTTTAAGGTTATGTTTTTAAGCCAAATGGGTTTTTGGCGTGCGTGGAAAATATGATTTATGAGTTTTGGAGCATTGACATTCATTCATACTTGTTGTTTGAGTTTAATATGCTTTTATCTAGTGGTGTTTGGATTTTACTTACCTGCGGCACCATTTTTGGTACCGTAGATTTTGATGCAGCGTTCGAGGAGGAGGAGGAGGCTGAGCCCGAGGATACGGCTCCGCCGGAGTTCTGATTTGAAGTTATGCTTTGTACTTAGTTTTAAAACAATATTTATATCATGTAATATTTTATTATGTGCCTTTGAACCGTTTGTATTTTATTTAAGAAAAAAATAATTCTGGTACTTAGTATTTGACTTTGCTATCCGCTGCGTATCTTCTTGTGCACATTTGTCGCTTGCACACACTTGGCACTCTTCGATAGGGTGGTGACCCGTGATGTCACCATCCGGGCGCCTCGAATTCCCCGTTTTCCGTACGTGGGGATTTTGGGGGCGCCACAGGTGGTATCAGAGCGGTTTGGCTCTGGGTAAAACCACATGTCCCATAGGAGAGGTACCAGAATGTTTTTTTTTAGTTGTGTTTTAAAATTTATTTTAAGTAATATTGCTTTTTGACGTGGTTTAGTTGTTTTGAATTTATTTGAGCTTGTTTGGTTGTTTTATTTAATTAGTTATGTTATTGCTGCTGATTTGTTTTTGTTTTCTTGTTATGTGGATTGGTTTTGGTTTGGTTTTATGTTATTGGTTTTATTCGTTTTTTTTTAAAAAGGGGGTCAAAGGTTGTGGTGGCAGGTAAAATGGTGAGACCGAGGAAATCTACACAAGGGCCACGGGATGATACACAGAGAGATGACTCCATTGCCCAAGCTATACGGCAAATGACAGAATTTATGCAGCAAAATTTTAGGCCTCAGCAAGGAGTGCCTAGCCCACAACCTGGAGGTCCTTGGCCGCAACAAGGAGGACCTTGGCAGCAAGGAGGGGCTTGGCAACAAGGAGGGCCTTGGCAACAAGGAGGGCCATGGCTGCTACCAGGAGGGTCCAGTGGAGGAGTGCAAGCGGGGTGCACGTATGAGCGCTTTCTGGCGCATAGGACTCCCCACTTCACTGGAGACGAGGATCCACTACAAGCTGGAAAGTGGATCAAGGACTTGGAGAGGACTTTTGAGGTATGTGGTTGCACCGAGGCGCAACAAGTTCTCTACGCCAGCTATCTGTTACAAGGCACTGCTTTTGATTGGTGGGATACCAAAAGAATAATGCTGGAGTCAGAATTGGGGTCTTTTGCCGCGGTGACTTGGCAGCGCTTCAAGAAGGAATTTAATAACCGCTTCTTTCCCGCTTCTGTAAGGCGGCAAAAAGCAAGAGAGTTCTCACACTTGGTCCAAGGGAGCATGACCGTGGAACAGTACTCCCGAAGGTTTGTAGAACTTGGGAAATTTGCTCCCCACCTCATCGCCACAGAGGAGATGCAAGCTGAGCGTTTCCAGGAGGGTCTACGCCCCGATATACGCCGGTTGGTAGTCAGCCACCGGATATCCACTTTTCAGGATTTAGTGGATGTGGCCACCCTCGTGGAGCGGGAGAATAATTTGAGTATGGGTTCCCCTCCGGGACATAAAAGGCGGAGTTTTACTGGAGAAGGAAGTAGCTCTGGATCGCCTCAGAAAATTGTTCAGCGGTCTGGAACTCGACCACAAGCTGCCTCAGGAGTGCGTATAGGAGGTCGGATGCCCGTTTGCATGAGGTGTAATAGAGCTCATACGGGTGAGTGCACTTTGGGTGGAGCTCGATGCTATAATTGTGGCCAGCAGGGACACTTTGCCCGTGAGTGTCCTAATACAGTTCAAGGAAGCCGTGGAGGTCGACGTGGTGGAAGAGCTAATCAGAGGCAAGTAGCACAGGCTCGAGTGTATGCTCTTACCCCTGGAGAGGTGGATGATGAGGCACCAGCGACCCACGATGCTGGAGTGATTACAGGTATGGTTCTAAATTAATTAATTTTTGGATTTGATGTTTGGTGTGGTTTGATGTTTGTTTGTTTCGGATTTTGTGGGTGTATGTGTTTGGTTCAGGAAGAGTTCGGTTATATGACTTTTATGCTTGCACATTGTTTGATTCGGGTGCATCTCAATCATTTGTGTCTTCTACGTTCGCTCGGATATGTAATTTGGTTACGGGACCCCTACCAGGATCGTTAGTGGTGAGTCTTCCAAATGGTGAAATGGTTTGTTGTTCTAAAGTTGCGTTGGGTTGTCCCTTGGATTTTGGTGGTAGGACCCTTGATGCCGACTTGGTGGTGTTCAAGTTGTTGGGATTTGATATTATTCTCGGCATGGATTGGTTATATCGGTATTGTGCAAGTATAAATTGCAGAAGTCGGGTAATCAGTTTTCAACTCCCAGATGGTGATTGTTTAGAGTTTATGGGGAGTAAATTAAAAGAAAAGCCGATGGTTATATCGGCAATTCAAGCGAAGAAAGATATTACTTGTGGAGCGGACCACTGAGCACTTGTGGCCAATTAACAATTTAAGCAAACAGTAGAAAAACTCTTGAATTGAAATAAGCCACTACTGGAATAATGATAAAAGCAAACACTCCTCAAAATATGGGCAGAGATAATTTATAACCTTGAATAATGGCAAGAACAGCATTAGGTGCTGCACAGGGAGCACCAACTGAATCCAGAAGGGATTTTGCCATGCCATTTCCTGTACCTGCAAGCGGAAATATGTGAGACAAAATAATAAAATCTAGTCATTAATAATGTTCACTTCATTAAACAAACAACCGCAAGGCTCTCCTTCACCTTGAATAATAATGAGAAGTGCAATGGGAGAATAATTTGGTTGAATACAACGATAAACATGCAACTCTCCATGGCTACTGCTTATTTATAATTGTGCTAATCACAAAATAAAATTTCCCTTCAAAGTACTGTGGAAATGATGAATGTACAAATCGCAGAACAAGTTAGAAATACTCATCTTCCTAATAGGAAAAGAAAATTTGAAACTAAAAAGTTCCATTATCATTATTAGCCCACAGGAAAATCTTGAGAAATGTAGATTTGTGTCACCATAAAGTCCATGGCAGGGAGGGACTATAAAAGTTTACTGTGTTAATAGGCCTTAGCACATGATAAAAATTATTTGGCACTAGAAGCTATTCAATCAAATAGACTATATCTTCATCTACTACGTGAACTATCTCTAACGTAGAGCAAATTCCTAATCATATCGTACCAATAAGCAAGTTCCATACTTCTCCACGAGTAGGTTATCGTAATTGCACATCATTGGAATGTGTAGTGATAGATGAGTGCCATTAAAATTTAACCTAAAGAAGAGGAGGGGCCAAAAAGGAGCCTTATCATGTATATATTATTCCATTACTCAAATGATAACTTCATCTAGTCACACTTAACTACCATGATTTAAGTATCATAAATAACGAAGGTGATGATAACAACACATAGTAACAAACCTGCAGGAATTACTCCAATGGGAAAAGAAAAAGGAAAACATAGTTCTAAGTCGTACAAAGATGGTTAAAAAGAATGAGATCGACAAGTGGGAAAACTCGAAAATTATGAGAGAGACTTACGAGTTTGGGAGAAATCCTTGGCTGTTCACTTTTCTTATTTGCTTGGGGATATAGCTCACAATTACCAACTGAGTTTTAGGAGTTTGACACACAAAAATGAAGTTCTGAGATGGATTAAAAAGAGAGGACTAAAATCACAGAAAAAACTGAAATGTTTGGGGGCAAAAAGGAGTAGAAAAATTATCTTACCTCTTCAAGCAATAGGTTGTGCAAATTTCCCTTGTTTATACACTCCCTCCACTTGGTTATACACTCAACTAAACAAGTAAAATATGAAAAAAATAAGAAAAATTAAATTGGAAGATCATCATACGAAAATTCTGACTGCAGCAAAATCTCTCAGAATACTGATGTTTTGGTTGCTATTTTTGTGTTGAACATATACCTAAGAAAGGAAAGAAACGAAACTAGAGTTTACCAAAACTTAGTTTCCTTCCCTCTCAAGGGTGTGAACTAGAACAAATTAAACAAGCATTGTAATAGTAACAATCAAGTGAGCACTTGGGTTATCATTACTTTTTTTTCTTTGATAAGTAGAGATTTAAAACTCTACAGGTTTTTTATGACTAACTGGTCATGGACTTCATCCACATCTTGGGAAACAAGTGCACAACTAAAAAAATGAAACATTGCATTATTATCTTGATCCTTTCAACAAGTCAGTCAATATTAGTAGCAACAATGAGATAAAATTGATTTGGTTGATACAATTATTTTCACACCACAAGGTTTCAAGTGTGTGTTTAGGACATTAGTAAACATCCAGACATTCAAAAAAAGAGGACAATGAATTTTGTTACCATAAGATCCATCGGAAGTATGTTAATTCATAAGCTAATATAGATCAAAACCTTACATAAATCCTTTAATTTTGGTGCAACAAGTCTATGTTGCCACCAAAACTGTCAAGATTAAAAAACATCAACTAAAGAGCAACTAAAAAAGAAAACTCTTTTTCAGATGTTCTGCTTCAAAGAGGACAAAATCCTTCATTTTTCACCTAGGATCTTTTTGTCATCTTAAATGAAGTTAAGACCCATGATAGGGAAAGACAACGATTAACCTCGAAGGGAACATCATAAAAACTGAGATCCTTCATGATAATATAATTTTCAAATAAAAAAAAAAAAGAAGTCCAAACGCTTGAATTCATAAAAACTGGATGCTCCAAGACTATAGAGAAGAACACAAGCCATGAGAGTTGGAAAGGATTCACCAGCAATAGGGATTTGTGCTAATGGACCCCAAGACAAGAAGCCCATTCCTTTTCAATCAGTGGGCGACATACACAGGAAAACACCAACGGTGCATTAACAGATCGAGTGTCTAATAAGTTAGGGTTTCCGTTACAAGATAGTAATCTCAAATCAATGAACATAGATTTGAGCCTCGAAAATGTAACAAATGGGAAATCATGAATATCAGGTTGAAAATTACAGATACATATATATATATATATATATTCTAGCAAAACATGAAGAAAAATAGAAGAATAGAAGAAGCCAAACTCACAAGGGACTGGCAGAGCAGTAAACCACGTGGGGGCCGTGGGTTGCGAACAGAGCAAGGGAGAGAAGGAGGGTCTCGGGCGGCTGGGCTAGGCGTGGAGGAGAAGGGGGCTCTGACAGAGAACTGGCGATGGCGTTGACGTGTTAGTGGTGGTGAACGGCACCCCTAGCGGCAGCGATATAGAGATTTACCATAAAGTTTTAGTGCTATTCACTTGCAACTTCCCTGTAGGGGGCATACGTCGATTTGCTTTAAGACTACTCCTACGAAATGTAGCTAGGTATCATGATCTCGGCCTAGCCGGCAATTAGAGATTGGCTCTAACAATTTTAAAGTTAATTTAATTCATTTACTAAATGCACTAAGTCACTGACCATCCATATTTTGACTTTTCTTCATTGCGGTTTAAATCATTCCAATCCACATTATTGGCGGGTCGAGGGATGAGATACAGGTGGGTCTCACATTTATAAATTGCTATGGACACACGCATGTTGCCTGAATTAGTTCTTTCTCTTAGAATCTTTACTATATAAAATGTGAATTTATAAATATTTTATCTAGCTAGCACATGATCTTTCTTTAGTCTTCAAAAATCAGAGCATATATAAGAAATTGTTTAAAAATTATTTGTAGATAATTGTCTTGATTTTTGAAATATTTATATGTTTTTTTATTGAAAATGAAAAAGGAATGAAAGTAGCCTAAGCAGTCCCAATCTTTTTTTTTTTCATTTTTTCTAGCCCAATACATATGTATGTAATGCAGAAATCTGATTGGTACGTAAGAATTGGTAGGCTACGTAGCTACATAATCAACATCCTACATATATACATAGATCCTTGACATTGAAAAGATCACAGCGTCATTCCAACATACTACTTGCACTGATGCTTGTCGATATTCATGTCGACTGCCATAATATTTGATAATCATCCACGCGTTACATTATATATATATATATATATATATATTAATTATGTGCTCAGGTAAAATACTAGAGCTTGGGTATTAGGTAATAATGTTTATTTTTATAAAAAATGTTAAAGATGATTAAAAAATATATGAAAAAAGGAAAAAATAGCAAGATTGTAGTGATCGGGAGAATCTCTCAGTAGCTGAAGAATGACTCTAACAAATATGACTTATTATGTAAAGGAGATTATATAAAATAAAAACGCCTTTTCTTTTTATTCTTTTTCCACTTGAGGGATTTCAAACTCTTGGATTTTTATAAGGTTATGAACTATGCACAACGAGGAGAGGGTTATCCCGTTGTACTTTTCTTTTAGGGACTTCAAAGTTCCAAACAACAAGAAATAAATAAAATATTCTTAAATATAAAATGTAGCTCAATAGTAAACTCAAGTTGTGTTTCAATAAAATTAAATCATCCACCACTCCTAAAGTCTAACCACGTACCTATGAATTCAATTTGTTTACATGCACACACTTACAAATCCCAACATTTTCTGTGGGATTTCCTAGATATTGATGGGTCGTAGAAAACATGCTTAAGTAGACTGGTGCTGATTTTTGAACTAGTCAATGGACATTTTCTGCACATCCATTGCTTGCTAAATTAATCAGTGCACGACATTTCAAATTTAATGACTTGACCATCAAATTTGTAATTTGTGCAAGCTCTTTATTAAATAAGAAAAACATTATTTTAGGAAGGATATTTTTGTAATTTTAAAAAGTTTTAAAGATAAAATTGTATAGGCTTGTATTGCAGTCCCTAAATAAGAACTGTATGTAGCATTGCTCAACAAGAACCAAAGAACTAATGGGTTTGCAATCTTGTTAGGGAATTAGTTTTAAATATAACTAATTAATAAAAATTAGTGTTAGTGAAAAATACAATAATATAATAAAAATTATATTGAAATTAATATTCAAACGAAATCAGTTTGGACTGAGGTATAGATATATTGCTCTCTTTAAAGAAATTTAAGCCCTCTGCAGTATTATTAAAACAACATTTTTTTTTGCTTTATATATATATATATATATTCAACAGACCATTATTTTGTTTTTATTTTGGAAGAAAAAAGACTATAAATTGTAAATTTCGTAAATATTTAACTCAGATTGGTTAATTTTCTCTCCAATTGTAAGCTTATCATGAGCATGGATGTGCAATTTTCTAACAAGATTGGAATATTTATATACTTTTTGTATATGAAAATTTTATTAAAAAAGGAAAGCATCACGAAACAACATTAGTCATCCGCGGTAGCCGATTCAGAAGGATTAATTTCGAGAATTGATAGGACATGTAGCCTTCACAAAAATGACTTATTATGCAGAGGAAATTGTATAAAGTAAAACATTTTTTCTTCTTTTTACTTTTTTAAGGATTTCAAAATCTTGGATGATGTTTTTATAAGGTTATGAATGATGTACAACAAAGATAGTGTTATCCCGCAGTACTTTTCTTTTAGGGACTCCAAACGTACAACAAGAAATAAATAAATTATTCCTAATTAATATAAAATGTAACTCAATGGTAAACTCAAGCCGTGTTTGAATAAAATTAGATCATCCACCACTCCTAAAGTCTAACCACGTTATAGGAATTCAATTTGTTTACATGCACACACTTATAGATCCCAACAGTTTCTAAGGGATGTAACCCTACGCCCCAAAATGGTGCCGTTTAATAAGAGGGGCTGGGCTTTTTCTCTTTCGGCTGGGCTTTTATATAGTTGGGCTTCGATTTGTGATCTTTGCACTTTACAAGATAAAAAAAATTCCTTTCAGAAATAAATAAAAATTTTGTTCCCTTCTAAGTTTATACTAACTGTCCATAAAGTTTTATGAAGAGAAATTACCTTTTCACATGTTAGATTATAGTTTAACATTAATATTAGTTCAATGAAATAGGGCTAATTCATTTGTAATTCTTTGATTATTTTCCTCTTACATTTGTGTTTCTTCTCTTTACATTGTACAGTTCAGATATTAGCTAATTTCTACCTTATTACAATCTCCATTTCTTCTGGAAGAAAAAACAGGTTTCAGATTTTCACTCCATATTCAATTTTTATTAAATTTGTTTGGCTTCCAAATATGATATATACATTTAAATATTTCTCATATAATTTTTTATATCTGTGAACTGGATGTATTCATGTCATTTATTTAGTTAGTTGATGTCATGTTCTCAAATTTTGCATGTAAAAATTTTTAAAGTTCAAATATTTCTTGACAAAAATATATTGCTATAATAATGCTTTCCAAATAGGTCCGCTATATTAGGGTCTGAAAAATATTTTTTATTCTATACATTTAGAGATGGGGGTTTTGAGAGTTTTGCCAATCAGGCCACATGCTTTTAGCAAATATTATTTAAATTATAGCAAAACCTAACAATCCAAACATATTTATACAGATTCTGTAAATGCACTCTCTTCTGGATATATTCAAGGGGCATATACCTATTTTGTAATGCCCGGGTCCCGCACTCAACCACTTTCTAAAGTTTTTTGGTTTATATGGGTGAAAAGCCCACTTGAGAATAATGAGTATCTTTCGAATGGATTACAGACCCAAATTTTTGTTTGGCAGATACTGACTTTATCTTTTTTATTGGGCTTGTTAAGTAGGTTAAAATCTTTAAATATTTTTAGATTAAGTGAAATATTTTTTTTATGGGTCGAGGAAATTAGTGGGACAAGTTAGATTATTTTTAGAGGTTGGATCAAAATCCAAAACTCAAGGAAAAAGAGTTCGAACCTTCTATGTTTAATACCTAAGCCCGTGAGATCTTGTTTAATACTCCATGTCCATCGCGATGCACGTCCGTTTGTCATGCATGCAGGCTTAAATCATGTCCGTTTTCCACGGCTCGTCGTTGCTCATCTCTCTTTTCCCCTCTCTCTAGGATTTTGTTTTCAATCCTCTATATATATCTATATATTCTTATGTGTCACAACCAGCCCTTATGCTCGAAAAACCCCTAGTTGCCACTTCAGTTTTCTCCTTCTCCTCTCGGTTTCTTATTGTCGTTGTTGCACCCTCTCCTTGATTCCACACCATCTGAAACCAACCTCTAATCTCACGTCACCACTAGTGCCCAGCCACTAGTTCATCAGGGGAATACCGCTACATAGAGCACCTCTATTTTGCTACCCAAAAATAGAGCATTATTTGTGCTCTTAGCCTGTGCATAGCAGAAGTCGTGTGGCGTTGCCGCACACTGCAAACCACCGTTGGTCATCAGTCCAACTTGATCATCTTCACCCTCATGCTGTCTCCATATGCACTCATAGAACTCCCACCATTTCATCACTCTGTGTTCTCTCATCGAGATCGCTCTCTCTCTCATCACTTTGACTCTCTTTCTCATTTTTATTTGTCTCTCATGCCCAACTACCAATACAACGAAATCTTCGTTTGCACCACCATAGCAGACTCACGGTGACCTTCTTGCTGCAAGGTGTACTTATTTTGTGCTCGTTGGGTAAGTTGTCACACATCTCTTTTTTTCCCCACTGTAAGCACAACCACAAGTGCAAGACTCTTATGATTTTAGATTTCAGTGTTCTAGGTTGAGATTAGGTTTTGATTGGGACTTGGGTTTAAAATTAGTTTGGGCCGAGTTACATTTTTAAAAACTATTCTAATGTTTTTATTTATTTATTTGGATATTGATGGTTTTAGAAAATGATGTAGACTGTTTATGTAAGAAATTATTTGAGATGAATTTGAAAACTTTTAGATGAAATAGAGATCATTCTCCTCTTTTGAAAGGTGAGGTTTTCTCTCTACTATTCTTTAGAATGTAGAGGTACTCTCTTGAACTTAGTTCGAAGGGGCTTAGTGTGGTCTTATTTATGACTGTTAATTTACATAGTAATGTGCATGGCTGAAGAATTATCTAGCCTTTATAAGGGCCTCCGTCTCATGGAGGAGGAGAAACAAGAAGTTTTCATCCCATCAGAGGAAGTCCTAATCTCCATTGAAAAGAGTAAGAAATGCTTGGCTGCCCTCGTTGTAGTAGAAAAAGAAGTTAACAGGGGAACTTTTCAGGCTACTATGAGCAAGGCATGGAAAGTGGAGGGCAGACTTCTTTTAAGAATCTTGGTTCCAATAGATTTTTAGCTGAGTTTCAAAGCTCTAAGGAGAAGGAACGAGTACTAGCAGCTAGGCCCTGGTCCTTTGACAGGTCTTTGGTTTGTTTGTTTAACTGTGAAGGTTGCTTGGCTCCAAAGGATATAGCCTTCAACGAAGAACCCTTCTGGATACAGTTGCATGACCTGCCTTTGCTGGCATGAATAAAACCATGGGAGAAAGGTTAGGTGCTACTGTAGGCACTGTGCTATTGGTGGATGTAGATGCTAGTGGAATGGCCTGGGGCAGCTTCCTTAGGGTTAGAGTACTGATTAATATACTTAAACCCCTCACCTGTGGTAGGTTTATCATATTGGGAGAGAAACGTTTTTGGATCCCATTCAGATATGAAAGGCTTCCCATGTTCTGCTACCATTGTGGTGCCATTAAACATTCTGGATCCTCTTGTCCAACATCACCTTTAAGGGGTAAAATTCATGAAGGAACCTCTTCACAGTATGGTTCTTGGCTGAGGGCTAACACCCAGCTGAGAAGCTTCCAATCCTTCAGTAGGAAGGAGGTTGACTTCGAAAACTCGAGTAGTTGGCGCCAAACCAAACCTGAGGACAGTAGGTACGAAGAAGGTGGGATGGGACATAATGCTTCTGGGACTTACAATGCAGATTTTGAGCAAGCCGACCTTGGAAGTTCTGACAACTACCAGCTGAGGGGACCTCTACTTGGAAAAGGCAAAATGAACAGCACCAAGGATCACACAGGATTTCCTCTCCAGGCAAGTTCTGATAGCCTCGAGACCCCTCATTTGACTGATGTGCACTCTAAGGATACTCTGGTCTCTAAAGGGATTCTGTCTAACCATTGTCCTCCCTTGGATCCAACTGGACTTGAAAATTCTAGTCCTCCCAGAGACACTGCCCAAGTTAGTTCCCCTTCACATAACTCTCCCATGAAACAACCCACTATTGGCTTTCCAAAAGGGCCAATGTGGAAGAGAAGAGCAAGAGGCTTGGGCCTTAAAACTCTTGGCCCACCTGACACTATCATGGATGACACTACTGCCCCAAAACAAAAGAAAAGGTCTGGTGCAGACCATATGGGGTCCATCATGACAAGGAGAAGAGCAAAGCAAGCTAGATTGACAGTGGCTGGTGTCTAGCCCTGCCAGTCTCCATGAAACACCTAGCTTGGAACTGCCGAGGGCTTGGGAACCCTCGGACAGTTCGTGAGCTTCTCCTAATCGTGAAGGAAAAGAGCCTTGAAATAGTTTTTCTCTGTGAAACCAAATGCAGAGGAAACAGGATTGAATATACTCGGGACAAACTACAGTTTGATCATTGGAAAAAAGAGCCCTGAAATAGTGTTGGAAGGAGTGGAGGCTTAGCCTTTCTGTGGAAAAAAGAAGTTGATGCTGTTCTGGATTCATACTCTAATCATCATATTTCAATCTCCATAACCTCTGATATCTTTAATAGAAAATGGACTCTAACAGGCTTCTATGGGCAGCCTGCAACTTCAAAAAGAAATGAGAGCTGGGACCTTCTTAGACTAATTCAGTCCAAAGTCCATAATCTTTGGCTTTGCATGGGGGACTTTAATGAAATTTTGTTTCAGGATGAACAATTTGGCTCTACTACCCGTCCCGTTAAGCAGATGGAGGACTTTAGATTGGCTTTGGTGCACACTGGACTTATAGATATTGGCTTTATAGGCTCAAAATTCACCTGATGTAATAAGAGGGTAGGGTCTGAATTCATTAAATGTCGACTGGATAGGGCCTTAGTTAATGATGAATGGCTAAATCTCTTTGAAGTAAACTAGGCTTATGTTCTACCAGGAATTTGCTCAGATCATAATCCCTTACTCATTCAAAGTTTGATCCCAACTCAAGTGGAAGGCCTTAAGCAGAAGGTCTTTAGATATGAAGTTGCTTGGGGAAAAAGTGAGGATTGTGCTGAAATTATAAAAGCTGCATGGATGCAGGGATACTCTCAAGGTTCTAAGCTAGATATCACTCGAGAAGGCTTAAAAACTTGTAGGGATAAAGTGAGGGTATGGAGCAGAGAAGCTTTTAGAAACCAGAAAAGGCTACTCAATCAACATATAGAAAAGATAAGAGTTTTACAAGCTTCTAATACTGGCCAATTTACTAGTCAAATTAACTCCCTACAGAAAGAAGTGGATGGTTACCTTGAAGAAGAATAATTGAAATGGAGGCAAAGAACCAAGCAAAGATGGCTTCAAGATGGGGACAGGAACACCAAATTCTTCCATAAGAGTGCTTCTCAGAGAAAAAAAGTAAACACTATCAAACAAATAAAAAGTGAAGATGGTATTCTAGCTTCTAGCAAAGAGGAGATAGCTAAGACCTTCCAAGACTTCTATCAAAATTTGTTTTCCTCATCTAACCCGAGATATATAGAGGTTGCTCTTCACTCCCTTCGACCTTCAGTTACTGAAGAGATGAATTGCTCCCTATTTAGGCCTTTTTCTACTCAGGAAGTGGAAATAGCTATCAAAGTCATGAACTCTCGGATCTCCTGGCCCAGATGGCTTCCTAGCAGTATTTTATCACCAACATTGGGCCAACATTGGAAATAAAGTAACAGTAGCAGTTCTTGAAGCACTAAACACCAAAAAGGGAATTAAAAAATCAACCAGACTTTCATTTCTCTTGTTCCAAAGAAGAAGTGCCCTCAGTTTGTAACAGACTTTAGACCCATCAGCCTCTGCAATGTCTTCTATAAAATCATCTCCAAAGTGATTGCAAATAGACTAAAAAACATACTGCCTAACCTTATCTCCCCTATTCAAAGTGCTTTTGTCCCAAGCAGGCTAATTTCTGATAATGTGATTGTTGCTTATGAACTATTGCACTCTATGCAAACCAGATTGAAAGGGAAGCATAATGGTTTCATGGCTCTAAAGCTCGATATGAGCAAAGCCTATGATTGAATTGAGTGGGATTTCCTGAATAGAGTGATGCTTAAAATGGGTTTTGAGAGCAAATGGGTGGACTTGGTTATGCAGTGTGTTACCACTGTTAACTACTCTCTTCTAATCAATGGTGTCCCCCAAGCTTTCTTTTCCCCTTCTAGAGGAATCAGACAAGGGGGCTCCCTATCCCCATACCTGTTCATTATCTGCTCTGAATTCCTAAGTCACAGTTTTAACCAAGCTGAATTGCAGGGCCTTATCTCAGGGATCCGAGCTGCCCGAGGGGCTTTCCATGTAAACCATCTTTTCTTTGCAGATGACAGCTTAGTCTTCTGCAGATCTAATCCAACAGAATGGAGTAAAGTGCAGCAAGTGCTGAGCAACTATGAACAAGTCTCGGGGCAAAGACTTAATCTTGACAAATCCTCCATCCTTTTCAGCAATAATACCAAAATTGAAACACAACATGCCATCCTACAGCTTGCAGGAATTAAAGCTTCAGGAACCTTTGATAAATACCTGGGTCTACTTTCTTATGTGGGAAGAAATAAAGCCAAAATTAAAATGGCCAATTGGAAGATCAAGGTGCTGTCTCAGGCTGGAAAAGAAACTTTATTAAAAGCTGTCTTGCAGTTCATCCCCACATACATTATGGGAATCTTCAAATTTCCCAAAACCGAAGGGTCAACCAGCTTCTACAATCCTTTTGGTGGGGTAGAAAAGATAAAAGTTCAAAAACTCATTGGTTGAGCTGGCAAACACTAGGGAAATCCAAACAGAATGGAGGTTTGGGTTTTAGGGACTTTGAATTTTTCAATTGAGCACTACTAGCTAAACAAGGATGGAGGGTGATCCAAACCCCCTTATCCCTTGATGCTCAAGTCCTTAAAGCTAAATATTTTCCTACCTCAGATTTCCTCTCAGCCAAATGTAGACCCAACGACTCCTATGTATGGAAAAGCTTCATCTCTGCAAGGCCAGTTCTTAGAGAAGGGCTTCTTTGGAAAGTGGGAAATGGGAGCAAGATTAGAATTTGGAAGGACAGATGGATCCCTTGCCCCTCATCTTTTCAAGTGCAGTCACCTGTCAATATATTGGAGGCAGAAGCTGTAGTCTCTAAACTCATTAATCCAGCTTCTATGCAATGGGATCTTCCCCTTATCTATGCAATCCTTTCAGAGTCTGAGGCAACCATAATTAGCAAGATCCCTATTAGTCTTTGTAGAAGCCAGGATATATTGTCTTGGAGATGCTCAACCAATGGTAAGTTCACTATGAGAAGTGCCTATCATTTACAAGGCCCAATTAAAGAGAACAGAATGGGACAATCCTTAAACCAGACTTCTTCCTCAAGTTTTTGGAATCAAATCTGGGGTAACAAGGCAACTCAAGCTATGAAATCCTTTCTTTGGAGAGCAGCAACTAAGTCCCTTGCCACAAATCTCAACCTGCACAGAAGGAAAATGATTGAGTCCCCATTTGCCCAATTTGCTCCCTTGAGCTTGAATCAATCTCTCATGCTATCTGGTCTTATAATGCAGCTCAGGATGTGTGGTCTATGAGCTCAAGAAGAATTCAAAAGCTAAGTATCCCTACAGATTCTTTCAAGGAAATTCTTATGCCTATCCTTGCCTAGTTCCTTCCCTTGGAAATCAGTGAAGTTGCTGTCACGGCTAAAGCAATCTGACATAGAAGAAACACTTGGCTTTTTGAGTAGCAGTTCCAATCCCCTTCCCAAGTCTCTAAGCAGGTCAACCATCAGATGAACTCAATAAAGTCTTGGCAAGAGGGTGAACCAAAACAGGCAAAGACATGTAGGCCTCCAAGCAACAAATGGACTGCCCCCCCACCAAACGTTTTCAAAGCCAACTGGGATGCAGCCATTGATAAAGGTAACTCAAAACTGGGTATTGGAGTGGTTATTAAGGACTCAGATGGCTTCTTTGTTGCAACCCTTTGCTCATCCATGGACTTGGACCCTGATCCACTACTAGGTGAAGCAGTAGCTGCTCGAAGAGCTACCTCCTTTTGTGCTGAATTGGGACTGAATGATATCATCCTTGAAGGAGATTCTCTTGCAGTGGTTAAGGTTGTCCAACACAGAGAAGACAGTTGGAGCTCCAATGGAATTATCATTAGAGATGTCAAGTTCATGCTTTCCAAGACATGGCACTGGTCAATCCAATATGTCCCTAGGGAAGTCAATGTAATTGCTCATCACTTGGCTAAGTTTGGCCTCACTTGCTCAAAAGAATGTATTCTGATTGAGGATTATCCTCCTTGTATTCAACATTTGCTCTAATGAATGAAATATTTTCCTTTCAAAGAAAAGAAAAAGAAAAGAAAAGAAAATGATGTTGTTTTACAATTAAGAGAATTTTAGGATTTCGATAGATTAAATTAAGTATTTTAGGTGTTATTGTAAGGTAACTGTTCAATTGGAGATTTATTCAGGTTACATGTCTTTTCTATAGGTGTCGATTGATTTTCCTTCGCACTGCTGTAGGTAAATTCTGAAAAACTAAAAAGTTTAGATGTGATGACCCGTTTTTACGTGTATTTTCACTGAAGGAATATTTTAAATTAATTAATATTATAGTGCTTGTATTTTAAATAATCGGATTTTAATTGGATTTTATTCGCTGTTGAGTTTAAAATTGCTGTTTAATTTATTTTAACTTGTTTTTGGATTTAAAATTTAATAGTTGTTTTTTTTTAGTTATTTATTATATTTTAGCGTGACGTTGTGTTTAAAATATTTTCTTGGATTTTATTTATTTATTTGATGTGGTGTTTAATTTATTTTAGTCGTTATGTTTTTATTATCGTTTTGGCGGATCAGTTTCTGGATCCCGGAAGTGAAGTTTGGACTTCATTTCCTTTTTCTCTTCTTTTCTTTTCCTCTTTTTTCTTTTTCCTTTTTTTCCTTTTCTTTTCCTTCTTTTCCTTCTTTCTTTCCTTTCTTCTTCTTGTCCTTCCTCTTCCCCGCGTCGTCCGCGTCAAGCCCCCCTCCCCTGCACTTTTTTCATTTCGCGCAGCCACCTTTGGCTGGCCATATCTCTGCCGTCCGGTGGAGGTGTAGTACACCACCCCCACCATTCTCTTCCCCTCACGGCAGACTACAACCCCTCCAATTATCAGAGCCATCGGACCCACCGTTAGCCGCCACGAGCCCCTCGAAGTCGCGGCACCAACCCAGTTTTTCCTCTGTTTTTCCTTTCCGCGCAGCCAGCTTCGACCGCCCATATCTCCGCCGTCCGGTGGAGGTGTAATACACCACCCCTGCCATTCTCTTCCTCTCACGGCAGACTACAACCCCTCCAATTTTCAGGACCATCGGAGTCACCGTTAGCCGCCACGAGCCGCTCAAAGTCACGGCACCAACCAAGTTTTTCCACTGTTGCCTTTTTTCTTCCTCCGCCCAGAACCGCCACTTGCCGGCGGCGTGGCCTACACCACCCACCCAGAAAACTTCCCCTCCCTCTGGTGTACCACCCCACCCAAGATCTCCCCCAACCGAGCCGTCGTTTGGCCGGAAAAGCACATCTAAGCCGCACGGCTTTTTGCCGATTCCGGCGCCGTCGCACCACCTCCGGCCACCATCTTTTCACCACTTCTTCCCCTACCTCTTACCGTCCTAACCCACCTAATTTCGGCCCCGATCCGTTGCCGGAGCAACTCGCACGAGCTCAACTCCGATCAGCCCCTTCTTGGCCTTCGACCGCCGTTTCCACCGCCACCCACGGCCAAAACTCACTTCCTTTAGCTTCATAAATATCCCAAGGCCATTTCCTATCAATTTTGTGTCTTGGTTTGTCCCCGTTCAAAAGTGGGTTTTTTGCGACCCACAGCTACAGTGCATTTGCACTGTTACGTTACTTTCCGCCCGTCGTTTGCAGTGCGCTGAACCTTCTAAAAATCATATATAGCATTGTAAGTATTTTCTAAACTCTACTTTTAGATTTAAATATATTTTGCTCTTACAATAATTTATTTGGTTGGTTTGCTGATTCCGGACTGAGTCCGAGGAGTTCGGGGGTCGGATGGGTGGAGGACGGGGTTGCTTGAATTGTTGTTCTATGGTTGGTTGTATTTGTCGAGCATTGAAATTTGCATTTACATGGTGCATGCACGTGTATTTTATTTTAATTGAGAAAATCCTGTTTTATTGGCGTAAATGGATTTTTGGGAGTGTGCGTATCACGAGCCCAAGCCGGGATGGGTTATTATCTCGGTGGAGCTCCTCTGGTCACTCGGGAGTGGATAATACTGAGTGACATCCCCTGGGTTGTCGCTGGGCGACGACCGGATCGCACGATACGGTAACGCTGTCGTGTCGACTCCGTGGTCCCTAGAGTGGCGGGGACTAGAGGATGGCCTGGCCAGGTACGCGCGAGGCGGAGGCGCGAGTCTGGGCATCACTCGTGTAGGTGTCACACGCGTAGACGTTACCTGCGGTGTGGCACAGAGCCAGAGTGTGCGGATGATCCCTAGGGGAGATCATGGTGCATGCATAATCGGTTGGTTTTTATGGTTTTCGGATACGGGCCATTTTCTGGGAAAATGGCGAGGATGTGTTGAGGACTTGTGATCCATTTTCTGGGAAAATGGTGGTTTGGGCCATTATCTGGGATAATGGCGAGGCTTGGTTTTAAACGGTATGTGTGGGCCGTTATCGGGGATAACGGCGAGGTTTGTTTAAAGGATATGTTTTTGAGCCAAATGGGTTTTTGGCGTGCGTGGAAAAAATATGGTTTGTGAGTTTTGTGAATTGGCATTTATTCATGCATATTGTTTGAGTTTAATATGCTTTTATCTAGTGGTGTTTGGATTTTACTTACCTGCGGCACCATTTTTGGTACCGTAGATTTTGGTGCAGAGTTCGAGGAGGAGGAGGAGGCTGAGCCCGAGGATGCGGCTCCGCCGGAGATCTGAGTTGGAGTTCATGCTTTGTATTTGGTTTTGAACAATATTTATGTCTTGTAATATTTTATTATGTATCTTTGAACCGCTTTATGTTTTATTCAAGAAAAATTCTGGTACTTAGTTTTATGACTTTGCTATCCGCTGCGTGTTTTTTCGTGCACATGTGTCGCTTGCACACACTTGGCACTCGTCGATAAGGTGGTGACCCGTGTTGTCACCATCCGGACATCTCAATTTCCCTGTGTTGGTACGTGGGGATTTGGGGGGGTCACATTAGATAAGCAGTATTCCTATACTAAACTTTGCATAAAAGGAATATAAAACGATTTTGACTTTTAAAATATGCATCTTTTGGTTTTTGAAAAGAAATATAAAAAACAATCTCAATTATTTGTTTTAGCATTACTCATGAACTTTGTATAAAATGAAAAATATTTTTGTCATGATTGGTGTAGATATGAGCTTATTTTCTAGCATTTTGTTTATAAAATGTGCAAAAGAGAGCAAATTTCATGCATCTTTTGGTTTTTGAAAAGAAATATAAAAAACAATCTCAATTATTTGTTTTAGCATTACTCATGAACTCTGTATAAAAAGAAAAATATTTTTGTCATGATTGGTGTAGATATGAGCTTATATTCTAGCATTTTGTTTATAAAATGTGCAAAAGAGAGCAAATTTGAAATTTTGTGCATAAATTATATTTTTGTGATCTAGTTCCATATTGTTCTGAAGATGTTCTGAACTCAGATATAATATGATGTGATTTCTGAAAACTTTTGGCTTGACATTCTGATGAGTGCGCGAAAGTACACTCTAAATATCCCATTATTGGATTAAAATGCTAAAATGTGAATAGAAATTAATATGTATTCATAATTGAGCTTCTATTTATTATTTTGGGATACTTCTAAGCAGATTTTTATGTTTAATTTTAAAGTTTATAAAAGTGCAAGTCAAAGCCTAGTCAAATTTAAAGGAGGACTTTCATGGGGTTTGAGAGCAATTTGGATTAAGAAAAAGAAAAAGAAAAAAATCACTAAAGGAAACTGTAAGAAGTCTAAGTCCAAAATTCGCTAGGAGACAGCCCGGATATATTTTAGTATTTTAATTGTAACTTTTCACTCACATGTCTGATTAATGAGATTCTTAATGCGTTAGAAAGCTATCTTAAATGGCTATAAATTTGTCTCTAATAAGGATTTCCAAATTAGAAATCTTGAAGTACGTACATTTGAAGATATTAGGGTTTATTTCCTATCCTATATAAGCATATCATTAGCACGAAATAGGAGAGGAGGAGAAAAACAAGAGGTAGATTTAAAGAGAGGAGAAAATAACTTCCATGGCCGTCGTTTGCGTTCTTTTTCTCTGGAGATTTTTGTTGTCTATTATATTTATGGGTAACTAAATTTTCAAGTAGGGCTAGGAATGAACTTGCACATTAGATGGTATTTTTAATTTATGTATTTGATTTTCATTTACTAAACTTGTTTTGTTTTATCATTCTCAATTTATTATTATATTTTTCTCTCTGAATAATCATAAAATTTATTCTGTTTATAGATTCAGTCATAATTTTTCTATTAAATGGATTGATTCTTTGATTATGTTTGGATCACTTGTTTATCTATATTGATTTAGTTTTTTGTTGCAATATCGCTCCTTGAGTATATTATCGTCGTTAGATTTTCTCAATATGGATAATAATTTAGTATTTTAAAAATGGTGAATGATTTTTCAAAGGGTTACATTTAGTTTAATTTTGGTTTATAAATTTATATATTCCAATTGAAAATTTCGGGAATTGAGTTCCCAATTGAGTTATTTAATGAATTAAGAATAATTAAAATACCAAATTTGTGCAAGTGATTGTCGACGCTCTACTGTTCGTCAAATTTGAGTACTTTTTCTGTTAGTAACCTTGCTTCACTTTAATTAGCATTTAAAATTAATCTTTGTTCTCCATTAATCATTTAATATATTTTTTAGTTTTTTTGTTCCTTCTACTATTTTTTTTTTAATTTGTCTCCCTGTGGAATCGACAACACAAATCTGTGCTACAACTATTGCATTACTCTTTGGGCGTAATCGAATTTTGGCACTATTGCTGGGGAGACGGTAGAAGAATTGCTAGATAGTTTTTTCTTTTTAGCAGTTTTAAAAGCTGTAATTTGTTCCCCCTTTTAGCTTGTTGCATCTTTATTTTATTTTCTTTTTGTAGTTTTTGTTTAGTGTTGTATTTTTCTCTACCTTGCATACACAGGTATAGTGACACTTTGGGTCGGTTTGCTTGTAGACCAGTTTTAGAGTCAGAGTCAGAGTCTAATTTTTCTAATCATTTGTTTGATAATCCATCTAGTCCCGAAAAAATAAGTGTGCACGAAAATCAACCTAGGACTCTACATGAGTACCTTCACTCTACACGCATATCAACACCATCATGCATTATATTTCCTCCAAATATTCCTCCAATGGATTTCAAACTAGGTATAATACAACTTCTCCCTACTTTTCATGGTTTAAAGAGTGAAAATGCATATGTGCATATTAGGGAGTTTGAAGAGGTTGTTGCTACATTTCATGGTCAACCTGATCTTGTACATATTGTTTGACTTAAGTTCTTTTCTTTCTCACTAAAGGATAAGGCGAAGAATTGGATATATTCATTGAGACCATGGTCGATTGGGTAATGGGATGAGATGACCCAAATTTTTTTCAATAAATACTTTTCTCATCATAAGACTAATACTTTGAAAAGGAAAATCTCAACTTTTACACAAAAGGATAGTGAGACTTTGTATCAAGCATGAGAACGTTTTAAAGAGTTACTTAGCTTGTGTCCCCATCATGGTTATGAAAGCTGGCGTTTAGTTAGCTATTTTTATGAATGTCCCACTGCTAGAGAGTGTCAGTTTGTTGAAATGATGTATAATGATGAGTTTTTTGCAGAAGGACTCGGATGAGGCAGTATAGTATTTGAACGAACTTGCAGAAAAAGCTCACAATTGGACAGAACCAAATGCTTTTGATATTACCAATTGAGCAAGTTCTAATCAAACTCATTTTAGTGGAGGCATCTATCATCTCAAAGAAGAAGATAACTTAAAGGTAATGATGGAGGGCCTAACTAGAGAGTTAGAGGCATTGAAAATGAAGGAAACTATAGCAGCTCATATTATTCCCCAAGTTGATGCCTATAAAGTTTGTTTTATTTGTTAGGAGTAGATCATCTTGCACAAGATTGCCTAACACTTGCTGAGATGAGAGTAGTGTATGAGGAACATTGCAATTCTCTTGGCATGTTTAAAAAACCATTTTCACCTTACTCAGATACATACAATTCTGGTTGGAGAAATCACCCAAACTTTAGCTAGAAGTCTGAAAACTAGACACTTGCACAACCTCCTAGATCATATCTTGCACCATATCATGCATCTTCTTATTCAAGGAATTCCTTAGAAGATGCTTTACATGCTTTTATTGAGGCATAGAGTAAAACTAATAAAAAGTTTGAATATTTGATTACGCAGGTTGTTGAAGAAAACAAGGAGATAAAGAGCCATGTATCCAAGATGATAAGCTACTTGAGTGTGAATGAGTGTGGCAAGTTCCCTTCTCAACCTCAATCCACACCCCAAAGTCAACATATGGAGCAAGGAAATTTGAAAGAGATCAATGTTATTGTGATAAGAAGTGGCAAGTCCTTACACATCCCAACAACTGACAAGCTAGAGAATGCTGAAGAGGAACAAAACAATAATAGTACTGAGTTTCCCAAGGAACCCGGGGTAATTAAAAGTCCAGTTAAGGTATCATTTCTTCAAGTTTTGAAATTTGGTATGCGAACTTTCGATTTTAATAATGAAGTCTTGGAGAACCTTAGGCAAGTAAAGATTAACCTTCCTCTTTTGTATGTTATTAAACAAGTTCTCACTTATGCAAAAGTTCTTAAAGATTTGTATATAGTTAAGAGGAAGCACCATGTTAAGAAGACAACATTTCTGACAGAGCAAGTGATGAAGCGCTAAAACTGCATGATTAAGTTACTTAAGTGAATAAATTGTTTAATAAAAAAATGATTTAAGTACTTAATTATGCAATAGATCACAATACTTGAGTCAATTGATGATTCTGACATACTTAGTGCTTTTGAAGATTTATAATGCATTTATTTTACATGAAAATAAATATTTGAATTTTATTCCTCTTATAACAGGAAAGGTTCAGAAAAGGAGAGGAAGAAGAAGCACATGCATCAAATTGGAACTTGAAACTCACGGATGCAGAGGATTGAAAACACATGCAGCAACTCATGGCAAACCGAACCAAGTTTCATGAAAATAAAGAAAAGCCAAGCACATGCAAAACGAAAAGCAGCAGGAAATCTCATCACACACCAACATGCATCACACGGACAGCAACCAACACATAAACCAGCACACATGCAGGAAAAGTTGGAAGCTTACACATGCAGAAAAGCAAGGAAAAGCAGCAGCAGAAAATGAAGAAACTCACGGCTGAAACCAGGACATATGCAGGAAACTCACTGCAGCAAAACAGCACAAACACAGCTCACGGCAGCAACAACACACATGCTGGAACATGCACTTGCAGAAAATAGAAAAGCAAAGCAGCACATGCAGAAATAAAGCAAACCAGCACATGCAGAAAAATAGAAATGCAACCCACGGCAGAAGCATAAAACATGGACAACTTACACATACACATGCAGAAAAAAAAAAGAAGAGAAGCAAGCACATGCAAAGGAAATGAACTCACGGATTGACAGCAGCAGAAAGCTTACTACACATGCAGGAAATGTGGAACACAGCAGTTCACACATGCAGAAAAGCCATATACACATGCAGAAAGTTGAATACACACATGCAGAAAGTGAAAGCACACATGCAGAAATCAACAACTTAGCAGCTCACACATGTAGCAACTCACGGATGAACACACACATGCAGAAAGTGGAACGCAGCTCACACACATGCAGACCTTATAAAACTAGGGGCTGGAAGCTTAGTGGGGACACTGAATTTATTCATCTTTCACGTTGCAGAAGCCACTGGCTGTTTTGCTGGTTTCCTTTTTTTTTTTCCTTTCCTGTTTTTTTTTTCTGTTCGTTCCAGACTTTGTATGAGGAATCGGCAGTTTTAATTTTCTTGTATGCATTTTACAGACCCGTCGGCAGCTTTAGTTTTATTCTTCAGTTCATTTTTTCATTTTCATCTTTAGCTTTTATTCTTTTCAGTTGTATCGTTGAGCAGATTATTTTTTTTCTCTCGTTCGTTTACGTTGATTGGAGTTTGCAGTTTTTTTCTATATACTTCTTTCCTTTCCGATTCAGTTTTGGAGAGTTAGTGTTTAGTTTCTTTCCTACAGACCATTTTTGGACGCTAGGCGGCTGGAATATATTATTTACTCTGCTTTTTCGTTTAGACGCTAGGAGCAGCAGTAGAGGAGTTGGTTCGGCTGTGTGGGTGTGATCATCATTTTAATTGTTCTTTAACTTCTGCAGTAGAGTTCCAGACCGGGGGAGACTGAGGCAGTTTTTATGTTTTATTTCTTTTCGCTTTGCATTTTCGTTGAAGACGTTAGAGGCGGCTGGTTTGTTTTTTTTTTCTCATTGCTTTTATTTTTTTTCTCTGTTTTGGCGTGTGGACGGACGATCTTTCTTCTTCTTCGTTAATGCATTTACGTGGGAGACAGAAGCTTTTTACTTAGTTTACTTTTCGTTCGGTGTTTACGTTTCTTTTTTTCCGTTCAGCATTTATCTTATTTTTTTTCGTTCGGATACTTTTCTCTTTTATTTTCTTTGGAGTGGAGCGTCTTTACTTTTTTTGTTTTCATCATTTCGGAAGTTTAGCTTTTAGTTTCTAGTTGTTTATTTTTCTTGAGCTTAGGGAACCAGGCGGCTGTTTTCATTTACTTTATTTTTTTCCGTTCAGCAACTTCTTCATTTTATTTGTTCTGTTTATTTTTTTCTCTCTTTTATTTTAGTTCAGCTTTTAATAGATTCACAAATGCTTAGAGAGATTATCCATTTAGAGATGATAGGCTAGATTTTAGGCTTGGGATTCAATGAGTAACCTATGACTGGTTTGGAGTGGATTTCCTTCAATGTTATATGATTTCAATGATTAACTTGTTGGATGATATTTCAATTTACATCTAGAAATGATTGAAGTTCTTTGTTCTTGGTTTGAATTAGTTGTAGACGTAAAGGCACAATTAATACTTGAACAAGTAACAAGACTTTGATGGCTTTCTTTCACTATTTTACAATTGTTATATTATCTATCAAGTAGTTTTGCTAAGAATTGTGGTTCATTGCTATATTATCCGACCATGACTTCTAGGAATGGGAACATGGTTGAGAGAAGATGAAAAGAGAGTAAATTCATCTCCAAATCAGTGGGTGAAAATTGCATCACAAGTGTTTGTTTTATTGTTTCTTACAAGTTTAACTCATTTGTTACACACTTTCTTTAAGCCTCTTAGTTTTGGTAATTTTAGAAATATAGATCCACATCAATTTTCATCTTTCATAATCGATACATCTTTTACACAAAGAAAATCTCACAAACGCTTTGATAACCCATTGTCCCTGTGAATTCGATCTTGGGACTTACCCTTATATTACTTTGACAGCTTCTACGCTTGGAAGACAACATTATAAGCTGATCAGCAAGTTAGAGCTCTAATTGAGAAGGAAATTCCTTCTAAGTACAAGGATCCTAGTTGTCCAATGATTGCATGTAGTATTGGGAATCATGAGTTTGGGCAAGCCTTGCTAGATTTAGGAACTAGTGTTAATTTGATGTCTTATTCCATTTATTTGCAGCTTGGTTTGGGTGAAATTAAGTCTACCTCTATTGTGCTTCAGTTGGCTGATCGTTCAGTCAAGAAACCGAGAGGGATAGTTGAGGATGTTTTGATCCAAATTGACAAGTTTTATTATCCTGTTGATTTCTTAGTTTTGAACAATCAGTTAGTTATTGAGTCTAACTCTAAGATTCCTTTTATAAATTGCAAGAATGGGTTGATGAAATTATTTTTTGGAAACATGACCATGGAGGTTAACATTTTCCATATTGAGAAACAACCAATAGATGATGAGTGCCACCAAACATACATGATTGATGCACTCATAGACAAGGGAGTTCACACAACTCATGATTTTGATCCCCTTAAATATTCTCTTGTTAATTCTGAGTTTGATACTATTAGTGAGTCATTTGATATTATTGATATTTGTTCTATTTTTTATAAAACTCAGGATTATGGAACACGGGCATGGCAACGGAAATTTGAGGAGTTGCCTAAGAAATGTGAAAAACAGATTCCTTCAAGTATGGAAGTACCAAGAGTGAAATTGAAATCTTCGCCTTAGTCTAAAATCTACAAGGTTAAAATGAAAGCATTTCATGATAAAAATATTTTTAGGAAGACGTTTAACCTAGTGACCGAATACACTTATATGATTCTAAACTTCATAAACACCTAAGAAAACTTTGATCTAGGTGGATTAGTCCCTTTGTAGTGAAATATGCTTTTGAAAATGGGGCAGAAGAAATAGAGGGTCCTAAAAATGGTCGGATCTTCAAAGTAAATGGTCAAAATCTTAAAGTATTAATTAATAGGTAAGTTTTGGAAGTGGAAGACATTCCACTTGTGCGGTCTATCAACCTTGACTACACCACCCATATATGTTTTTCTTTATTTGTTTTGTTTTATTTTTGTTTTCTGTTATTTTCTTTCTTTTCCTTTTTGTTTGCTATTTGTTTTCTTTGGTTTTGTTTGCAGGATAGTTTCATTTCGTCATTTCAAGATATCATCTTTGGTGCTTAGCGAGCTACTCTCGTCGCTCATTAGGTGTATTTTACCATTTTTAGTTACTCTCAATTCAATTTTGATTCTTAAACATTGAGAACAATGTTTCATTTAAGTTGGGGGTGGTGGTGGTGCAAATTCAGTATTTAAAATGCTTGTTGGAACTCTTTGACATATTTTTATGTGTGATTTTTACATTACACGTACATCATTTTCACATGTGTACCCATTCTCATTCATAGCCATCTTCGTGAATTCACCAAAATCACAATAATCATTTTTTACTGAAGCATTCACAGAACTCCTAATGCACTCATCCAAACTTTGAGGTAAGATGGTGGTTTGACACATGTAGCTAGAGAACTCTTTTACTTTAGTATTCATGTGAGTTTGGAGAGGATTGAGAGCCTACAAATGCAGTAAATTGTGATAAGCGTTCAGTTGAATTGGACACTTCTTTTGAGAATATCATTCCATGGTTTGTGGTAAGATGGTAAATATACTTGAGATATGACAAAAGTCAACTTAAGATCAATGTTTGAGCCTTTCAAAGTAACCTTTTCCATCAAACCCATAGTAGCCAACTTTGAGCCAATAAACACATGTAGTTTTTTCTTTACATATGCCCACATCATCCATGCCTCTCCACATTGGAGTATAGCCTATATATTGATTTTTCTACCATTTTTACTTCCAAGTGTATACTAGGTGTGAAATTTACATTTTTTTTGTTTTATCATTTTCAATTAAAAAAAAGAATAAAAAAGAATAAGAGTACAAGTTCCAAAGTGTTCAATTGAGTGAGCTTCAAAGGCAAAAAAAAAAAAAAAAAAAAAAAAAAGTGATAAGGTTTGGTAGAAATATCAAAAATACCAAAGTGGTGTGTGTTTGTTCATCAAATTGTTGAAAAAAAAAAGAAGAGGAAGAAAAAGGAAAAGCATTATTATTCGATGATCTAAAAAGTTGGAGAGTGAGAAGTATGGTCTACTGAGATATTTAATAAGTTTTTAAATCATTTTCATCTGCTTTTTTTTCTTTCATATAGCTTTGAACCCAAGCCAAATTACAACCTTTTTTGTTGATCGTTCTGATCCTAAGTAAGCTTTTGGAAAGCGTGTTAGAAGTCTCATTTGTTAGTGTTCTTATCATAAGATCAATGTTTGTTTGTTGCTCATACATAATTGCCTAATTTCACACGAGAGTGTATGTACACCCATTGTCAACTACATAGAAAGAATCCTCACACGAAACACTTTTATACCCATGAGTTATGAAGTTGAATCTTTCGCTTGAGATGTTCTTGATGTTGCATGTATTAGAGCCTTTGGTTAGATGGATATAGTTTAGAACACACACACTCTGTAGATTGCTATAGGTGGATTGCTTGTGATAGGGTTATTAAATTCCTAAAATTGCTTTGACATGTGAATCTGGAAAGTGTAACTTAGTGGCCTTTGTGTATACTTTTCTTTGGTCTCTTTCATTCTTTTGGCATAAAAATTGTTAGGGACTAACAATGAGTAAGTTTGGGGGTGTGATGAGTGGGCGAAAGTGCACTCTAAATACCCTATTATTGGATTAAAATGCTAAAATGTGAACAGAAATTATAGAAATTAATGTGTATTCTTAAATTGAGTTTTTATTTACTTTGAGATACCCCTAAACAGATTTTTATGTTTAACTTCAGAGTTTATAAAAGAGTAAGTCAAAGTTTAGTCAAATTCAAATGAGGACTTTCAAGGGGTTTGAGAGCAATTTGGATCAAGAAAAAAAAAATCACTAAAGGAAACTGCAAGAAGTCCAAGTCTAAAATTCATTAGGAGACAGCCTGGACATATTTTAGTATTTTAATCGTAACTTTCCACTCACATATCAGATTTATACGATTCTTGATGCATTAGAAAGCTATCTTAAAGGGATATAAATTTGTCTATGATAAGAATTTCTAAATTCAAACTCCTGAAGTGTGTACATGGCTGCCAATATTAATCCTAAAATTTAGGCAATTTTTATTTTATGCGGGAATTATAAAGACATTAGGGTTTTTTTCCTACTCTATATAAGCATATCATTAGCATGAAATAAGAGAGGATGAGAGAAACAAGAGGTAGATTTGAAGAGAGGAGAAAATAACTTCTATGGTCGCTATTTGTTTTATTTTTTCTAGAGATTTTTATTGTCCATTATATTTATGGGTAACTAAATTCTCAAGTAGGGCTAGATTAGATGGTATTTTTAATTTATGTGTTTGATTTTCAATTACTAAAACTCTTTTATTTTATCATTCTTAATTCATTGTTGATATTTTCTTCTTCGAATAATCATAAAATTTATTATATTTATATATTCAATCATGCTTTTTCTATTGAATGGATTGGTTCTTTGATTATGTTTGGATCAATTATTTATCTATATTGGTTTAGCTCTTTTCTGCAATATCAATCTTTGAGTATATTGTCGTCATGGGATTTCGACCTAATATTAGCGATTTTTATGTAACTTCCCATATTTGAGTGTTCTCTACTAGGGTTTCTAGTTTCTCGCTGCATGGCAGCCGCCGAGGCGTTGCCTTCACAGGTAGGATGCCCTCGATCGTTTGCTGACATGGTTACGGCTGCGCCTCAACCTTTACAGGAGGTGGATGTACCTTTTCGGCCCCAAAAAGTAATAGATGGCAAGGTTTGCTTCCTTTTCTCTAAAGAAGAGATAGATTGTTCACCTGAACCATTTCGTTTCTCTATGGTTTTGAAGTTTTTAAGGATGCGTCTGTCCATTGATGCTATTAGATCTTTCATTCGCAGTCGCTGGGGCCTTGCTAGGCAGCCTATTGTTTCAACAATGAGGGGCCATGTAATGTTTTCGTTAGAATGGCATCGAAAGATGATTTTAACAAAGCACTTTCAAGGGAAACCTATGAGGTTGATGGAGTGCAATACCGAGCTTTCAGATGGACTCCTTTTTTCAATGAAGACGAAGAACCTTCTAAAGTTCCAGTGTGGGTGGTCCTTTTGGGGCTCCCACCAAATTTTTATCATTTATCGCTGCTAAAGACACTTACTGCTCTGATAGGTAAATTTTTGAGTAGGGATAACGCCACAAGTTGTGCGACGAGGATTTGAGGTTGTCGCATTTGGCTAAGGTTAAATGGTTGAAAGATGGTGACCATAATTCGAAGTTCTTTAATGCTGTCATGAATCAGAAAAAAAAAGATGAGCATATCAGCAATGAGACTACCTAATGGGAATATGCTTAGTGTGCCTGAAGATATACATTTAGAAGTATTAGATTATTTTCAAGAATTTTTGCGTAAGGAGAGATTTGGCCCACTCCCGAATCTAAGCCAGCTGATTACTCCTGTGGTTTAGGCAGAGGAAAATCAATGTTTACTTGCTGCGCCTTCTATAAAGGAGGTCCAAGAAGCGATTTTTAGTATTCCTAGCTCAAACAGTCCTGGACCGGATGGGTTTGGATTTGCATTTTATATAGCCTGCTGGTCGATTATCAAGGAGGACATGCTCGACGCTGTAACTAAATTTTTTCAAGATGTTCCTTTGGCATGAGCCTTCAAATCCTCTTATTTGGTGATGATTCCAAAGGTGGACAAACCTTCAGGATTTGATAAGTTTCGCCCTATCTCTCTATATTTAGTTTTTTACAAAGTGTGCTCAAAGATAATTGTTTCACAACTGAGTCTTTTGCTTCCAAAGATGATTTCCAAAGAGCAAGGTGCTTTTATTTCGGGTAGGAGTATCTTCGAAAATATTACCCTTACATAAGAAATGGTGCACTCGATGAATAGAAAAGTTGCAGGTGGAAATGCTTTAGTGAAAATAGATATGGCAAAGGCCTATGATTGTGTGGGCTGGGCTTTCCTTTTGCATGTTTTGGCATCCTTTGGTTTTTCTTCACAGGTGTGTGATTTGTTTGAAGCATGTATTTATATTCCTTGGTACTCTATTGTGATGTATGGCACGACAAGGGGTTTCTTTCAAGGGGAAAAAGGACTACGTCAAGGCGATCCTTGATCTCCGTATCTCTTCATCATTTTGCAAGAAGTGCTATCTCGGCTTATCAATCAAAGTTGCTTGGAAAGGCGTATTGGCCAGTTCTCACAACCTTGCAATATTCCTTTGGTTTCTCATCTTATATATGTTGATGACGTGGTTATTTTTACTAATGGTGCAAAAAAGTCTCTTCGGAGTTTAATGCGAGTGCTCCATATCTATGAAGTTTGGTTAGGGCAACGAGTGAGCAAGGAAAAAATGGCGCTATTTATTTCCCCAAAAATGTAAGGGTTGAGAGGAAACAATTTGCTATGAGTATGATAGGTTTTTCAGAAGGTTTTTTCCTTTTAAACACTTGGGTGTTCCTATTGAAAAATGGGGGGGGGGGGGGTGGAAAATGAGGCTGATTTTTGCTAGGGGTAGACTTAATTTACTCAAACATGTCTTATCTAGTATGCCTTCCCATCTTCTTGTAGTGATGCAGCTCCCCAAGGTTACACTACATAGGTTGAACCGAATGTTTAGCTCTTTTTTTTGGGGTGAAACTAATGAGAAAGCCAAGAAAAAATGGTTGGCATGGAGTAAAGTATATGTTCCGTTGGAAGAAGGAGGACTTGGGTTTCGAAAATTTAAAGATGTTCAAATGGCATTTCAGTCAAAATTTTCTTGGAAAATTATGATAGAGGACTCACTTTGGGCGCAATTCTTTAGAAGGAAATATGTTGGTGAAGGACACCTCTCTTTGGTTAATCCTAACAAAGGCACCTGGTTTTGGAAAGCTGTCCTTAAATGCATTCTAATGGTTCTTGAACATTCGAAGTGGTTGATTATGTTGGAAATTTGGACCTCCCAAATTCATCCCCCTACGATCTACCATTTGCAAGAATAATAAGAAAAATAGAGAAATAATAACAACACAAGAAATTTACATGGAAACTCCAAAACAGGAGAAAAACCACCAAACCCAAAGAAGAAAATCCACTATGTGAAAAATTATTGCAATTACACAATTTTTCTCCTCATCCTAAACACACCCGCAAAGCTTCCCCACTAGTAAAACTTTAACTTTACACCTCTTCCCTTTTTACAAAAAGGCCAACAGATGAATTTAACTAAAGTCAAAAGTTACTAGATAACCTTTCAACTGGTGCACTTAAACTAAGAGGCTAAACCTCTTATTTATAAGCCTCGAGGGCTTGCTCCTTCTCATTTTCCACCCATGTGGGACTAACCAAAGGAGGAAACCAAGTCAACAATCTCCATCTTGCGACTTTGACTAGTCCCATAGCCAAGCTCCACCTCAATGAAGATCTTCATAGCTTCTGCTATTATGCTTCACCATAAAAGCATACCCACTCAGAATAAACCAATTCCAAGCATTTCATCGGCCCATGTCGAAAACAACCTTGCTGAAAATTTATGGTGTAACTTCCACGTTTGGCTTTCCTAGAAGTTCATCAGCCATCGACATGAATTTCCACCACACACCTTGCATCAATGCCAAACCAATGCCTGTGTGCAAACTTGTGGACCTGCTAACATTAACACATTTTCTATCATGGCAACTTTGAGAATTAGCGGCATGCCATGAGGATGTACATGTCTCTTTTTAAAGATCAAAATCTTCTATGGAGAGAGACACAATATTAGTATCATTTCCAGTATCTCCATTTACTGACTTGGAGTCACTTGTCGAACCAGCTTCTGCTCTTGGATAATTTTTCTTGACGTGCCCAAATTGTCCACACTCCCAGCAGACTACTTTATTCTTTATGGAGTTCTTTATCTTCCCATTTCCAGTTGCTACCATTACTAAGTTATCAAGTGGAACATTACTTCCACTACTTAGTCTTCTCTCTTCAGAAAAGATTTTACTGGTAACGTCTGAAAAAATTATTTTCTCATTCACATGTATCAAAATAGGCTTCATGTGCTCATAGGAAGGTGGAAGAGACCAGATGAGTCTCAAGGCTTGATCCTCATCATCAATTTTAACTCCAATAGTTTCTAGTTCAGTGACAATGCCATTGAGAACGCTTAAATGATCTGAAATAGTTGTACCTCCATTCATCCGCAGTGTATGAAACTGCTCCTTTAGGTACACACTATTTAAGATGCCCTTCGTCTGATACAACTCTTCAAGTGTTTCCCAGAGTTCCTTTGCCATAGATATTCCATGCACATTAGCAAGAACATTTTTGGCCAGCCACAGACGTATCGCACTTGCTGTTCTCAAATCTAGATCCTCTCAATCTTCATCACTCATTTTAGATCTACTCCTTTCACCAGTCACACTAGTACCAGTGCTGACTTCAGGTGTTGGTCTGCCCTTCAATGCCTTGTGTAATCTTGATTGAATCAAGACATCCTTGACTTGTACTTGCCACAAGCCAAAATTGATTCTCCTATCAAATTTCTTCACCTCAAGTCTGACAAGATTTGAAGGCATACTTCCTGACATTGCTTTGATGAATTTATTGTAGAAATGAATAGTACCTCACTAAGTCAGTTCCCAGGAAAGATTGGAGGGTCACAATAGACACACTTAAAATTTTCAATCTTCTAGACAGAACCTCCTTAGACTGTACATATCAATACTACCACACCAAAGCTCCACCCCACAAAAAGAACCTAGCGGCTTTGATACCAATTGTTGGAAATTTGGACCTTCCAAATTCACCCCCCTGGGATTTATCATTTGCAAGAATAATAAGAAAAATAGAGAAATAATAACAACACAAGAAATTTACGTGAAAACTCCAAAACAGGAGAAAAACCACCAGACCCAAAGAAGAAAATCCACTATGTGAAAAATTATTACAATCACACAATTTTTCTCCTCACCCCAAACACAGCCACAAAGCTTCCCATTAGTAAAACTTTAACTTTACACTGCTTCCCCTTTTACAAAAATGTCGAAAGAAGAATTTAACTAAAGTCAAAAGTTACTAGATAAGCTTTCAACTGGTGCATTTAAACTAAGAGGCTAAGCCTCTTATTTATAAGCCTTGAGGGCTTGCTCTTTCTCATTTCCCACCCATGTGGGACTAACCAAAAGAGCAAATCAAGTCAATAGATTAAAGATGGGAATGTTTCATTTTGGTATGACAAGTGGGTTGATGACGGTCCAATATGTAATGATTTTCCAGTTTCAGCTTATCCTAAGTTGAAAGTCTTGGATTGTAAAATTGAGAATGGATGGGATATTGAGCTGCTATACTGTCTAGTGGGAGCAAGTAAAGCCGAGGAGTTGTGCTCGTTTTTGGCAAGTCCCAGAGCAAGAAAGGATGTACTAGTATGGACTAAGAGTATGGATGGGTCCTTTTCATCTAAGTGCACCTGGGACTGTGTGAGAGTAAGAGAACTAGAATCTCGTTGATCGGAGTGGATCTGGCATAAATTTATACCTACGAAAGCTTCAATTATTATGTGGAAGGCATTACATGAGTGTTTAAGTGTGGATGATTGGATCCGTAGAGTGGGAATTCCTATGATATCTAGGTGTGATTGCTGTCAGGAAGGGGCCTATGAGGACTTGAATCACGTTCTGTATGTAGGGGAGTTTGCTAAGGACATTTGGCAAATATGTGGTGTTCATTTCGGTGTAGTAGTTTGGCAACTTAATTGGGAAGAGCACGTTCACTACTGGTTTAGAAGGGCGTTGCAAACAACACAAACGGGGATGCTGATGGGTGTCTTGCCGATAATCGTTAGCTGGTGACTCTAGTCTCATTGATGTTTGGCCCGCATGGAGGGTAGGCACGAAACGGTGGAGAAGGTTTGGATGGACATCAAATTTTGGATCTCATTTGTAGCCAATAGCATGAACAAGGTGGAAAGATTGCCTAACTCAGACCTAATTATTCTTCGGGAGCTGCATATCCCACCGATGGTACCAAAACCCAGACATTTCAGAGTTGTTAAATGGTCCAAACCGAGTGTGGGAAGATTCAAATTGAACTTAGACGGTTGCAGCCTTGGGAACCCAGGTAGTGCAGGTGCAGGAGGGGTGATTCGGGATCATCATGGGAACTTTCGGTTTGCATATGCTGTTTCGCTGCCTCCAGGTACTAATAACTGTGCGGAAATGTTGGGTGTGTTGGAGGGAATTAAACATTGTAAACGGATGGGATTTAAAGATGTGGATATCGAAGTGGATTCCATGGTATTGCTGAATTGGCTAACAAAAAATAGATGTGGTGTATGGTATTTGGAAGACTATTGGGACGAAGTATTGTATTTTCTAAGTTTTATGAATTATTCACTGTGCCACATTCTTAGGGAAGGTAACGTTCCCGCGGATTTTTTGGCTAAGATAGGAGCGCAAGGAGTAACCAATAATTGGAATTATGTTCAAAACCTGCCGATGTTGCTTAGAGGCTAGGTCAGGTTGGATAGAAGTGGGCTTCCATATCAGAGAGTGGATTAATTGTTAATGTATGTTGCTTTTAATGGAATGTCATGTAATCATGGTATTCCTCTGCTATTAGTGACAGTTTTATTTTTCAATAAATTTGGGGATGGGGTCACTCTTGGACATATGACCTCTCCTATTTTTTTTTTTTATAAAAGAAAGAGTATATTGTCGTTGTTGGATTTTGTTAATACGAATAATAATTTATGTATTTTAAAAGTGATGAATGATTTTTCAAAGGGTTATATTTGTTTTAATTTTGGTTTATAAATCTATACATTCCGATTGCAAATTTCGGGAATTGAGTTCCTAATTAAGTAATTTAACGAATTAAGAATAATTAAAATATTGGATTTGTGCAAGGGATTTCTAACACTATACTATTCGTCAAATTTGAGTACTTCCTCCATTAATATCTTGGCTTCACTTTAATTTACTCTTGAAATTAATCATTATTCTTCATTAATCATTTAATATTTTTTTTAGTTTCTTTGTTCTTTTTGCTATTCTTTTAATTTATCTCTCTGTGGAATCGACACCCTAAAACTGTGTTACAATTACTGTGTTATTCTTTGAGCGTAATCACATTCTGAATTTGGAATGTAGTTTGTGGATGGTGATATGTTTGACCTACCACGGGTGTTAATAGTGGCTTCTGTTTGCATTGGTACCAACCGTTTTGTTTCTGGTGGACCCACTTTGGAAACAAAGTAGTTTTTTGGTGGTCTTTCCTGTGTGCAAACTCGGGGCTCTAAGAATAATAAGGGGAAGATTCACATTCTGTTTCTGTTCGGTTAGCTACCAGGGTTTGCACAACTCGACCACATGGGTTAAACATGGCTTCTAATGTGATATGATGTTCTGGTATGATGGTAGTTAGTTATGCTATGCCAAAAGAATTTGGAATAATAATATTTTTTAACATTCACTATGATATTTTTAATAACATGTTCTGATTTTGCATTTTTACCATATGTAAATGCTCATGTTTACACACTAATATATATTCTCTGCTTACTGAATTGTTAATAACTCACTCCCTTGGTTCTACAATATTTTTCAGTTAATCTTGATGGTTCAGCTGGGGAGGAAGAATAGGCTGTGTTAGAGAAGTTTGATGATCGTAGAGGAATAAGTGCCCGAGGGTGCAATTACTTATTTGAGTCATGGTTAGTAAATTTGTTATTATTATTATTATTATTATTTTTGGTTGTTTTGATATGTAAAGTTAAGGATTTTTTTTTCGAGTCTTTGGGGAGTTTCTATTTTATTTTATTGAGGATATCTTTGTTATCCCTATGAAGGAACATGGATTTTTGGGTTAAGCAAATGAATTAATATTATATGAAGTTTTCCGATTACATAGTTTGTGATATTGAAGTTGATATTAAATAATAAGAGTTAACTTTTCGGATTTTCGGGATCGGCGTGTTACACGTTTACTAGTATATATATAAATATAATTGTCATATAAACCAACTGTCAATTGTTTGGTTGGTCATGGTGAGGAAGGCAATACGAGGAGATATTTTGTAGGTGATATGCTGCCAAGTAAAATGAGAGGTCTTATTCGTATGGATAAGCTGAGGATTCCAACCCTTCGTCTATAATTAACGTCATTTCTTCTAGGTTTGCTTATGTTTGATTTTGGTTTTGATTGTCATATAGGCTTGTTAGATTGGTTTATTTGATTTATTGTTTTGGTCTTTACTGGTTTTGATGCCTGGGATGGTTTGGTATACGTTATTTGTAAATTTCATGGGTTCTGCTTGTTTCTAAGGTATTTCTCTAAAGTATTTCTCTAAGGTATTTTCTTACTATAAGTGAGGGTTTTTAATAAAATTAGGATATGCCACTCATAGATATGGCCTCTTCTCTTAGAAAAAAAAAAAAGGAAAAAAAAAAAAATTCAAGGAGAAGAGTACCGAAAAATAGCACAAGACTGTAAACTATAAGCAGCAAAGGTTGACTTTAATCATGGAATTATAGGTTTTCATTTCCCGCAAGCATTCCAATAGAACGACCACCGGCTCGAACATGAACTGACTGTTGAATATTTTTATTTTAGATGTGTTGGAACGTTGAGTTTAATATTATTATTATTTTAAAATTTGAAAAAATTGAATTATTTATTTTATTTTACGTTGAAATTTAAAAAAATTATAATGATTAGATCAAATAAGTTGAATTAGAATTTTGTCATTAATGTCTTTTCTTACTTAATGATTAAGAAAGAGATTTTTAATGTATTAATAAATTTTTTTAATTTTTAAAAATATTTAAATATATTATTTAAAAAAAACAACAAAATTTGTCAGCAAGCGGTCATTGACTAGGGGTGGCAATATGTCACACGACCCGTTAATCCAACACGAACACGACACGATAATAGCGGATTAGGGTTTAGCCTTAACGGGTTTGGGTCAAAACGGGTTGATCCGTTAAGGCACGATTGCTTAACGGGTTGATAACGGGTCAACCCGTTTTGACCCGTTATGACACTTTAAGGAAGTTAAAGTTACAATTATACCCTTATACCTAAAAATAAAATTGTTAGAATTTCAATTTCAATATTTTTATTATTTGGATTGTAGTTTTAGACTTATAATTAGTTTTATAATTTTTATAGATATTGTGATTTTAACATTTATATAAAATTATGCTAAATTTAATCAGGTTAAAAATGTTAATTTTGGGCCTATTCAACCCATTTACATAAATAATTTAAAATGAGTTGTATTGTGTCGTATTAACTTATTTCGTAATATTTTTTTAATTTCTATGTTTACTTATAAAAAAAACATATTTCGTAATATTTATTAATGTGTCAAAACGGGTTGACATGACATGACTCGTTATGTTAATGGGTCGTGTTAGGGTTTAAAATTTTGACACGATAAGCTTAACGGGTCGGGTTAGGGGTGATCTATATGACCCGTTAACACGATTTGACACGACAGAGACACGACCGGTTAACACGAATTGACACCCCTGACATTGACTCATTGCTATTTGCTGGGCGGCCTAGCATCACTCAATTCTTTTTTTTTTTTCACAAGCATTCCGATAGAAGGACCACTGGTTGGAACATCAACTTTGACAAAATGTTGAAGATTTTGATTCTCTTCTTCTTACTCCGGCGGCCGAGAAGCTTCTTGCTGTGCTGTCCGGTGCCCACCAAAGCGCAGACTCTACTCACCCACTACAGGACTATTCTACGGGCTGGTGAGACTATTCCACTACAGATTGAAGGCACGCAAGCGGTCATTGCTGGGCGGCCTAGCATCACTCATTTTTTTTGTTTTTTTTTTTTTTTTCCGACAAGCATTCCGAGAGAAGGACCACGGGTTGGAACATGAACTTCGACAAAATGTTGAAGATTTTGATTTTAGTCTTTCTATTCTTCTTCCCATTTTGCAGTTCCACTGAAACCTTAACACAAAACCGATCCATCAAAGATGGCCAAACTTTGATATCAAAAGAAAAGAACTTCTCCTTTGGCTTCTTCAGCCCAGCCAACTCCAGTTATCGTTATCTTGGTATTTGGTTCACCAAAGTGACAGAACAAACTCCGGTGTGGGTTGCAAACAGGAATGATCCTTTCAATGATTCCTCGGGAGTTCTCTCAATCAACGAGGATGGAAACCTTGTTCTCCATGACAGCTTTAACCGTTCTCTCTGGTCTACAAATGTTTCAGTTCAGGGGCAAACCTCCGCTGCAGCTCAGCTCCTGGATTCAGGAAACCTAGTACTGGTCCAGGTAAACAACAAAAAGGTGTTATGGCAAAGCTTTGACTATCCGACAGACACTTTGCTGCCAAACATGTCGCTTGGTTTGAATCGCAGAACCGGGCTCGACAGATTCTTAACATCTTGGGAGTCCCGAGATGACCCCGGAACTGGGGACTGTACCTATAAGCTAAATCTTTCTGAGGGTCCAGAGTTCTTCCTTTACAAGGGTTCGATCCCATATTGGCGGACTGGACCGTGGCCATGGAGGTTTTTTCCAACAACATCCAATTATAAGTTCAATTTAATCAACAATGGAGATGAGATATCTTACAAATACTTATTGGATGACTCAGCAATCATCACAAGATTAGTAGTAGACAACTCCGGATTGCTCCAGCAATTTGTATGGAATGATGATGAACATCGATGGAAGAAGATCTGGTCTGCACCCATACATCGGTGTGACAAGTATGGACATTGTGGCGCGTACAGTGTTTGCAACCCAGTCCATGTTGATTTCGAATGTTCATGTCTCCCAGGGTATGAACCGAAGTCTCCTAGGCAATGGTATCTCAGAGAAGGTTCTGAGGGTTGTGTAAGAAAGAAGTCGGGTTTGTCTATTTGTGGGAATGGAGAAGGGTTTGTGAAGGTGGAGCGTGTGCAGGCTCCGTTTGCGACTGTCGTAGCTCAGACGTATTTGAGTATGATGAGCTATGAAGGGTGCAAGCAAGCTTGCTTGAGGAATTGTTCTTGCACAGCTTTTACAAGCTTGAATGATGGGAAAGAAACTAATTGCTTGCAATGGTATGGAGAGTTGATGGATATTGGAGTGCGTGATAATTGGGGGTACCATAGTTTAAATGTTCGAGTGGATGCAGCAGATTTAGGTATGCTTCTTTCTTTCGCAAGAGAAATGTTTTTTCATCCTTAATTTTGTTATAGTTTAGCAACTTTTCATCTAAGTGGTTGACCTATGAAATCATTTAAGATGTGCATATCAACTAGGATAATTAAGGGCGATAAAATCAAGATGGAAAAAAGCAGCTTTACTTTTCTTATTTCCTTCTTTTTCCTTTCAGCGAAGAATACAAGGAAGTCCGGAGGTTTTCTTGGGAATAAGGGGAGGCTGTCTTTCGTAGTAATGTCCATTGCTGTGCCATTGTTGCGAGTAATTTTACTAGCCTATAGATGGCTACGAAGGAAGAAGAAGAAGAAAACGAGAGGTAAATAAAGTCAGTTGCATGGTATTTGTTCACATATATATATGTGTGTGTGTGTGTGTGTTCCAATAAGTCGTGACAAAAGTTCTCATATGTCAGGAGTTATTTAGGTTAGTTTTCCACATGATGAAACGTCCTTAAATGCTCTATTAATTCCAATTTGTATTAAACAAATTCTCCCATTACCTTTTAGGACAGTGAAGAGAAAATTGCGCAAGCAGTCAGTAAATTTTACTGGTACCAAAGGCTCTTTGGAGGGAAATGAGCACGAGGACAGTAATACAAACTTTGATCAACCCATTTTCGATCTAAGCTGCATAGTTGCTGCCACAGACAATTTCTCTCCATCCAATAAAGTTGGGCAAGGTGGTTTTGGCCCTGTTTTTAAGGTATATATGGTGACAACTCATGATTGCTATCTTGCAAGTTTTTTCGTATTTCAAGTTCCTTAATATTCTATAACAATGAGGATGTGAAGGGGTTAATATTCTATAACAATGACTAATCATGTCAGGGTCAATTACCTAATGGAGAACACATAGCTGTAAAAAGGCTATCCAAGAGTTCAGGACAAGGAATAGAAGAATTAGAAAATGAAGTTAAGTTGATTGCGAAACTTCAACACAGAAATCTTGTCAAAATGTTAGGCTGTTGCATTCATGGGGAAGAAAAGATGCTGATTTACGAGTACATGTCCAACAAAAGCTTGAACTTCTTTATTTTTGGTATGTCTTGTTTCTAAAAATTTATTCCCTTCATATATATATATATATATATATATATATGTTCTTTTGTTGTCTGTATACATAGAACCACATACAAATCACTATTGAAATCACCATTTTGAGTGTTACTGCAACAAAATTGTTATAGATCCTACAAGAAGTTCTTCCCTGAATTGGAGCAAACGCTTTGAGATAATCATTGGGATCGCTCGTGGGATTTTGTATCTTCATCATGACTCGAGGCTGAGAATTATCCATAGGGATCTTAAAACAAGCAATATTCTACTTGATGATGAGATGAACCCCAAGATTTCAGATTTCGGTGTGGCTCGCATATTCAAGGGGGACCAAATTCAAGACAGGACAAACAGAGTTGTCGGAACATAGTGAGTATCATATGCAAACTATTCCCACGCTTAAAACTACACTAATTTTTAAGCACTAAGAAAATATTAAGGATGCCTTTTTATACTGTTCAGATGCAATGACGTTAAGATTAACTTTGACACAATTCTTGTGCAGTGGTTATATGTCACCAGAGTACGCAGTATTTGGAAAATTTTCGACAAAATCAGATGTCTTTAGTTTTGGTGTAATATTATTGGAGATCGTAAGTGGTAAGAAGAATAGTGGTTCTTACATGGAGCATCCTTCCCTAACTTTGATTGGGCATGTAAGTGACTAAAAATGACAATATTTACCACTTATATCCTTTATGATACATTTTATTCATAATGCTACGAACCACACAGGTCTGGGAACTATGGAGAGAAGATAGAGCCTTGGACATAGTTGATTCATCGATAAATGAGTCATATGTTCCCCATGAAGTCTTGAGAAGCATTCAAATTGGGCTGTTATGTGTGCAAGAAGATGTTAGAGATCGACCAGATATGTTGGAAGTTCTGCTTATGCTGAGTACTGATGCAGCCACTCTTCCTTCTCCCAAACAACCTGCTTTCATTTTCAGAACAGCTTCCAATGATTTAAAATCAGTTGCAGAAGGATCTTGTTCTATAAATGAGGTGACATTATCCGACGTTGGAGCTCGCTAATTAATTAAGTGGCTGCATTCAAATTGTTTCATTAACAATTTTTAGAACTATTACTTTGGATTTTACTGTTTGCGGTGCTATAGAAAAACTTCACTATTTTTTTTCTTCATGTACGTCCACCGCCTGCTTAATTAATTAATCAATGCACGACATTTCAAAGTTAATGACTGGACCATCAGCGTCATGACTTTTCTTCATTTTGGTTTAGATCGATAAGCCCAATCCACATTACTAGAGGAGTTCCTCTCGAGCCAAAACAGTCCCAATCTTCTTTTTCTTTACAATATATACACAATAATGAAGATATTTGATTGATGTAATTACGAGTGGTAGACATATATATTGTAGTAATCTGAATTGTAAATATTATAGTAATCGGGATATATTTTATAAGTTCACTACATGAGTTTTATTTTATAAGGCACGTCACTTTCTTTACTTCATCCTAGGTACTGAGTAAATCTTAATATTTCTTCGTTGCGTTATATAAACATTCTCATTTCTTTCTTTTCAAAAATCATCTTCTTTCTTCTTTTCCTATTTATCTTAATTACTTTCAAAATATTACTTTCTAATAATCATGTTTTAAGGAATTCATCTCTTTATTGCAATTATTTTGCTTTTTGTTTTTGTTTTTAAACTTTGTACTTTCCTGATTGGACAAAGTATTGTAGAGAATAAGAGAGGTGCTTGGGAGCAGATTGAAAGATAATAAATATTTGAAATGAGATAATCGAGAATAAAACCAAGATTGTTACAAATATTTTTAAAGAAAGTTATTCCATTCATATTTTTTGAAAAATGTAATCCTAAAAAAATTTAGGTTGGCATTTATCAAATTTAGGTATAACCGTCAAAACAATTAATCAAGTCCATTTAAATAATTGAAAGAGATCACAATGACTAATGGGACGATAACTTTAATAATCTCATTATGGAAGTGTTAATTACCCTTTGGGCTGTGAGACATATTGATATAGGTTTAGGTTAGTGATGGGCCTTCAGCAATTCATAAGGTACGACTATGTCCATAACTCATCTATTTAACTTACTCAAAATAAAAGCGCAAAAGAATTGTTTGCATTTAAACATTTTGGAAAAGGAAATGACAAAATTCTAGTTTTTGTTCAACTTCTACAAAATGTGTTCAAAGAGCTATCTAATCTTATAGAAATTGGTAGTTATAAAATGAATTTTGTTGGCAACAAATATGCATGTGTTTGTTAGAGCATTGGCAATGGCCTAGCCATTGCCCAATACAAGTGTAAAATAGAGAGAAATTTAGATGAAATGAGCTGCAATAGCCTAGTTAAAAAGGGAAAGTTTAAGATAAATGCTACAGTAATTGTTACAACCTCTCCAAGTCTTGCGAGCTACTATACGAAGACCAAACAATATTTTATAATTTTTCATCTACCCGTTCAACCAATCTTTCCCTCGATTTCTCGTTTATCCCAAAATCCCAGCTCGGTTTCTTGCTCCGAACCCTCACACCCGTCCTCCTTCTTCAAGCCGCAACCCCCGATTGCTCCACCGCGGGCCTTCTCCAGCGGACCCATCGTCTCCGACCTCTCGAAGGTAAGCCTCTCTTCCTCTCTCTTCTCTCCCTCTTCTCTATTGAACACGTTGTGTCCATCGTGCCAAAACCCTCTTCTCTCCTCTTCTCTGATTTTGATTCTCTCTTCAACAGGCCGATTGAATCACATATTCTTTTGCTCAGCATCGGCTTCATCCACGATCCACGCTAAAGCAGCTTGGACTCCAAGATCTGCCACTATCGGATTGCATCTTTGTGGGTAAATGCCTTGTCTATTTTTTTTTTTTTTTTTGAGGATGAAATGGTACACAGGATTTTGATTATTGAATTTTCCATAGTATTTTTGAGGGCAACGATTAGTTTTTTTGGCATATTTTCTTGGGTATGGTTTAGTGGAGGAAAAAAAACTAGTGCATACTAGAAATTTGAATTGGTTTGGCAAACACGTGATTGACCAATTTGGGTTGATGTCAAGAAAATGATCTCTTTTGGGGATAATCTGGTGCAATAGCCATTTAAAATAGGATTTTAAAGATGCAATAGCCATCTATCCGGATTTGAGTGATGTCAGGTATGGTATTACATTTATCTATAGTTGAAATTGTTTGGTTATTTCACCTGACGGCTTGGAAGACTTGGAGTTACATGGATAGTTTGTAACCTTACATAGGTTACAAACTATCCATGTAGATTGAAAGACTTGGAGTTATTATTTGAAAATGTTGTCCCTGCTAGCTAGAGAATGCATCGGGTTTTCCTAGTCTTGTGAGGTCGAGAATTTTGGCTGCAATGGATGTTTCCTGTTGCATTTGTCTTTATGTTAAAATTACCCTTTTGATTTACCCCCTTCCTCAGGAAAAAAAAAATGCAAGGGAAAGGGTGGTTCAGAATCTTTTCTCCTATTGAATTACCAATTACCACACCATGAAATGATGTGATTGTAAGCCTAAAACAGCTCTCTCCCTCTCCCTCGCTCTCTCAATCCAAGAAAATTGTTTGGTCCATAAAGAGATCTCATAAAATTGAAGTTCACAACCGAATGTAACTTGTTGTGTAAATCAAATTGTGAAACTCTTTTTATTGTAAAGAATATCTAATGTTGGACGTCTAGCCACGTTAGTTTGTAAACTATGCTTTTGTAAGATGTTTTGGTTGTATGGACGATTGTTTTAAAGAAACATTTAAAAGGTTCAATCTGCAACCACATGTATCCAAAGCCTGTCATGTGTTACAGCTAGAATAAATGGGACAGTTCTAAAAAAAACTTTTTGGACATGAAATCCTCTTAGGCTTATTAGTAGTCATTCTTTGCCACTTCTTTGCCATTGGGATTAGCCTTTTTGGGTTGATCATGGCTGCAGCTTAGAGTGAGGGTTCTGAATAAGCAACAAGTAAAAGGAGCCCGAGAGGTGTGATGTTTCAGATTCTAGATCTAGTGTTATGTGGGAAGACATAGATGGTTATGAGATATATATATCCACCAGGTTAGACAGCACCAAACTCTGATGTACTCGTCCATTAGATTTGCGGTGACCCCATATGCTAATATCCTAATCGCTACAGTCATCTTTTGAAGGGAAGACAATCCAAGCCTCCCACTAGCATCTCTTTTTTAGACAAAATAATCATTGTGGGAGACTACTGCAGCATGTATGCATAAAAAAAGATCACGACTCATTCGAAACCTTCTTCTAAAAAGATGGAGCGGATATATTGGTGTTTCAGCAAAATAATCATTCCAAAGGCGTTGATGACCTTCAAATGAATCACATCTGATGAACCTACGACGTTGAGGAGTACGACGAGGTGTAGAAGATGCTCCCTCGGATATCATTGCAATTGCTTGCATCATATCCAACTCATGATCAAAATAATCATCATCAAAATTTGAAAACGGATCCATAGCAAATTGAGGGAAGAAAAATAGAGGATTGGAGGAAAGAGGTTAGGCTTTTGATGAGTAGATGATAAGTCTATTTATAGAATTTGATCCTTAACTATTAGTTACAACTAAAAAAGTTGGTAAGAGAAGAATGGTTGGCAAAAATTAGTTCATTCAAGAATTGTAGATGGTGATTGGTTGTTATAGAAAGTTGTTGGCATGTTTGTTGGCAACAATTAGTTTATTCAAGAATTTTTGATGCTGATTGGTTGTTATAGAAAGTTGTTGGCATGTTTGTTGGCTTTAACCACAATTCTAAATATAAAAATTGGGTAGAATAAATGTTGGTATGTTTATATATGTGATTGTTGGGTGAATGGTTGGCAAAATATAATTATTTTTATAATTAAGTAAATTATAAAAATAGTATATTTTTAATAATTTGAAGTTAAATAGTTAAATAATAATTTATTTAATAAAGTTATTAACTAATATATGAAGTGTATTTGTAAAATATAAATTTTTTTTAATATTATTAAAATATATAATATTTTATTATTAATTGGACTTTAAGATAGCTAGTCTAATGTGGACTAATATATCTAGAAATCTATTTTAGACTTTAAAGTTGATATTCTAGCTAAATTATGGACTTAGCAATGGCTAGGTCATTGCCAATGCTCTTAGATATACTAGAGGTAATAATGTTGATGCATAGAGTACGAAATCCGAACACAAAATATATTAAACACAATGTGAAAAAGAAGAATCATCCATGAAGAAGAACTTTCATGCGCTTTGATTTGTAATTTTTTTTATTATATGAATAATGACCTAGTATATCATATTTATTATTAATTGATATATTATATATAAATTTTTTATTGTGAGATATCATATTATTGGTGCATTCTAAATGCTGTTAATTAATGCAATGTGCCGGCAACGAATTAGTTGCGTCGTTTACAATAAGCCGCTATACAGAAAAAACAAACTCATGGCAGCGTTTAGATAAACGTCGTTAATAAAGTTAGTGTGTTGCCAATGCACTATTAGTGGCATTTATTTAAATGCCACTAATTTATATAATATGCTAGTAATGTAATGTGGCAGTGTTCATGTTAATGCTGCTATTTTAAAAATTGGCATCGTTTAGATAAACGCCAATAAGAAATTCTCCAAAATACTATTAGTGGCATTTAAATAAATGCCGCCAAATTATATGATGAGCCGGCAGTATACTAATGGCGGCTTTTAGATAACCGCCTTTAAATTAGGTCATTGGCGACGTTTAGATAAACGCCATTAAATTATTCAATGTGCTGCTGCCAACATACTATTAGTGGCATTTAAATAAATGTTGCCAATTTATATGATGCATTAGCAAATTACTAGTAGCAGTATTTATCGTAATGTACTATTAGTGTACTATGTATGGATGCAACATGACCAGCTCGTCATGTCTGTGTTAATCTCATCTCTTTTTGAGCCTGTCATGGCTCAGGTCGTAGGATGCCTCTCTGTGCGTAATGTTGGGACCTCTCTTGATAAAACCTTTGCCTCTACATCTCAAACTCGACTTGTTCAAACCCAGTTTCAACTAGCATCCCTCAAGAAGGGATCTGCCACTATTTATGTCTATTTCAAAAAGGCCAAGTCTCTTGCTGACACCATGAGCGCAGCTGGTCATCCCTTACCATCTGAAGAATTCGTTCCATACCAGTTCATTGGACTTGGTCCAGGTTTTGATGCCTTAGTGTCTTCTGTCACTACTCGCATCGATCCCATTTCCACTAAGGAGCTACTGAGTCATCTTTTTGCACATGAGGCACAACTGCAGCATCATACAGCTAATCTAGCTCTCTTTTCTCCTCAAAAACTCTGCAAATTTTTCACCTCGTGGTCGTGGTCACAACAATGGAACTTGTGGACGTAACAATGGAAATCGTGGTCGTGGAGGCCGCTATCAATCAAATTGTGGTCATGGTTATACAGGTACTCCCACTAACACTTCACCCTCTTCATACATTGATGGTCGTCCAATCTGTCTAGTGTGCAATACAGTTGGTCACATTGCTCTCTCCTATCTATACCGATTCAACCAAGCCTATATGACATCACCTTCACCTGCAGCACACTATAGTTCCAACACCTGCATGCCTAACAATGCTTGGTACCCTGACACCACAGCCACCAACCATGTCACCAGTGAACTTGCCAATTTGAATTTGCACGCTACAGAACACCTTGGTGATAAGCATCTTCGCGTTAGTGAACCATCACTATATCTCATTCTGGTTCTGCCACTTTTCCCTCCTCCTCTTCCCCTTTTATTTTAACTAAACTATTGTATGTTCCTTCATTTAACAAAAACATCATTTCAATACAACAATTCTGTTGAGACAACAATGTTTATTTTACCTTTTACTCTGATCATTTTTGTGTTAAGGATTGCAACACGGGGAGTCATCTTCTTCAAGGCAAAACTAGCAATGGCCTATACATCTTCACACCGACTTCCCCTCAAGCTCACTCAAGCAATCTTGCACCTGACTCCTCTTCTCTTCCACTTTGGCACTCCAGACTTGGCCATCCCTTATTCAAAGTTGTAAAGGGAGATGGAGATGGAGGGAGGGAGGGAGGGAGTGGGGGAAAATGAAATTTTGGAGGAGCGAGAGAGAGGGAACGTAATGGGGAGGGAGAGGAAGTGGAAAATAATAAAAACGAAAATAATGTGGATTACACACCGGTTGCATTAGGTGGTTGTATCCATCATTTCACTTCCACGTATGGCGTTTTGTGGTCTCATTTAAACATGCACTAAGTTTCAGGTTTATAGCTAGTGACTTTTACATCAATAACAACAAACTCACTTACCTGGACATTCTTGGATATATCTCATAACCTTTGGAGTACAACTTTTAACCAAAAAAGATGGGATAACCCCAATAGCACTCTCAACAATGCCGAAGTCCTAAAATGTATTTTCTAGTACTCAAATTCGAGGTAAATTAAGCAAATTTGACAACTTTGGTCATGCGGCTAAATTTTAGTTAATAGAATCCAGATTTAATTTGTTGATTCCAGAAACAACACGATCCATGTTCAGTTCCAAAAGATCAATATGTGATACATAACCTCTATATTTTAGTGCAATGAAAACATTACAAAGAATGGATAAACAATGATCCAGACAATAATATCATCAAGTTGGCATACATGATTTGGCAATTGCATTAAGTAAATAAGATTATCACTTGACCCTGATAAATGTTAAGTTGTGGCAAAGAAACGATGTGTCCCAGAAATGGCTATTTCTACTTCTGTTTAAGTTAACCAACAGTGAGTATAATCAGGAATGAAGTGCAAAACCATAAAACCTGCAGACATATTGCCATCTCGATTAAAAATAAAAAAAGGTTAATGAAAGCTTAAACTGCTATCTCAGCATCAAACATGACAGAGATCCTGATGTATATTTGCTGCTGCTAATCTTTTACTCTACCTCAGTGAAACTTTAAGCCACGCAAAGTTATAGAAGCTTTTTCTAGAACTTACCTGAACAAGGTAAAGCTATAACTCCATGATGCCTCAAAAGTTATGCAAGGTCTCCCTAGGTGCTCAAAACAAGAGCTAATGCATAGTCAGAAAAACCCTTCGTAAGCCTCAATCCATTGAGTGAGGATCAGAAAAATTACCCCATCAATGAAAAATAACCAGGAAACCTTTTTTTTTTTTTTTTTAATTATAGTATCTATCTATTTTCGTTTTAAAAATTTACACTGTCTTAGATCGTGATTCTAAATTTTACCATAATCTGTCAGTATATATATATATATATATATATATATATATATATATATATAGATATATATATATATATATATATATAAAAATAAAATATAAGTATTAAACGAACAATTAGAANATCTAGCACCAAGCAAATTTGACTTTTAACACCTGGCTTGTTGGAAGCAAAATGTCTGCCAGTATGCTTCCAAGCAACACGTCATCATGAAGCCAACAAGATCAGAAGATATACCAACTATTTGAATTATTATCAATGGCACAGTGACCTAAAACATCGATCTAATAACATAAATCTTTGAAAATAATTACCGGATGAAGCAATCTCCAAATCTTTGAAAATAATTTAATCAATCCTTCATCACCCCAATTAAGATGAATGCATTTTGTCACACTCAAACTGAAATGCAGGACAAAAGCATTTCACCAAACAAGCAGACATTAAGGTTAAGCAAAAACATGAACAAAAAAATGAGCAGCTTATAATTGCACTAAAAAAGTTTTATCGTGTTTCCCATCCCCCACAGGCCCACCCCTTCTTTTTCTTGAATAAAAGACAGCTTGAACTACGGACGAGATAATTATTCCTATCTTGTGTTCAGTTTTCAGTCTTTAGAAAACAATTTCTTTAATAAGTTGGACTAATATACAAGGCATAAACATGCGCAAATTAGCAAATAAAACCAAGTGCTTAAATCCTAGAACAATCCGTTAATGTCAATGTGATGATGACAGGAAATTAACATCCTATTTATGGATCAAAGAGTAGTAAACAAGATCAAAAGAAGTTCATTTATAGATAAAAACTACCTAACAGTTCAAAATGAGTTCAAGGACTTGGGAAGTTGCGAGTTTTTAGTAAAATAATAAGCTATCAAATAAATAACTTGCAAAGAGATCTAATGGCAATGATCAAAACAATCCATTAATGTCAAAAATAAAAAACATTGAGCGACCTGGAATTGAAATACTAGAAATGATGTGTCAGAAGAGGAATTGAATAGAAATGGTGGAGAACATGAAAAAAAACATATGGCTAATACCAGTTTCTATGTCTTATCCATACATCTATGTATTTCAATTCCTGGCATATGAAATCCAGGTAACACAAATATATAGGATACTAACTTTGGTGCATGGTATAAGAAAATATTCACTGCAGAGATTTGAAAGAATTGTTTTTCCACACTTTCATTGATATGAAGACTCAGATATATATACACAGATTCTAGAGTTCTATTTTAGGAATGATACATATGTTTGAGCTAAAACTATGCTACGGTTACAATGTAATAAAATGTGCAGCAGTTACAAATAACAAAAAGAGACACCACAAGTTCAGCCTCGATATGCTCTATTTTATCTTGAACTTGATTCATGCAATCTTCCTTTATACGTGGTTGGTGTGAGCACTTCGAGTAGGTTTCTTTAACTTCCTTGCTGCAGAGATCAGGCAAATAAAACCATGTTACAAAAGTTTTAGAAGTTCAAGAACAATCAAGTAAAAGTATGGTTGTCAATCCTTTGACAAAGAGACAGAGGCAGAACAAAAAAGGAGCTAATTGAGAAACTGACTAACAAGAAGATCAACGAACCCAAGCAAGGGATTGAAGCTAAGGTTACAGACTTACCCCAAAGTCCAGCAAAATCAAAAGCTTAAGGAAACAATTAAGTATCGAACCATCTAGAAAAGAACGAGATCGACAAGTGGGAAAGCTAGAAAATTATGAAAGAGAGACTTACGAGTTTGGGAGAAATCCTTGGCTGTTCACTTTTCTTATTTGCTTGGGGATATAGCTCACAATTACGAACTGAGTTTTAGGAGTTTGACACACAAAAATGAAGTTCTGAAATGGATTAAAAAGAGAGGACTAAAATCACAGCAAAAACTGAAATGTTTGGGGCAAAAAGGAGTAGAAAAATTATCTTACCTCTTCAAGCAAAAGGTTGTGCAAATTTCCTTTGTTTATACACTCCCTCCACTTGGTTATACACTCAACTAAACAAGTAATATATGAAAAAAATAAGAAAAATTGAAGTGGAAGATCATCATACGAAAATTCTGACTACAGCAAAATCTCTCAGAATACAGATGTTTTGGTTGCTATTTTTATGTTGAGCATATACGTAAGAAAGGAAAGAAACAAAACTAGAGTTTACCAAAACTTAGTTTCCTTCCCTCTCAAGGGTGTGAACTAGAACAAATTAAACAAGCATTGTAATGGTAAAAATCAAGTGAGCACTCGGGTTATCATTACTTTTTTTTCTTTGATAAGTAGAGATTTAAAACTCTACAGGTTTTTTATGACTAACTTGTCCTGGACTTCATCCACATCTTGGGAAACAAGTGCACAACTAAAAAAATGAAACATTGCATTATTATCTTGATCCTCTCAACAGGTCAGTCAATATTAGTAGCAACAATGAGATAAAATTGATTTGGTTGATACAATTATTTTCACACCACAAGGTTTTTAGTGTGTGTTTAGGACATTAGTAAACATCCAGACACTCAAAAAAAGAGGACAATAAATTTTGTTACCATAAGATCCATTGGAAGTATGTTAATTCATAAGCTAAAGTAGATCAAAACCTCAAAATTTCAAAACCTTACATAAATCCTCTAATTTTGGTGCAACAAGTCTATGTTGCCACCAACACTGTCAAGATTAAAAAAAATCAACCAAAGAGCAACTCAAAAAGAAAACTCTTTCTCATATGTTCTGCTTCAAAGAGGACAAAATCCTTCATTTTTCGCCTAGGATCTTTTTGTCATCTTAAAGGAAGTTAAGACCCATGATAGGAAAAGACCAACGATTAACCTCGAAGGGAACATCATAAAAACTGAGATCCTTCATGATAATATACTTTTCAAAAAAGAAAAAATAGAAGTCCAAACGCTTGAATTCATAAAAACTGGATGCTCCAAGATTATAGAGAAGAACACAAGCCATGAGAGTTGGATAGGATTCACCAGCAATAGGGATTTGTGCTAGTGGACCCCAAGACAAGAAGGCCATTTCTTTTCAATCAGTGGGCGACATACACAGGAAAACACCAACGGTGCATTAACAGATCGAGTGTCTAATAAGTTAGGGTTTCCGTTACAGGATAGCAATCTCAAATCAATGAACATAGATTTGAGCCTCGCAAATGTAACAAATGGGAAATCATGAATATCAGGGTGAAAATTACAGATACATATATATATATATATATATATATATATATATATATATATATATATATAAATAAATAAATATATATATATATATATTCTAGCAAAACATGAAGAATAGAAGAAGCCAAACTCACAAGGGACTGGCAGAGCAGTAAACCACGTGGGGGTCGTGGGTTGCGAATAGAGCAAGGGAGAGAAGGAGGGCCTCTGGCGGCTGGGCTAGGCGTGGAGGAGAAGGGGGCTTCGACAGAGGACTGGCGATGGCGTTGACGTGTTAGTGGTGGTGAACGGCACCCCTAGCTGCAGCGATATAGAGAAATCCGAGAGAGAGAGAGGTGAGGCCAGATTTGGGGAAAGGAAATTTTCGGCGTGGGGTTTGGGGGAGAAGGAGGGGGTGGACGTCGAGGTGAGGTGGCTGTGAGGTGGTGGGGTGACTAGCGACCGGTTGTGCGTGGCGGCGGGGGTCGAGGGAGAAGATCACTGGGGATCGAGGGGGGGGGCGGGGGGGCGAGACTGCTGAAGAGTGAAGGGAAAGGAAAAGAGGAAATGAAGGGAAAAATAAAATGAACTTACCTAATCCCTACTATCATATGGACGTTGCAAACATATTTTAACAAATACAGTGATTAAAATTGCTGTAAATATCATATTTTTCGCTGTAAATACAAAAATAAAATAAGGCCTACTTTGAGTGTTGAAGTAAAAATTGAGTGACAATTTTTTTTTTTTGTCCTCTCCTCTCCGGGTGAGGTTTTCTCTCTAGCATAGAGTGAGTCTCTTGAGCTAGTGTTACTGGTTCAAAAGGTCAGATATGGAGGAAGAACTGGCTAAACAATGGGAAGGACTTTGTCTCACTGAAAAAGAAAGAGAAGGGCTGGTCCTACCAGCAGATGCATTGAACAATGCATTGCACCATGACAAATTCTGCCTACTAGCAATGATAGTGGCTGAGAAGTATATTAACAAAGAAGCCTTCAAAGCTACAATGACTAAGGTTTGGAAATGTGACAGCTGGGTCCAGTTTTCAGAAGTTGGATCAAACAAGTTCTCGGTCGAGTTTAACTTGAAGGAAGACATGGAGAGAGTTCCAGCTGGAAGACCCTGGTCCTTTGACAGGTGGTTGATATGCCTCTAGGTCCTTGACAGCAGCAAGTCCATTGGTGAGACCACATTCACCAAAGAGGATTTCTGGATCCAAGTCTTCAACTTACCCTTCAGATGTATGACTTAGGAAATTGGGATGCAGATAGGCAATATAGTAGGGAAGGTGCTACAAGTCCATACTGACCAACGAGGCATTGGTTGGGGGAAGTTTCTAAGGATTAGAGTGGAACTGGATATAACAAAACCTCTTTTAAGGGGAATGTTCATATCAATAGAAGAAAAACACACTTGGGTTCAGTTTAAATATGAAAGATTGCCATCTTTCTATTTTAACTGTGGCACCATCAAGCACCCTGCACAGGGATGCATCTCAACCCCATTCGAAGGAAAAAAGCAATATGGTGCTTAGTTAAGAGCAGTTGCTGCAAGGGAGAGTAACTTGAACTTCAAAAAGTATGAGAATGGAAAGCACTAGGAAGCTGATTCAGAGAGGCAAACATGGAAGAAAGAAGAGGAGGTTAGGGATGAAGTTCCTTTGAGGCAACACAGGAGCCAGAATGGAGATCAGAAATCCACCAGAGGGGGCCAGGGTCCAAATTTGGAAACTGCTTCACCTGCAGCCAAAGAACCAGAGCAGAGTAGACAGCAGGATGGCAGAATTCTGACATGTCCAAAAGCAGTTATCAAAAAGGAAAGTCAGACAACACCTTTCCAAGAGGGGCTGGCAACTTCCATTTTAGGGAAAGTAAAGAATCCTATGTTACTATCTCAGAAAACTGAACTAAAAAGCACAGGAGCTGAAACAGTAGCCCCTGCTAAAATGACCTCGACTGATCTCAAGGCTCAAGCAGCATCCCTGAACCAATATATGTCTAAACAAGTCAAGGAACTGGAACAGGCCAAAAAAAGGACCAATTGGAAGAGAAGAGCCCGAGACAACTGTTTTGTAGGCCTTAAGTTAAGCCCATCCAAGATTCAAGCAAGTATATCAAACAACAAGAAGAGGCCCATCAAGCTGTTCCAGGGAAGACACACCAGGTCCAATGCCAAAAAAGCAAGAGGGGAGGAGAGTGACCCAATGGATCTACATCAATCTGAAATGGTGGAGGCTGTCTCACAGCCCCACCAAGCATCATGAGCTGCCTAAGTTGGAACTGTCGTGGGCTTGGGAACCCAGTGATAGTTCAAAACTTGCACCAACTAGTGCAAACCAAGCTCCCAACCTTTGTTTTCCCTGATGGAAACAAAGGCTAGAAAAAACAGCATTGAAAGGCTCAAGAGGCAATTGCAGTTTGCCAACAGTTTCATCATCGAAAGTAAGGGGCTTAGTGGAGGTCTAGCTCTCTTTTGGAGTGAAGATGTGGATGCTGAGGTTCTGTCATACACTCAACATCATATATCTTTACTGATTTGAGGAGAAACAGGAAACAAAGAGTGGGTTCTTACAGGCTTCTATGGTAATCCTGACACAGCTAAGAGGAAGGAGAGCTGGCAGCTTCTAAAAGCTCTCAAACCTGACAAGGAGATAGGGTGGTTATGTGTTGGTGACTTCAATGAGGTACTTAGCTCAGGAGAAAAGTGTGGGGGTAGGCAAAGACCATTCAAACAGATGGAAGCCTTCAGAGCAACTATTGAATCATGTCTCTTTCTGATATGGGGTATAATGGAGATAAATTTACATGGACCAATGGCAGGTCAGGACAAGCTTTTATCAAAGAAAGAATTGATAAAGCTCTGTGCAATATGTCATGGTCAGAGCAATACCCTTTTTCCAAAGTCTACCATCTCCCAATCTTATGCTCAGATCACAGCCCTATCCTCATCACTATGGAACAGTTTGAAGTTGACTCCACAAGAATAGCCAGACCATTCAGATATGAGGCCAGCTGGGCCTTGAGGGAAGATTGCTATGGAGTAATAGAGAAAGCATGGAGCTCAGCTAGAAGGGCTGAGAATAAACTACAAGGTCATTGAAGGTTTGAACCACTGCAGATTGGACTTGGTGCAGTGGAACAAATAACATGCTGGAAACCATAGGGATGAGCTTAAAAGACTTTGGGACCAGATGTCTGAGCTACAGAAGGATAATGAAGGTCATCTCACTGAAACCATAAAACAGGTGCAAAAGAAGATAGAGAAGAAGCTGGAAGAAGATCACAACAAATGGAAACAAAGGGCCAAGCAAAAATGGTTGAGAGAAGGGGATAGAAACTCAAAATTTTTCCATCAATGTGCTACCCAGAGAAAGAAAACAAACCTGATCAAGAGGCTAATCGATGAAAATGGGCAAGCTATCACATCAAAAGCTGGGATAGCTAATCAATTCCAAGAGTATTTCAAACTTCTTTTCTCTTCATCTAACCCTGTGAACATTGTAGATTGTCTTGAGCCAATGGAGGCAACTGTGACAGAAGGGCAAAATGAAATGCTTCTTAGGCCATACACTCAGCAGGAGGTGAAGGATGCCCTCTTTCAAATGGAGGGGCTTAGCTCTCCTGGCCCTGATGGGTATCCTGCCACTTTCTATCAAAAACACTGGAGGTTAGTGGGTGACCAAATCAGCTCGGCAGTGCTTCATGTTCTTAATGAAAATGGTAGCCTAACTGATATAAACAGCACTTACACAACCCTTATTCCCAAGAAGAAAAACCCCACCAAAGTTTCTGAATTCAGACCCATATCCCTTTGCAATGTGTTGTACAAGTTGATATCCAAAATACTAGCCAATAGACTCAAGAAAATTCTCCCTGCTATAATCTCTCCATCTCAGTCAGCTTTTGTCCCCAACAGGCTAATCATAGACAATGTGATTGTTGCTTTTGAAGCCTTTCACACAATGAAGGCCAAGATGGCAGGAAGGGAGGGTTACCATTATATTCAGCAAGAACACCTCCAAGTTAACTCAGAGCTACATCTTTTCAATTGCTGGAATGAGATCCTCTATGACCTATGAAAAATATCTCGGGTTGCCATCTATTGTGGGGAGAAATAGATTTAACTCCTTCAAAGGAATTCTTGATGCAGTCAGAAGGAAAATCAGTGGATACAAAGTAAAATGCCTATCTCAAGCTGGGAAAGAAATATTCATAAAAGCAGTAGTCCAAGCCCTTCCCACCTACACAATGAGTGTTTTCAAACTTCCCAAGACCTTGATGCACTCCATCAATAGTGTCATCAATAATTTTTGGTGGGGCCAGAAGGAAAGGGAACATAAAATCCGCTGGATTTCTTGGAAAACAATGGGAAAAGCAAAATCTGAAGGGGGTATGGGCTTTAGGGATCTTGAGTATTTTAACATGGCTATGCTCTCAAAACAGTGCTGGAGACTATTACAAGAACCTGATTCATTTGCAGCAAAAGTCCTGAAAGCCAAATATTTTCAACATAGCTCATTCATGCTAGCCAAGTTGGGCTCAAAACCATCTTATCTGTGGAGAAGTTTTTTGGTAGCCAGACAAGTGGTGAAAGCAGGAACTTGTTGGAGGATTGGTAATGGAAAAGAGGTCCAAATTTGGCAGGAAAAATGGCTTGGCCACCCAGTGCCTAGAGAGATCCTAAGTCTAGTGACACAGCTTGACAGCAAAGCAAAAGTTTCAGAGCTAATAGACCACACCTCAAATCAATGGAAGGAAATACTAGTGAGGGAGGTGTTTGAGGAAGAGGAAGCCAATTTGATACTACAAACCCCTCTAAGCTCCATGAATGCTAAGGATAAAATAATTTGGCAAGGGACTAAGAATGACAGGTTTTCAGTAAGAAGTGCTTACCACATGGAAAAGGCTCGAGATCAAGCAGAGAAGGACCAAGCCTCTTGCAGCAACAACCTCAGGAAAGTGTGGCAACACCTATGGAAATTAAAGGTATAGCCTGGTGACAAGGTTTTCTTATGGAGGGCTTGTCTCGAGGCCCTTCCAACTCAAACTAACCTGTACAAGAAGAGGATAGTGGATCACCCACTATGTCCCATTTGCCACAAGGAAGAAGAATCAGTGGTGCATGCAGTATGGAGCTGCCCCTCAGCCAAGGATGTTTGGAGCCTAGCTTCTAAAAAATTACAAAAAAGAAGCCTATCCCCTTCCTCTTTTGTGGACCTATTTGAATCCCTCATACACATATTGGATGACTCTTCCATGCAAGAATTTGTAATTTTGGCTCGGAGGATTTGGTGGAGAAGAAATTGTCTTGTATTCAATAATGAATTTAGGCATCCAAGCTCAGTCATAAGAGAAGCTCAAGCCACTCTTGCTCTGTTACAAGGGGAAAACAGCAATGCAAACCCCAAGTCCACCTATGTCTGTCCATCTCTTGCAACGTGGACTCACCCTCCATCAAATTAGTATAAGATCAACTGGGACAACTCAGTGAACAAGTAGAAAAGCCTAATAGGAGTAGGAGTGGTGGTAAGAGACTGTGAGGGGCATATCATAGCTACCATGAGACATAAAAAGCATCTATTCCCAGATCCCTTGCTTGCTGAATCATATGGGGCACTTCAAGCCACCAAATTTGGCATGGAACTAGGCTTGAGACAAATCATTTTGGAAGGTGATTCCCTACAGGTCATCAATACCCTCCATGACAAGGAAGGTTTTAGTAGTGCATCGATGCTCTTGTCTGAAACTAGTTTTTTATTGAAACAATTTGCTAAATGGGAGATTTCTCATGTTAGGAGAAATGGCAATATGTTAGCCAATGTTTTAGCAAAAACTTCTCTATCCATTTATGATCTTATTGTAACAATGGAGGATATTCCTCAATGTATCTCCTCTTTAATTAAATGAAATGATTCTAAGAGTTTTCCCCCAAAAAAAAAAATTGAGTGACAATTCAAGAATCGCTGCAATAGATAACCTTTTATAGCGATTTTATTTACAATAATATAAAAATCACAATATTTAATAATTTTTCTTGTAGTGTCTATGACCACAGGTAGGAAAACCATGGGTACATCGCACTAGAAGTGCCCTTTACAAACTTTGGGAGTACGTCTTTAGCCCAGCTTACAATTACAATTGGATTTACCATAAAGTTTCAGTGCTATTCACTTGCAACTTCCTCAAGCCGAAGCAGTGGGATTTGGCATTGCCTCAAGCAGAATTTGCCTACAACAGATCGAAAAACAGAACCACAGGTTTAAGCCCATTTGAGATTGTCTATGGTCAGAACCCATCCGGGGTGCTGGACTTAGCCCCTATTCCACGTATAGGACGTTTCAGTCCTAAAGCAGATGAGATGGCAGAGTATCTTCGGGGTATCCATGAGCAGGTGAAACAGACCATTCATGAGAGCAATACCAAGTACAAGACTCGGGTTGACAGTCATCGTCGTCAGGTACTTTTTGATGTTGGTGATTTTGTTTGGGCTGTATTAACTCGTGATCGTTTTCCTGTTGGCGAGTATAATAAGCTTAAGGATCGGAAGATTGGACCTTGTGAGGTCGTGTAGAAGATCAATGATAACGCTTACAGGTTGCGCCTTCCCAGTCACTTGAAGACTTCTGATGTCTTTAATGTGAAGCACCTAAGTCCTTGTTTTGTGGATTCTGATGACACTACTCTGAACTCGAGGACGAGTTCTTTCCAACCCGGGATGACTGATGCAGGGGGATCCAAGACAGATGATGCTGAGTTGTCAGATTGCACCTTGATGGTGCTGAGATACCATGAGTTGGCAGATCAGCGCAAAAGCGGGAATTGATTGTGATATGTTCCTCATTGGGGCCGTTTTGAGTGCGTTTCAGTCTTTTGGCCATAACTTTGGCTACGGGTGTCGGAATCGCACATAAGACCCCAATTCGGAAAGCTCCTTTCGGCGCGCACGCTGTCCACATCGAGCATAGCTCCATGTGCCTTTTTTTTGACCTCAAATTCTGCTATTTTCCCCTCTGAATCACTAGTTTTAGTTAGTTTTTGCTATTTATGGTAATATTTCGCTTGTCAGTTAGGAAGTCATTTTAAATCCGATTTGGGCCCGATTTTTTGCAGATTGCTTATTTTATTTCGAATTTCAATTTAGAGTGATTTCTGAGATTTTGCTATTTTTGACAAAATTCGGATAAACACGATTTTTGGTTATAACAGTCCAGCTTGTGGACTGATTTTCATGATTGCTTGATTTTATAATATTCCGTTAAACCCTAGAGACTTTTCACTTTGGTTTTGGGCAAATTTTCTCCTGTGAATCATCTGTTGGAACTAGCCTGCAGGATAATCGCTATCCTGTCCGGCGTCAGTTGGCATCAGAGCTTCAACATCTTCCTGGGAAATTTCACCAGTTTCAATGGTTGGAGGTCATGGTCATGGTCGTCGTGGGCAGGTTCTGAATGAGGAAGCCCAACGCCGTGATCGCAGCGTTCAGGATGCGATGATTGAGGATTTGCAGAGGCAAGTCGCAGAATTAACCCAGCGCCTGGCAGCGCAGGATTTTGAGGATCGTGAGGCCTCTGATCACGATTCTAATTCCACTTTCGAAAATCCATATCACAATCGTGCTCTATTTCAGGAGCACCGTGGTCGGGAGGAGCGTAATGGAGACCTCGTCACAGTTGGACAAACCAAATGCTTTTGACAGTACCAATCGAGTACGTTCCAATCAAACTCATTCTAGTGGAGGCATCTATCATCTCAAAGAAGAAGATAACTTGAAGGTCAGGATGGAGGGCCTAACTAGAGAGTTAGAGGCATTGAAGATGAAGGAAATTATGGTAGCTCATATTATTCCCCAAGTTGATGCCTCTAAACTTTGTTTTATTTATCAGAGAGTAAATCATCTTGCACAAGATTGCCTAAGACTTGCTGAGATTAGAGTAGTTTATGAGGAACATTGCAATTCTATTGTCATGTATAAAAAAACCTTTTTCACCCTACTCAGATACATACAATTATGGTTAGAGAAATCACCCAAACTTTAGCTGGAAGTCTGGAAACCAGCCGCCAGCACAACCCCCTAAATCATATCTTGCACCATATCGTGCATCTTCTTATTCTAGGAACTCCTTAGAAGATACTTTACATGCTTTTATTGAGGCACAGAGTAAAACTAATCAAAAGTTTGAATATTTGATTACGCAGGTTGTTGAAGAAAATAAGGAGATAAAAAACCATGTATCCAAGATGATGAGCTACTTGAGTGTGAATGAGCATGGCAAGTTCCATTCTCAACCTCAATCCACACCCCAAAGTCAACATATGGTGCAAGAAAATTTGAAAAAGTTCAATGTCATTGTGACAAGAAGTGGCAAGTCCTTACACATCCCAACAACAGATAAGCTAGAAGATGTTGAAGAGGAACAAAACAATAATAGTACCGAGTTTTCCAAGGAAGCCGGGTAATTAAGAGCCCAGTTAAGGTACCATTTCCTCATGTTTTAAAATCTGGTATGCGAATTTTGGATTCTAGTAATGAAATATTGGAGAACCTCAGGTAGGTAAAGATTAACCTTCCTCTTTTGCATGTTATTAAACAAATTCTTACTTACGCAAAAGTTCTTAAAGATTTATGTACAGTTAAGAGGAAGCACCATGTTAAGAAGATAGCATTTCTGATAGAGCAAGTTAGGGGTCTAATTGAGTAGAGAATTCCTCCTAAGTATAAGGATCCTAGTTGTCCAACGATTGCATGTAGTATTGGGAATCATGAGTTTGGGCAAGCCTCGCTAGATTTAGGAGCTAGTGTTAATTTGATACCTTATTCTATTTATTTGCAGTTTGGTGTGGGTGAAATTAAACCTACTTCTGTTGTGCTTCAGTTGGCTGATTCAATTAAGAAACCGAGATGGATAGTTGAGGATGTTTTGATCCAAATTGACAAGTTTTATTATCCTGTTGATTTCTTAATTTTGGACACTCAGTCAATTGTTAAGTTTAACTCTAAGGTTCCTCTCATATTAGGTAAACTTTTCCTTACTACGACTAATGCACTTATAAATTGCAGGAATGAGTTGATAAAACTATCTTTTGGAAATATGACCATGGAGGTCAACATTTTTCATATTGCGAAACAACCAATAAATGACGAGTGCTCCCAAACGTACATGATTGACGCACTCATAGATAAGGAAGTTCACACAACTCATGATTTTGATCCTATTGAAGATTTTCTTGTTAATTCTGAGTTTGATACTATCAGTAATTCATATGACATTGTTGGAAGTTCTGCTTATGCTGAGTACTGATGCAGCCACTCTTCCTTCTCCCAAACAACCTGCTTTCATTTTTAGAACAGCTTCCAATGATTTAAAATCAGTTGCAGAAGGATCTTGTTCTATAAATGAGGTGACATTATCCAACGTTGGAGCTCGGTTTTTAATTAAGTGGTTGCATTCAAACTGTTTCATTAACAATTTTTAGAACTAGTACTTGGAATTTTTCTGTTTTTGGTGCTAAAGAAAAATTCACTATTTTTTTCTTCACGTACACAACCTATTTAATTAATCAGTGCACGACATTTCGAAGTTAATGACTTGGCCATCAATGTCCTGACTTTTCTTCATTTTGGTTTAGATCGATAAACCCAATCCACATTACTGGCGGAGGTCCTCTCGAGCCAAAACAGTCCCAATCTTCTTTTTCATGTACAATATATAAGCAATAATGTAGATAAGTGGTAGACATATTGTAGTAATCCGAGTTGTAAATATTATAGTGATCGGGATATATCTTATAATTAAGTTCATCACATGAGTTTTATTTTATAAGGCATGTCACTTTCTTTACTTCATCCTAGATATTGAGTAGATCTTAATATTTCTTCGCTACGTTATATAAATATTCTCATTTCTTTCTTTTCAAAAATCATTTTCTTTCTTCTTTTCCTATTTATCTTAATTACTTTCAAAATATTACTTTCTAATAATCATGTTTTAAAGAATTCATCTCTTTATTGCAATTATTTTGTTTTTTTTTAAAACATTGTACTTTCCTCATTGGACAAAGTGTTGATGAGAATAAGAGAGGTGCTTGGGAGCGGATTGAAAGATAATAAATATTTGAGATGAGATAATCGAGAATAAAACCAAGACTGTTACAAATATTTTTAATGAAAGTTATTCCATTCATATTTTTTGAAAAATGTAATCCTAAAAAACTTTAGGTTGGCATCTATCAAATTTAGGTTTAATCGTAAAAAACATTAACCAAGTCCATTTAAATAATTGAAAGAGATAACAATAACTAATGGGATGATAACTTTAATAATCTCGTTATGGAAGTGTCAATTACCCTTTGGGCTGTGAGTCATATTGATATAGGTCTAGGTTAGTGATGGGCTTTCATCAATTCCTAGGGTACGACTATGTCCATAACTCATCCCTTTGACTTACTCAAAATAAAAGTGCAAAAGAATTGTTTGCATTTAAACATTTTGAAAAGGAAATGACAAGATTCTAGTTTTTGTTCAACTTCTACAAAATGTGTTCAAAGAGCTCTCTAATCTTATAGAAATTGGTAGTTATAGAATGAATTTTGTTGGCAAAAAATATGCATGTGTTTGTTAGATATAGTAGAGGTAATAATGTTCATGCATAGAGTATGAAATCCGAACACAAAATATGTTAAACACAATGTGAAGAAGAAGAATCGTCCATGAAGAATAACTTTCATGTGGTTTGATTTGTAATTTCTTTTATTATATGAATAATGACACAATATATCATATTTATTATTAATTGATATTATATATATTTTTATTGTGGGATATCATATTATTGTTGCGTTCTATACGCTGTTAATTAATTCAATGTGCTGGTAATGTATTCGTAGCCGCATTTATATGAATGTCGTTAATTTAAAAAATGTGTCGGCAAAGAATTAGTGGCGTCATTTACAATAAGCCGTAATACAGAAAAAACAAACTCATGGAGGTGTTTAGATAAACGTCGTTAATAAAGTCAATGTGCTGCCAATGTACTATTAGTGGCATTTAAATAAATGCCACTAATTTATATGATACGCTAGCAATGTAATGTGGCGGCATTCATGTTAATGCTGCTATTTTAAAAATTGGCATCATTTAGATAAACGTCGTTAAAAATTTGCCAAAGTACTATTAGTGGCATTTAAATAAATGCCGCCAAATTATATGATGAGCCGGCAGTGTACTAATGGTGGCATTTAGATAACCGCCTTTAAATTAGGTCATTGGCGACGTTTAGATAAACACCATTAAATTATTTAATGTGTTGTTGCCAACATACTATTAGTGACATTTAAATAAATGCCGCCAATGTATAATGCGTTAGTAAATTACTAGTAGCAACATTTATCGTAACGTACTATTAGTGTACTATGTATGGATGTAAAATGCCAGCTCGTCATGTCTATGTTAATGTCGTCTCTTTCTGAGCCTGTCATGGCTCATGTCGTAGGATGCCTCTTTGCGCATAATGTTGGGACCTCTCTTGAGAAAACCGTTGCCTCTACATCTCAAACTCGACTTGTTCAAACCCAGTTTCAACTAGCATCCCTCAAGAAGGGATCTGACATTATTTCTATCTATTTCAAAAAGGCCAAGTATCTTGTTGACACCATGAGCGCAGCTGGTCATCCCTTACCATCCGAAGAATTCGTTCCATACCAATTAGCTAGACTTGGTCCAGGTTTTGATGCCTTAGTGTCTTCTGTCACTACTCACATTGATCCCATTTCCACTAAGGAGCTACTATGTCATCTTCTTGCACATGAGGCACGACTGCAGCATCATGCAGCTAATCTATCTCCCTTTTCTCCTCCAGAAGTCTACAAATTTTTTAACTCGTGGTCGTGGTTGCAACAATGGAACTCGTGGGCGTAACAATGGAAATCGTGGTCGTGGTTATACAGGTACTCCCTCTAACACTTCACCCTCTTCATACACTAATGGTCATCCAATTTTTCAAGTGTGCAATAGAGTTGGTCACATTGCTCTCTCCTATCTATACCGGTTCAACCAAGCCTATACGACATCACCTTCACCTGCAGCACACTACAGTTCCAACACCTGCATGCCTGACAATACTTGGTACCCCGACACCGCAACCACCAACGATGTCACCAGTGAACTTGCCAATTTGGATTTGCATGCTACAGAACACCTTGGTGATAAGCATCTTCGCGTCGGTGAACCATCACTATATCTCATTCTGGTTCTGCCACTTTTCCCTCCTCCTCTTCCCCTTTTATTTTAACTAAACTATTGTGTGTTCCTTCATTTAACAAAAACGTCATTTCAGTACAACAATTCTATCGAGAAAATAATGTTTATTTTACCTTTACTCTGATCATTTTTGTGTTAAGGATTGCAACACGGGGAGTCATCTTCTTCAAGGCAAAACTAGCAATGGCCTATACATCTTCACACCGACTTCCCCTTAAGCTCACTCAAGCAATCTTGCACCTGACTCCTCTTCTCTTCCACTATGGAACTCCAGACTTGGCCATCCCTCATTCAAAGTTGTCCAATCTACTATTCAGCAACACGACTTACCTTTTGATCCTTTATCTTTACCTTTATTTTGTAATGCATGTGCAATGGCTAAACATCATTGCATACCTTCTGTGACGCCCCCAAATTCCGCTTGGGATTGAACGGACATTTGAAGCGTCGGGACATGCAACACAAGGTTACCTGCCCCCGTTCATGACATATAAGATGCAATGTTCTAACATGCATCTAGCATTATGCAATATTCGCAGCGGATAATCTTTTTCTTTAGCAATACTATGCACCAAACTAAATATATCCCAAATACTTGAAACATAATTCATACATAAAGGCATACTAAAAAGCCGTGATCACCACACTAGTCCAAAATGGTTGTGATCAAAAGAATACTTGAGATACAACTCCAAAAGTACAAGTATTAACCTAAGTTAAATACTATACCATCATCAACATCGCACCGTGGCCTAGTCGACCGTATTCAGTTGGTCAGATTCCAATTCTCCTTTGGGTCCTGTAACAAGATCTACCATTCGGGGGGAATGGTAGTTGGGACTACCACAGTGAGATTTGATTACAAATCTCAGTAAGTTAACATAAAACTCACACACAGGTTAAAAATGCATGCATGGCAGTAAAAGCATAAATGCATAATTATAGTCATAATAAACATAGTATAACTTGACATATAGCATGACTTAACCAGAATTAAACTGAACTGAAACTTGACTTAACATGGCATAAACTTAAGCTTAAAACATAACATGAACAAACAACATAACATGAACGTGAAACATAACATGGACATGAACATAACATAACATGAACGTGACTTGAACATATCATAAAAGTGAACATAACATGATGTGAACATGAACTTGGAACATAACATAAACATGAACATAACATGTACGTGAGTATAATATAACATGAACTTGATCTGAAACTTGACTTAACATAAACTTGGAATCTTATTTAATTGTCTTGATTAATAAGTGCATTAATACGTACTCCACAGTTGTTGTGGCCCCACGTATTCAAGTAACATAAAACATAATACGTACTCCACAGTTGTTGTGGCCCCACGTATTCTACATGTCACAATTGCTGTGTCTCATGTAGTGTATGCTCCACAGTTGTTGTGGCCCCATACTTCATGCTCCACAGTTGTTGTGGCCCCATGAATTCACATAACATAAAATATAATACGTACTCCACAGTTGTTGTGGCCCCACGTATTCTACATGTCACAATTGCTGTGTCTCATGTAGTGTATGCTCCACAGTTGTTGTGGCCCCATACTTCATGTAACATAAAATATAATACGTACTCCACAGTTGTTGTGGCCCCACGCATTATAAGTAACATAAATATAATACGTACTCCACAGTTGTTGTGGCCCCACGCATTATAAGTAACATAACATAAATATAATACGTACTCCACAGTTGTTGTGGCCCCACGCATTATAATAACATAACATAAATATAATACGTACTCCACAGTTGTTGTGGCCCCACGCATTATAAGTAACATAACATAAATATAATACGTACTCCACAGTTGTTGTGGCCCCACGCATTATAAGTAACATAAATATAATACGTACTCCACAGTTGTTGTGGCCCCACGCATTATAAGTAACATAACATAAATATAATACGTACTCCACAGTTGTTGTGGCCCCACGCATTATAAGTAACATAACATAATATAATACGTACTCCACAGTTGTTGTGGCCCCACGCATTATAAGTAACATAACATAAATATAATACGTACTCCACAGTTGTTGTGGCCCCACGCATTATAAGTAACATAAATATAATACGTACTCCACAGTTGTTGTGGCCCCACGCATTATAAGTAACATAACATAAATATAATACGTACTCCACAGTTGTTGTGGCCCCACGCATTATAAGTAACATAACATAAATATAATACGTACTCCACAGTTGTTGTGGCCCCACGCATTATAAGTAACATAAATATAATACGTACTCCACAGTTGTTGTGGCCCCACGCATTATAAGTAACATAAAATATAATACGTACTCCACAGTTGTTGTGGCCCCACGCATTATAAGTAACATAAATATAATACGTACTCCACAGTTGTTGTGGCCCCACGCATTATAAGTAACATAACATGTCTTATCTTTCTTAATGCATGTGATATTATTTAATATCATATACTTTTCTAACATGGCGTATACTTGTAAATGGCATAATATGATTTAATCATAAACATTTCATGGCATACATGTATCATATGGCATACTTAACATGGCTATAACATACATCATTAGCAAGATTATTTAACAGATAATTATTCATGAGAGATTAAATCATACGTAACAGATAAACATGTAATGACATAGCATGACATGGCATATACGATAACATACATACATAAATTGTAGTTCCCTTACCCATCACACATACACAATAAACTGATAGTAAGTTAGAGGCTAACTTACCTCGATCGTCGCGTTCTATGAGAATAGAGCGCGAAACACGAGGAACTGCACAACAGCTGGAAGAGGAACACTCAAGTCCTTAAGATTTTCACTTCTGAACTCAATTGCCATATTGTAAGCACTTGCAACACCACGGCCAACTTGAGGTTTCACTATACTCGGAAGAGATAAATTGACTTCAGAAAGCCTTTGCACTAAAACAAGTTCATTAAAATTATCAATAACAACCAAACAAACAACTCATTTCTCAATCCATATACTCTTAGCCATAGTCAACCACAAGATGACACCAGTCACCCGGACTATAATCCATATCATCACTGCTTCGGGACACTGTCATACAGTTTCCCAACACTACACCATACGCTCCACACTTCTCTGCTACGCCATCAACCCTTCGTGACACGCATCCGGTGTATCACGACTTAGTACAGAGTACACTCACGTAACTCTCTTCCATTCACACTACAAAACCCATCACTGCGATACACGTCTCACGGTGCATCGCTACGCGACACGGAGTACGCGCTACGCGTACTTCCTTCGCTACAACACTCATCAACACGATGCACATCACACGATGCATCGCCATACCACACGGAGTACACTACATGCGTACTCCCTTCCTTCTACGACCCACATCACTACAGTGCACGTCGCGCGGCGCGTCGCTGCATTACACAGAATACGCTACACGCGTATTCTCTTCACACAACCCGCCGTATCACATCTACGGCATCCATCTCACGCCTATACTTCACAGCACAGTCCACAAAATACACAATCAAACTCAACACTTCACAACCACACTTCGCTTCACAACTACGCAACGAATTCCACAAATACAACTACACAATCCACAAACCAACCAACTATTTTAAACGTAAAATAACTAGAGATAGAAGGTTATACCATCGACGGGATAACCCGTGCGTCGCTCGTTGTTCGTCACGAACATGCGTCGGAGGAACGTACGTGGCGGCGTACGGTGGCTGTCCACCACATAAAGTGGTAGTTTGGGCTTGAGAAAGGCTAGGCGTGGTCTTGGAAGACTCATGATTTTACAGCTGTCGGTGAAGAACAAAAATACGTGATTTACGGAAAAGATAAACTATACGCGTGATTCCAGATGAGGGTAAAGACAAGAGAGATGTGATTGCTGTCGGGAAATAATCCAAAACTGATAATTTTAGCGGGCTGTTACACCTTCTCCCACCCACATCAATAGATCTGTAGAACCTTTTAATCTTGTCTTCAGTGATTTATGGGGTCCTTCCCCTCATATATCCAATGAAAGTTTTCAGTACTACATCTCATTTGTTGATGATTTTTCACCTATACTTGGTTGTTTCCATTACAACATAAATCACAAGCATTATCCACCTTTCTAAAGTTCAAAGCCGACTTTGAGTTACAATTTAATACCAAAATAAAACAAATTCAAAGGGATTGTGGAGGGGGATTTAGGCCATTTTTTGAGAGACTCTCCACGTCAGGCATCAAACATCGACTTACTTGTCCCCATGCTCATATTCAAAATGGCATTATTGAACGAAATCATAGGCATATAGTTGATTCAGGTTTAGCTCTATTAGCTCATGCTTCTGTTCCCCTTTGGTTCTAGCCATACGCATTCCAACATGCAGTGAAACTCATCAACATTCTTCCATCTACCTCACTGGAAAATGCTTCTCCATTTTCTATACTTCACAAATTCAAACCAGACCTTAAAACACTACATGTCTTTGGCTCGGCCTGCTTGCCTCTCACTCAACCCTTCAATTCCCACAAATTCAATTATCGGGCCATGGAATGTGTTTACTTTGGTCAAAGCCCAAAACATAATGGATCCATCAGCTACCATATTCCCACCCAACGCATCAACATATCCAAACACATCTAATTCATGTGCCTCTTCCCATTTTTCCTTCTACGATGGGCCTCTCACCTACACTTCCTTCCATACTTGAGCCCATTCCAATGTCTTCTTCTTCATCCAGCTCATTTGCAACTTCTTAGTCTTCTTCATCTCTTGTTATGCAACATGCACGTTCCATCTTGACACGATCACAGACTGGTTCGGCATGCCCTAGACAATTCACTGATGGCACCATAAATTGGCCACCACCTCGAGCTCACTTACCAAGGCCCAGAAACATACAGAATGGAGAGCTACCATGACAAAGGAATTCAATGCCCTTATCAGTAATGCAACATGGGATCTTTTGCCTGCATCCACTACCACCAACATCATCCCATGCAAGTGGGTCTTTAGAACCAAGTACCTTGTCGATGGTACAATCGAACGGAGGAAAGCCAGACTAGTGGCTAAGGATTTTTACAGCAGTCCGGTATTGATTATGAATAAACCTTCATTCCAGTTGTAAAAGCTACCATCATACGCTTAGTCCTTTCCGTTATAGTGTCAAATGGGTGGCCAATTCATCAATATGATGTACATAATGCATTTCTTCATGGCCCACTCTCTAAAACTGTTTTCATGGCTTAGCCTCCTAGCTTCTCCTATCTTCAGTTTCCCACTCACGTGTGTAGGCTTCGCAAAGCCATCTATGGCTTAAAACAATTGCCTCAAGCTTGTACTCTCGACTTAGTCACAAACTGGTTGATCTTGGCTTTTATGTTTCAACTGCTGATTCTTCATTATTCATTCGAATTTGTGGAATTAACACAATTTATGTTCTTGTTTATGTTGATAATTTACTCATCACTGGCTCCAACGTGTCATTGATAGTTGATCTTCTCCAAGCCTTGTGGCTAGAATTTCCCATAACTGACCTTGACAGCCTCCATTTCTTCTTGGGCATTGAGGCAACTTCCACACGTGAGGGACTATTGCTAACTCAAGCAAATTACATTGCAGACTTACTCCAAAGAACAAATATGGCAACGAAAAAACCAGTAAAGACTCTCATGTCAACTTCCAAAAAATTAAGTCTACACGAGGGCCATTTGTTTGAAGATCCTTCACTCTATAGAAGTATTGTAGGCTCCTTGCAATATCTATCATTTACCAGACCTGATCTTACCTTTGCCACAAACAAAATTTGTCAATACATGCATGAGCTGAGAGTCCCTCATTGGAAAGCTAAAAAATAGATTTTAAGATACCTCAAGCACACCTCCGATGTTGGCCTATTTTTCTCTAAGTCCGCCCCCATGAACCTCAATGCATTCACAGATGCAGGCTGGGCTGGATCATCGACGACAAACACTCCACAAGTGTGTACCTCATTTACTCTGGATCCAATCTCATCTCATGGTTCTCTAAAAAGCAACCAACGATAGCAAGATCATCTCCAGAGGCTGAATTCAAGGCTGTTAATAATGCTATTACCGAAATAATCTGGGTGCAACACTTACGCCGTGATCTTGGTCTCACATTGACCATTGCTCCTCTCCTTTACTGTGATAATTTAGGGGCAACTTACCTCCTCCAGTCTAGTATTTCATGCCAGGACAAATCATGTGGAAATTGATTTCCACTTTGTCAGGGATTGGGTTCTGAACAAGTCTCTCACGGTTTCCTTCATTTCAGGCAAAGACCAGATTGCTGAGGTGCTTACAAAGCCACTCTTTGCTACAAGGTTCACTCAAATGTGTTCCAAGTCTGCGCTTGAAGCAACTGCTGCTTGACTTGAGAGGGTTTGTTAAAGCTACACTTACACACATAGTACATGCAATCCATGCAACGTCTACCACTAAAGATGGAGCACATGCAGCAAACCAAAGCACGTTTGCAATCCATGCAAAACTTGCACCCACTAAGATGCCTGCAACCAACCACCCATTATAGCGCACACACTGCACATGTCATTGTACAATCTTTGCCAGCCATAATATTCTTTCTATTGTTAGAGAATATTATTTGTTTGGACAATGTATATAAATAGAGGCTAAACCCTACTGTAAAGATACAAGAAGAAATACAAAGTTTATTTCATCATAACATTGCCAATTTATTTTTATGTCACGTCAGACGATTTATTAAAAGAAAACGAATAGACTTTCTTTCCCCTTTACTTCATCGCACCTTGTTTCTCCTTCTCTCCTAAGCTTCCTCTTATTTTCTCCTACAAAGAAAACTTCCTTCCCAATCACCATGCCATCATCTTTACAGCTCCAAAAACCCAGATGATTCCGACCAGTCGACATGAAAATTTTATCATCCCTTGATCAATTTTTAATCTCAATGGGAGTTGTGAAGAAGACTGTTTCGGGTTGAAAACAATGATATGCCAAAGATTGGTTGTCTTAGTGTTACAAATACCTATATATTTAAGTTATAATGGTTGCAATTTCACCAATGTTTATGTTTTCTCAAATTTGAAATGAGAAAGGTAATTCTAATAACCAATTTTGGAGAAAATCACAAAGAAAAAATATGAACTTGCAAAGAAGTGAATGTTTCTGTGTTTTGCCTCGTCTTCGTCTGTCTTCGTGTGGGAGTGCCATTGGTCTTGGTCTTCGTTGGTGTTTTAAAACCTGGACTTTTCTATCCTCCATAAGCATTCTCTTCTTAAAGGTGAATCTGTAAATATGCATTTAATAAAATCTTCCACCTACAAAGATGAATAGCTTACAGAAATAAGGAGAAATGTATAAACGATATAGTGGAAGGAGATTACCCAAAAAAAAAAAAACACAAAAGAAGCTTCTTCTGCAAGCTAAGATGGAGATGGAGGGAGGGAGGGAGAGAGGGGGAAATTGAAATTTCGGAGGAGCAAGAGAGAGGGAACGTAATGGGGAGGGAGAGGAAGTGGAAAATAATAAAAACGAATATATTGTGGATGATATGGACACACGGTTACACGTCGGTTGCATTAGGTGGTTGTATCCATCATTTCACTTCCACGTATGGCCTTTTGTGATCTCATTTGAACAAAATTCCAACCACCCAGTCACATGAGTTTCAGGTTTATAGCCAGTGACTTTTACGTCAATAACAACAAACTCACTTACCTGGACGTTCTTGGATATATCTCATAACCTTTGGAGTACAACTTTTAACCAAAAAAGATGGGATAACCCCAATAGCCCTCTCAACAATGCAGAAGTCCTAAAATGTATTTTCTAGTACTCAAATTCGAGGTAAATTAAGCAAATTTGACAAATGACAACTTTGGTCATGCAGCTAAAATATAGTTACTAGAATTCAGATTTAATTTCTTGATTCCAGAAACAACACGATCCATGTTCAGTTCCAAAACATCAATATGTGATACATAACCTCTATATTTTAGTGCAATGAAAACATTATAAAGAATGGATAAACAATGATCCAGACAATAATTTCATCAAGTTGGCATACATGATTTGGCAATTGCATTAAGTAAATAAGATTATCACTTGACCCTGATAAATGTTAAGTTGTGGCAAAGAAACGATGTGTCCCAGAAATGGCTATTTCTACTTCTGTTTAAGTTAACCAACAGTGAGTATAATCAAGAATGAAGTGCAAAACCATAAAACCTGCAGACATACTGCCATCTCGATTAAAAATAAAAAAGGTTAAATGAAAGCTTAAACTGCCATCTCAGCATCAAACAGGATAGAGATCCTGATGTATATTTGCTGCTGCTAAGCTTTTACTCTACCTCAGTGAAACTTTAAGCCATGCAAAGTTATAGAAGCTTTTTCCAAAGCTATAACTCCATGATGCCTCAAAAGTTATGCAAGGTCTCCCTAGGTGCTCAAAACAAGAGCTAATGCATAGTCAGAAAAACCCTTTGTAAGCCTCAATCCATTGAGTGAGGATCAGAAAAATTACCCCATCAATGAATAATAACCAAGAAACCTTTTTTTTTTTTAAAATTATAGTGTCTATCTATTTACGTTTTAAAAATTTACGCTGTCTTAGATCGTGATTCTAAATTTTACCATAATCTGTCTGTTTAGTATATATATATATTTTTTATCAATTAACATTTAACACCTTCCTGGACCAAAGAGTTTAAACAATGTATAGCAACTAAATTTCTTTCTGGACGAAACATTCCTATAAAACTCAAATGTTTGTCCGTATATTTAAATTATTATTTTTTAATTTGTTTAATGTAACATACTGCAGTTTATGTGTCACTTGCCTTCTAGCACCAAGCAAATTTGAGTTTAACACCTGGCTTGTTGGAAGCAAAATGTCTGCCAGTATGCTTCCAAGCAACACGTCATCATGAAGCCAACAAGATCAGAAGATATACCAACTATTTGAATTATTATCACAGTGACCTAAAACATCGATCTAATAACATAAATCTTTGAAAATAATTACCGGATGAAGCAATCTCCAAATCTTTGAAAATAATGTAATCAATCCTTCATCACCCCAATTAAGATGAATGCATTTTGTCACACTCAAACTGCAATGCAGGACAAAAGCATTTCACCAAACAAGCAGACATTAAGGTTAAGCAAAAACATGAACAAAAGAATGAGCAGCTTATAATGGCACTAAAAAAGTTTTACCGTGTTTCCCATCCCCCACAGGCCCACCCCCTTCTTTTTCTTGAATAAAAGACAGCTTGAACTACGGACGAGATAATTATTCCTGTCTTGGGTTCAGTTTTCAGTCTTTAGAAAACAATTTCTTTAATAAGTTGGACTAATATACAAGGCATAAACATGCGCAAATTAGCAAATAAAACCAAGTGCTTAAATCCTAGAACAATCCGTAAATGTCAATGTGATGATGACAGGAAATTAACATCCTATTTATGGATCAAAGAGTAGTAAACAAGATCAAAAGAAGTTCATTTATAGATAATAACTACCAAACAGTTCAAAATGAGTTCAAGGACTTGGGAAGATGCGAGTTTTTAGTAAAATAATAAGCTATCAAATAAATAACTTGCAAAGAGATCTAATGGCAATGATCAAAACAATCCATTAATGTCAAAAATAAAAAACATGGAGGGACCTGGAATTGAAATACTAGAAATGATGTGTCAGAAGAGGAATTGAAAAGAAATGGTGGAGAACATGAAAAAAAACATATGGCTAATACCAGTTTCTATGTCTTATCCATACATCAATGTATTTCAATTCCAGGCATATGAAATCCAGGTAACACAAATATATAGAATACTTACTTTTGGTGTATGGTATAAGAAAATATTCACTGCAGAGATTTGAAAGAATTGTTTTTCCACACTTTCATTGATATGAAGACTCAGATATATATACACAGATTCTAGAGTTCTATTTTAGGAATGATACATATGTTTGAGCTAAAACTATGCTACGGTTACAATGTAATAAAATGTGCAGCAGTTACAAATAACAAAAAGAGACACCACAAATTCAGCCTCGATATGCTTTGTTTTATCTTGAACTTGATTCATGCAATCTTCCTTTATACATGGTTGGTCTGAGCACTTCGAGTAGGTTTCTTTAACTTCCTTGGTACAGAGATTAGGCAAATAAAACCATGTTACAAAAGTTTTAGAAGTTCAAGAACAAACAAGTAAAAGTATCGTTGTCAATCCTTTGACAAAGAGACAGAGGCAGAACAAAAAAGGAGCTAATTGAGAAACTGACTAACAACAAGATCAACGAACCCAAGCAAGGGATTGAAGCTAGGGTTACAGGCTTATCCCAAAGTCCAGCAAAATCAAAAGCCTACGGAAACAATTAAGTATCCAACCATCTACACAAAAAATTAAAATCTGAAAACATACATAGAAATCTAGACGAGCAGACCTGAAAAATATAAGATTTCGTTAGAGAAACTTTTGGAAATATTAAAGGTTGTAGTAGTCTTAGCCAAAACAAGACAAAAAAAAAAAAAGAAAAAAAAGAATACAGAGCAATTTTAGAAATATCATACTCCAAACATAACAAGCATCAGGTAATGATATTTCCACATATGCCTTGCAAGCATCAAAACACTAAAGAACTTCGCCTCTCCCTGGACAATTGTAGCTACATCCACTAAGCACTTGTGGCCTATTAACAATTTAAGCAAACAGTAGAAAAACTCTTGAATTGAAATAAGCCACTACTGGAATAATGATAAAAGCAAACACTCCTCAAAATATGGGCAGAGATCATTTATAACCTTGAATAATGGCAAGAATAGCATTAGGTGCTGCACAGGGAGCACCAACTGAATCCATAAGGGATTTTGCCATGCCATTTCCTGTACCTGCAAGCGGAAATATGTGAGACAAAATAATAAAATCTAGTCATTAATAATGTTCACTTCATTAAACAAACAACCGCAAGGCTCTCCTTCACCTTGAATAATAATGAGAAGTGCAGTGGGAGAATAATTTGGTTGAATACAACAATAAACATGCAACTCTCCATGGCTACTGCTTATTTATAATTCTGCTAATCACAAAATAAAATTTCCCTTCAAAGTACTGTGGAAATGATGAATGTACAGATCGTAGAACAAGTTAGAAATGCTCATCTTCGTAATAGGAAAAGAAAATTTGAAACTAAAAAGTTCCATTATCATTATTAGCCCACAGGAAAATCTTGAGAAATGTAGATTTGTGTCACCATAAAGTCCATGGCAGGGAGGGACTATAAAAGTTTACTGTGTTAATAGGCCTCAGCACATGATAAAAATTATTTGGCACTAGAAGCTATTCAATCAAATAGGCTATATCTTCGTCTACTACGTGAACTGTCTCTAACGTAGAGCTAATTCCTAATCATATCGTACCAATAAGCAAGTTCCATACTTCTCCACGAGTAGGTTATCGTAATTGCACATCATTGGAATGTGTAGTGATAGATGAGTGCCATTAAAATTTAACCTAAAGAAGAGGAGGGGCCAAAAAGGAGCCTTATCATGTATATATTATTCCATTACTCAAATGATAACTTCATCTAGTCACACTTAAATACCATGATTTAAGTATCATAAATAACGAAGGTGATGATAACAACACATAGTAACAAACTTGCAGGAATTACTCCAATAGGAAAAGAAAAAGGAAGACATAGTTCTAAGTCGTACGAAGATGGTTAAAAAGAATGAGATTGACAAGTGGGAAAACTCGAAAATTATGAGACAGACTTACGAGTTTGGGAGAAATCCTTGGCTGTTCACTTTTCTTATTTGCTTGGGGATATAGCTCACAATTACCAACTGAGTTTTAGGAGTTTGACACACAAAAATGAAGTTCTGAAATGGATTAAAAAGAGGACTAAAATCACAGCAAAAACTGAAATGTTTGGGGGCAAAAAGGAGTAGAAAAATTATCTTACCTCTTCAAGCAATAGGTTGTGCAAATTTCCCTTGTTTATACATTCCCTCCACTTGGTTATACACTCAACTAAACAAGTAAAATATGAAAAAAATAAGAAAAATTAAATTGGAAGATCATCATACGAAAATTCTGACTGCAGCAAAATCTCTCAGAATACTGATGTTTTGGTTGCTATTTTTGTGTTGAACATATACCTAAGAAAGGAAAGAAACGAAACTAGAGTTTACCAAAACTTAGTTTCCTTCCCTCTCAAGGGTGTGAACTAGAACAAATTAAACAAGCATTGTAATAGTAACAATCAAGTGAGCACTTGGGTTATCATTACTTTTTTTTCTTTGTTAAGTAGAGATTTAAAACTCTACAGGTTTTTTATGACTAACTTGTCATGGACTTCATCCACATCTTGGGAAACAAGTGCACAACTAAAAAAATGAAACATTGCATTATTATCTTGAACCTCTCAACATGTTAGTCAATATTAGTAGCAACAATGAGATAAAATTGATTTGGTTGATACAATTATTTTCACACCACAAGGTTTCTAGTGTGTGTTTAGGACATTAGTAAACATCTAGACATTCAAAAAAAGAGGACAATGAATTTTGTTACCATAAGATCCATCGGAAGTATGTTAATTCATAAGCTAATATAGATCAAAACCTCAAAATTTCAAAACCTTACATAAATCCTTTAATTTTGGTGCAACAAGTCTATGTTGCCACCAAAACTGTCAAGATTAAAAAGCATAAACTAAAGAGCAACTCAAAAAGAAAACTCTTTCTCAGATGTTCTGCTTCAAAGAGGACAAAATCCTTCATTTTTTGCCTAGGATCTTTTTGTCATCTTAAAGGAAGTTAAGACCCATGATAGGGAAAGACCAACGATTAACCTCAAAGGGAACATCATAAAAACTGAGATCCTTCATGATAATATACTTTTCAAAAAAAAAAAAAATGAAAAGTCCAAACGCTTGAATTCATAAAAAATGGATCCTCCAAGACTATAGAGAAGAACACAAGCCATGAGAGTTGGAAAGGATTCACCAGCAATAGGGATTTGTGCTAATGGACCCCAAGACAAGAAGCCCATTCCTTTTCAATCAGTGGGCAACATACACAGGAAAACATATTTTAACAAATACGGTGATTAAAATTGCTGTAAATATCAAGGCAACTCAAACCAGACTTCTTCCTCAAGTTTTTGGAATCAAATATGGGGTATCAAGGCAACTCAAGCTATGAAATCCTTTCTTTGGAGAGCAGCAACTGAGTCCCTTGCCACAAATCTCAACCTGCACAGAAGGAAAATGATTGAGTCACCCCTTTGCCCAATTTGCTCCCTTGAGCTTGAATCAATTTCTCATGCTATCTGGTCCTGTAATGCAGCTCAAGATGTGTGGTCTATGAGCTCAAGAAGAATTCAAAAGCTGAGTATCTCTGCAGGTTCTTTCAAGGAAATTCTGATGCCTATCCTTGCCCAGTTCCTTCCCTTGGAAATCAGTGAAGTTGCTGTCACGGCTAAAGCAATCTGGCATAGAAGAAACACCTGGCTTTTTGAGCAGCAGTTCCTATCCCCTTCCCAAGTCTCTAAGCAGGTCAACCATCAGATGAACTCAATAAAGTCCTGGCAAGAGGGTGAACCAAAATAGGCAAAGACACGTAGGCCTCCAAGCAACAAATGGACTGCCCCCCCCCACCAAACGTTTTCAAAGCCAATTGGGATGCAGCCATTGATAAAGGTAACTCAAAACTGGGTATTGGAGTGGTTATTAGGGACTTAGATGGCTTCTTTGTTGCGACCCTTTGCTCATCCATGGACTTGGACCCTGATCCACTACTAGGTGAAACAGTTGCTGCTCGAAGAGCTACCTCCTTTTGTGTTGAATTGGGACTGAATGATATCATCCTTGAAGGAGATTCTCTTGTAGTGGTTAAGGCTGTCCAACACAGAGAAGACAATTGGAGCTCCAGTGGAATTATCATTAGAGATGTCAAGCTCATGCTTTCCAAGACATGGCACTGGTCAATCCAATATGTCCCTAGGGAAGTCAATGTAATTGCTCATCACTTGGCTAAGTTTGGCCTCACTTGCTCAAAAGAATGTATTCTGATTGAGGATTATCCTCCTTGTATTCAACATTTGCTCTAATGAATGAAATATTTTCCTTTCAAAAAAAAAAGAAAAGAAAAGAAAATGATGTTGTTTTACAATTAAGAGAATTTTAGTATTTCGATAGATTAAATTAAGTATTTTAGGTGTTATTATAAGGTAACTGTTCAATTGGAGATTTATTCAGGTTACATTTCTTTTCTATAGGTGTCGATTGATTTTCCTTCGCACTGCTGTAGGTAAATTCTGAAAAACTAAAAAGTTTAGATAAGCGGTATTCCTATATTAAACTTTGCATAAAGGAATATAAAACGATTTTGACTTTTAAAATATGCATCTTTTGGTTTTTGAAAAGAGATATATAAAACAATCTCAATTATTTGTTTAGATATGAGCTTATTTTCTAGCATTTTGTTTATAAAATGTGCAAAAGAGAGCAAATATGAAATTTTGTGCATAAATTATATTTTTGTGATCTAATTCTATATTGTTCTGAGATGTTCTGAACTCAGATATGATATGATGTGATTTTTGAAAACTTTTGGCATGACATTCTGATGAGTGCGCGAAAGTACACTCTAAATACCCCATTATTAGATTAAAATGCTAAAATGTGAATAGAAATAATAGAAATTAATATGTATTCATAATTGAGCTTCTATTTATTACTTTGGGATACTTCTAAGCAGATTTTTATTTTTAAAGTTTATAAAAGAGCAAGTCAAGGCCTAGTCAAATTCAAAGGACTTTCATGGGGTTTGAGAGCAATTTGGATTAAGAAAAAAATCACTAAAGGAAACTGTAAGAAGTCTAAGTCCAAAATTTGCTAGGAGACAACATGGATATATTTTAGTATTTTAATTGTAACTTTTCACTCAGGTGTCTGATTAATGAGATTTTTAATGCGTTAGAAAGCTATCTTAAATGGCTATAAATTTGTCTCTAATAAGGATTTCCAAATTATAAATCCTGAAGCACGTACATTTGAAGATATTAGGGTTTATTTTCTATCCTATATAAGCATATCATTAGCACAAAATAGGAGAGGAGGAGAAAAACAAGAGGTAGATTTGAAGAGAAGAGAAAATAACTTCCATGGCCGCCGTTTGCGTTCTTTTTCTCTGGAGATTTTTGTTGTCTATTATATTTATGGGTGACTAGATTTTCAAGTAGGGCTAGGAATGAACTTGTACATTAGATGGTATTTTTAATTTATATATTTGATTTTCATTTACTAAAATTGTTTTGTTTTATCATTCTCAATTTATTATTATATTTTCCTCTCCGAATAATCATAGAATTTATTCTGTTTATGGATTTAGTCATAATTTTTCTATTAAATGGATTGGTTCTTTGATTATGTTTGGATCACTTGTTTATCTATATTGATTTAGTTCTTTGTTGCAATATCGCTCCTTGAGTATATTGTCGTCATTAGATTTTCTCAATATGGATAATAATTTAGTATTTTAAAAGTGGTGAATGATTTTTCAAAGGGTTACATTTAGTTTAATTTTGGTTTATAAATCTATATCTTCCGATTGAAAATTTTGGAAATTGAGTTCCCAATTGAGTTATTTAATGAATTAAGAATAATTAAAATACCAGATTTGTGCAAGGGATTGTCGACACTCTACTGTTTGTCAAATTTGAGTACTTTTTCTGTTAGTAACCTTGCTTCACTTTAATTAGCATTTAAAATTAATCTTTGTTCTCCATTAATCATTTAATATATTTTTTTAGTTTTTTTGTTCCTTCTACTATTATTTTTTTAATTTGTATCCTTGTGAAAACGACAACACAAAGCTGTGCTACAACTATTGCATTATTCTTTGGGCGTAATCGAATTTTGGCACCATTGCTGGGGAGATGGTAGAAGAATTGTTAGATAGTTTTTCTTTTTAGCAGTTTTAAAAGCGGTAATTCGTTCCCTCTTTTAACTTGTTGGATCTTTATTTTATTTTCTTTTTGTAGTTTTTTTTAGTGTTGTATTTTTCTCTACTTTGCATGCACAGGTATAGAAACGCTTTTGGTCGGTTTGCTTGTAGACCAGTGTTAGAGTTAGAGTCAGAGTCTAATTTTTCTAATCATTTGTTTGATAATCCATTTAGTCCCGAAAAAATAAGTGTGCACGAAAATCAACCTAGGACTCTACATGAGTACCTTCACTCTACACGGATATCAACACCATCATGCATTATATTTCCATCAAATATTCCTCCAATGGATTTCAAACTAGGTATAATACAACTTCTCCCTACTTTTCATGGTTTAAAGAGTGAAAATCCATATGTGCATATTAGGGAGTTTGAAGAGGTTGTTGCTACATTTCATGGTCAACTTGGCCCTGTACATATTGTTTGACTTAAGTTCTTTCCTTTCTCACTAAAGGATAAGGCGAAGAATTGGATATATTCATTGAGACCATGGTCGATTGGGTCATGGGATGAGATGACCCAAATTTTTTTCAATAAATACTTTTCTCATCATAAGACTAATACTTTGAAAAGGCAAATCTCAACTTTTACACAAAAGGATAGTGAGACTTTGTATCAAGCATGGGAACGTTTTAAAGAGTTACTTAGCTTGTGTCCCCATCATGGTTATGAAAGCTGGCATTTAGTTAGCTATTTTTATGAATGTCTCACTCCTAGAGAGCATCAGTTTGTTGAAATGATGTATAATGATGAGTTTTTGCAGAAGGACCCGGATGAGGCAGTAGAGTATTTGAATGAACTTGCAGAAAAAGCTCACAGTTGGACAGAACCAAATGCTTTTGATAGTACCAATTGAGCACGTTCTAATCAAACTCAATCTAGTGGAGGCATCTATCATCTCAAAGAAGAAGATAACTTGAAGGTAATGATGGAGGGCCTAACTAGAGAGTTAGAGACATTGAAGATGAATGAAACTATAACAGCTCATATTATTCCCCAAGTTGATGCCTATAAAGTTTGTTTTATTTGTTAGGAGTAGATCATCTTGCATAAGATTGCCTAACACTTGCTGAGATGAGAGTAGTGTATGAGAAACATTGCAATTCTCTTGGCATGTGTAAAAAACCATTTTCACCCTACTCAGATACATACAATTCTGGTTGGAGAAATCACCGAAACTTTAGCTAGAAGTCTGAAAACTAGATGCCTGCTCAACCTCCTAGATCATATCTTGCACCATATCATGCATATGTTTATTCTAGGAATTCCTTAGAAGATGCTTTACATTCTTTTATTGAGGCATAGAGTAAAACTAATAAAAAGTTTGAATCTTTGATTACGCAGGTTGTTGAAGAAAACAAGGAGATAAAGAGCCATCTATCTAAGATGATGAGCTACTTGAGTGTGAATGAGTGTGGCGAGTTCCCTTCTCAACCTCAATCCACACCCCAAAGTCAACATATGGAGTAAGGAAATTTGAAAGAGATCAATGTTATTGTGATAAGAAGTGGCAAGTCCTTACACATCCCAACAACTGATAAGCTAGAGAATGTTGAAGAGGAACAAAACAATAATAGTACTGAGTTTCCAAAGGAACCCAGGGTAATTAAAAGTCCAGTTAAGGTATCATTTCTTAAAGTTTTAAAATTTGGTATGCGAACTTTGGATTTTAATAATGAGGTCTTGGAGAACCTCAGGCAAGTAAAGATTAACCTTCATCTTTTATATGTTATTAAACAAGTTCCCACTTATGCAAAAGTTCTTAAAGATTTGTATACAGTTAAGAGGAAGCACCATGTTAAGAAGACAACATTTTTGACAGAGCAAGTTAGTGCTCTAATTGAGAAGGAAATTCCTCCTAAGTACAAGGATCCTAGTTGTCCAACGATTGCATGTAGTATTGGGAATCATGTGTTTGGACAAGCCTTGCTAGATTTAGGAACTAGTGTTAATTTGATGTCTTATTCCATTTATTTGCAGCTTGGTTTGAGTGAAATTAAGTCTACCTCTGTTGTGCTTCAGTTGGCTGATCGTTCAGTCAAGAAACCGAGAGGGATAGTTGAGGATGTTTTGATCCAAATTGATAAGTTTTATTATCCTGTTGATTTCTTAATTTTGAACAATCAGTTAGTTGTTGAGTCTAACTCTAAGGTTCCTTTTATATTGGGTAGACCTTTACTTGCTACGGCTAATGCACTTATAAATTGCAATAATGGGTTGATGAAATTATTTTTTGGAAACATGACCATGGAGGTTAACATTTTCCATATTGAGAAACAACCAATAGATGAGGAGTGCCACCAAACATACATGATTGATGCACTCATAGACAAGGGAGTTCACACAACTCATGATTTTGATCCCCTTAAATATTCTCTTGTTAATTCTGAGTTTGATACTATTAGTGAGTCATTTGATATTATTGATATTTGTTCTATTTTTTATAAAACTCAGGATTATGGAACACGGGCATGGCAACGGAAATTTGAGGAGTTGCCTAAGAAATGTGAAAAATAGATTCCTTCAAGTATGGAAGTACCAAGAGTGAAATTGAAATCTTCGCCTTAGTCTAAAATCTACAAGGTTAAAATGAAAGCGTTTCATGATAAAAATATTTTTAGGAAGACATTTAACCTAGTAATTGAATACACTTATATGATTCTAAACTTCATAAACAACTAGGAAAACTTTGATCTAGGTGGACTAGTCTCTTTGTAGTGAAACATGCTTTTGAAAATGGGGCAGAAGAAATAGAGGGTCCTAAGAATGGTCGGATCTTCAAAGTAAATGGTCAAAATCTTAAAGTATTAATTAATATGCAAGTTCCGAAAGTGGAAGAATTCCACTTGTGGATCCGGTCTATCAACCTTGACCACACCACCCATATATGTTTTTCTTTATTTGTTTTATTTTATTTTTGTTTCCTCTTATTTTCTTTCTTTTCCTTTTTGTTTGCTATTTGTTTTCTTTGGTTTTGTTTGCAGGATAGTTTTATTTCGTCATTTCAAGATACCATCTTTGGTGCTTAGCGAGCTACTCTCGTCACTCATTAGGTGTATTCTACCATTTTTAGTTACTCCCAATTCAATTTTGATTCTTAAACATTGAGGACAATGTTTCATTTAAGTTGGGGGTGGTGGTGGTACAAATTCAGTATTTAAAATGCTTGTTGGAACTCTATGACATATTTTTATGTGTGAAGTTTTTACATTACACGTACATCATTTTCACATGTGTACCCATTCTCATTCATAGCCATCTTTGTGAATTCACCAAAATCACAATAATTATTTTTTACTGAAGCATTCACAGAACCCCTAATGCACTCATCCAAACTTTGTGGTAAGATGGTGGTTTGACACATGTAGCTAGAGAACTCTTTTGCTTAAGTATTCATGTGAGTTTGGAGAGGATTGAGAGCCTACAAATGCAGTAAATTGTGATAAGCGTTTATTGATATGTTGAATTGGACACTTCTTTTGAGAATATCACTACATGGTTTGTGGTAAGATGGTAGATATACTTGAGATATAACGAATGTCAACTTAAGATCAACGTTTGAGCCTTTCAAGCTAACCTTTTCCATCAAACCCAAAGTAGCCAACTTTGAGCCAATAAACACATGTAGTTTTTTCTTTACATATGCCCACATCATCCATGCCTCTCCACATTGGAGTATAGCCTATATACTGATTTTTCTACCATTTTTACTTCCAAGTGTATACTAGGTGTGAAATTTACATTTTTTTTTTTTATCATTTTCAATTAAAAAAAAGAATAAAAAAGAATAAGAGTACAAGTTCCAAAGTGTTTAATTGAGTGAGCTTTAAAGGCAAAAAAAAAAAAAAAAAAAAAAAAGTGCCAAGGTTTGGTAGAAATAACAAAAATACCAAAGTGGTGTGTGTTTGTTCATCAAATTGTTGAAAAAAAAAGAGAAGAGGAAGAAGAAGGAAAAGCATTATTATTCGATGATCTAAAAAGTTGGAGAGTGAGAAGTACGGTCTACTGAGATATTTAATAAGTTTTTAAATCATTTTCATATGCTTTTTTTTCTTTCATATAGCCCTGAACTCAAGCCAAATTACAATCTTTTTTGTTGATCGTTCTGATCCTAAGTAAGCTTTTGGAAAGCGTGTTAGAAGTCTCATTTGTTAGTGTTCCTATTATAAGATCAATGTTTGTTTGTTGCTTGTACATAATTGCCTAATTTCACATGAGAGTGTATATACACCCATTGTCAACTACATAGAAAGAATCCTCACACAAAACACTTTTATATCCATGAGTTATGAAGTTGAATCTTTCGCTTGAGATGTTCTTGATGTTGCATGTATTAGAGCCTTTGGTTAGATGGATATAGTTTGGAACACACACACTCTGTGGATTGCTATAGGTGAATTGCTTGTAATAGGGTTATTGAATTCCTAAAATTGCTTTGACATGTGAATCTAGAAAGTGTGACTTGGTGGCCTTTGTGTATGATTTTCTTTGGTCTCTTTCATTCTTTTGGCATAAAAATTGTTAGGGACTAACAATGAGTAAGTTTGGGGGTGTGATGAGTGGGCGAAAGTGCACTCTAAATACCCTATTATTGGATTAAAATGCTAAAATGTGAACAGAAATTATAGAAATTAATGTGTATTCTTAAATTGAGTTTTTATTTACTTTGAGATACCCCTAAACAGATTTTTATGTTTAACTTCAGAGTTTATAAAAGAGTAAGTCAAAGTTTAGTCAAATTCAAATGAGGACTTTCAAGGGGTTTGAGAGCAATTTGGATCAAGAAAAAAAAAATCACTAAAGGAAACTGCAAGAAGTCCAAGTCTAAAATTCATTAGGAGACAGCCTGGACATATTTTAGTATTTTAATCGTAACTTTCCACTCACATATCAGATTTATACGATTCTTGATGCATTAGAAAGCTATCTTAAAGGGATATAAATTTGTCTATGATAAGAATTTCTAAATTCAAACTCCTGAAGTGTGTACATGGCTGCCAATATTAATCCTAAAATTTAGGCAATTTTTATTTTATGCGGGAATTATAAAGACATTAGGGTTTTTTTCCTACTCTATATAAGCATATCATTTGCATGAAATAGGAGAGGAGGAGAGAAACAAGAGGCAGATTTGAAGAGAGGAGAAAATCACTTCCATGGCCACTGTTTGTTTTATTTTTTCTAGAGATTTTTATTGTCCATTATATTTATGGGTAATTAAATTCTCAATTAGGGCTAGATTAGATGGTATTTTTAATTTATGTGTTTGATTTTCAATTACTAAAACTCTTTTATTTTATCATTCTTAATTCATTGTTGATATTTTCTTCTCCGAATAATCATAGAATTTATTATATTTATGGATTTAATCATGCTTTTTCTATTGAATGGATTGGTTCTTTGATTATGTTTGGATCAATTATTTATCTATATTGGTTTAGTTCTTTTTTGCAATATCACTCTTTGAGTATATTGTCGTCATGGGATTTCGACATTATATTAGCGATTTTTATGTAACTTCTCATATTTGAGTGTTCTCTACTAGGGTTTCTAGTTTCTCGCTGCATGGCAGCCGCCGAGGCCTTGCCTTCACAGGTAGGACGCCCTCGGTCGTTCACTGACATGGTTACGGCTGCGCCTCAGCCTTTATAGGAGGTGGATGTACCTTTTCGGCCCCAAAAAGTAATAGATGGCGAGGTTTGCTTCCTTTTCACTAAAGAAGAGATAGATCGTTTACCTGAACCATTTCGTTTCTCTATGGTTTTGAAGTTTTTGAGGATGTGTCTGTCCATTGATGCTATTAGATCTTTCATTCGCAATCGCTGGGGCCTTGCTAGGCAGCCTATTGTTTCAACAATGAGGGGCCACGTAATGTTTTCGTTAGAATGGCATCGGAAGATGATTTTAACAAAGCACTTTCAAGGGAAACCTGTGAGATTGATGGAGTGCAATACCGAGCTTTTAGATGGACTCCTTTTTTCAATGAAGAGGAAGAACCTTCTAAAGTTCCAGTGTGGGTGGTCCTTTCGGGGCTCCCACCAAATTTTTATCATTTATCGCTGCTAAAGACACTTACTGCTCTGATAGGTAAATTTTTGAGAAGGGATAACGCCACAAGTTGTGCGACGAGGATAGATGGAGCGAGAGTTTATTTGGAAATGGATGCATCACTAGCCCCTTTACATTCCTTCTGGATTGGGGCGCCAGGATAGTCAACAAGTTGGAAACAAGAAATCATCTATGAAACTTTGCCTGCCTTCTATTGTCGATGTAAGAAACAGGTTCATAATGATAAAACATGTAGATTTCAAGGGGGCCTGAAAATGAAATTACGGAAAGAGGTGAAAACATTAAAGTTGAAAGAAGTGGCCTTACCAGATTAAGATTTGGTCAAGGTGCCAGATATTGAGTCGGAAGGCAAAGAAAAGATAGGAGAGTTGGAAGACATGAGGTGGGATCAGTCAGAAAAGTTGAGTGCACCTGAAATGGTACATGCAGAGTTGGGACATATTGATGAGGAAGATAGACCTGAGGAGAGGTTTGAGGGTGCTCAGGAAGTAGGTGTTGGTGTGGGGAAAGAAGACTTAGCGGGAGTGGTCTCTGGTGAGGTGAGCGTCAGAGAAGGTGAGGATGATCCCTCTCATATGATGGTGAATGATGCTATGGAGCGAGAGGAAGAAGAGGTGACAGATTGACACTACTGTTAATTTGGAGACGTTGCCACCTTGTTTTTTGGAGCCATTTATGGTTGGTCCAGCGAGAGTAGAGGATGAATTTGTTGAAGTTGAGTCTCTGCCTCTGGATGAATTTGGTAATGAATTAGTTTAGGAGGATGGTCCGCACTCAGAGAGAGGGGAAGATGATGACAACTCCTTACTAGTTGATCCAAAAGAAACTGTATCAGATTCGGAGGTCAGGACAAGCCTAGGGAGGGTAGAAGAACAAAGAAGGAGAAAGCAAGGACTTAACTCTAGCCTCCAGTTTAATCACCAAAGGCGAATGGTCAGAGGTAGTCCTAGGAAGATACTGAGTAGTAGCTTGCGGAAATTGAATTAAGCAATTAGAATCCATTAAACTCCTATCCAACTTCACCTAGCTCCGAGCTAAGCCTTCTTAGCCATTACACCAAGAGAGACAATTACCTTCCGTGTACATATCAAGCAAACCACAACTTTGAATCCATACATTAAAATCATCCAGGGCTCCACGCAACCGTGGTCTTCCCCCTCTATGTTCACGCTCCGAGCGAATAATGTTAAAGTCACCACTGACAATCCAAGGTAGACCTAAATTGCCAGTTCCATCTAAATCAACCCACAACTCCCTTCTAGCGAACTGATTACATTTGGCATATACAAATGTCAAGATCAAATCTTTCACCTCATCCTTTACCTGTAAAGTAATATATTGATTACTCATCCGTGAAACCTGGACCACCATCTCATTGCACCACATGACCTAGATCTTCCCCTCATGAACTTCATTTGAAATATACTAATCACGCATAAATCGTTGAGGAAAATTACGGACCCTACCGATAACTGTAAAAGGTTCAAATATGGCCACTACTTTCGGCTTGTATTTCAAAATCAATTTCGTACGAACCGTTTTGTTTCTGGTGGACCCACTTTGGAAACAAAGTAGTTTTTTGGTGATCTTTCCTGTGTGCAAACTCGGGGCTCTAAGAATAATAAGGGGAAGATTCACATTCTGTTTCTGTTCTGTTAGCTACCAGGGTTTGTACAACTCTACCACATGGGTTAAACATGGCTTCTAATGTGATATGATGTTATGCTATGATGGTAGTTAGTTATGCTATGCCAAAAGAATTTGGAATAATAATATTTTTTAACATTCACTTTGATATTTTTGATAACATGTTCTGATTCTTCATTTTTACCATATAAATATTTTGTTTCACATTCTGAACTTTATAAATGCTCATGTTTACACACTGATATATATTATTTGCTTACTGAATTGTTAATAACTCACCCCTTTGTTTCTACAATATTTTTCAATTAATCTTGATGGTTCAGTTGGGGAGGAAGAATAGGCTGTGTTAGAGAAGTTTGATGATCGTAGAGGAATAAGTGCCCGAGGGTGCAATTACTTATTTGAGTTATGGTTAGTAAATTTGTTATTTATTTATTTTTATTTTGTTGTTGTTGTTTTGATATGTAAAGTTAAGGATTTTTTTTTCGAGTCTTTGGGGAGTTTCTATTTTATTTTATTGAGGATATCTTTGTTATCCCTATGAAGGAACATGGATTTTTGGGTTAAGCAAATGAATTAATATTATATGAAGTTTTCCAATTACATAGTTTGTGATATTGGAGTTGATATTAAATAGTAAGAGCTAACTTTTCGGACTTCCGGGATCGGCGTGTTACACGTTTACTAGTATATATATAAATATAATTGTCACCTAAACCAATTGCCAATTTTTTGGTTGGTCACGGTGAGAGAGGCAACACAAGGAGATATTTTGTAGGTGATATGCTGCCAAGTAAAATGAGAGGTCTTATTCGTATGGATAAGTTGAGGATTCCAACCCTTCATCTATAATTAACGCCATTTCTTCTGGGTTTGCTTATGTTTGATTTTGGTTTTGATTGTCATATAGGCTTGTTAGATTGGTTTATTTGATTTACTGTTTTGGTCTTTACTGGTTTTGATGCCTGGATGGTTTGGTATACATTATTTGTAAATTTCATGGTTCTGCTTGTTTCTAAGGTATTTTCCTGCTATAAGTGATGGTTTTTAATAAAATTAGGAGATGTCACTCATAGACATGGCCTCTTCTCTTAAAAAAAAAAAAAAAAAAAAATCAATAAAATAGCACAAGACTGTAAACTAAAGCTGTAAAGGTTGACTTTAATCATGGAATTATAGGCTTTCATTTCCCACAAGCATTCCAATAGAACGACCATGGGTCGAACATGAACTGACTGTTGAATATTTTTATTTTAGTTGTGTTTGAATGTTGAGTTGAAATTAAAATTAAAAATTGAATAAAATATTATTAAAATATTATTTTTTAATATTATTATTATTTAAAATTTGAAAAAGTTGAATTGTTTATTAAATTTTGGGTTAAAATTTAAAAAAATTGTAATGATTAGATAAGATAAATTGAGTTGAAATTTTATTAATATCTTTTCTAACTTAATTATTAAGAAAGAGATTTTTAATGTATTAATATATTTTTTTATGTTTTAAAAATATTTAAATATATTATTAAAAAATAAAAACAACAAAATTTGTACGCAAGCGGTCATTGCTATTTGCTGGACCACTGGTTGGAACATCAACTTTGACAAAATGTTGAAGATTTTGATTCTATTCTTCTTACTACGGCGGCCGAGAAGCTTCTTGCTGTGCTGTCCGGTGCCCACCAAAGCACAGACCCTACTCACCCACTACAGGACTATTCTACGGGCTGGTGAGACTATTCCACTACAGATTGAAGGCACGCAAGCGGTCATTGCTGGGCGGCCTAGCATCACTCATTTTTTTTGTTTTTTTTTTTTTTTGCCGACAAGCATTCCGAGAGAAGGACCACCGGTTGGAACATGAACTTCGACAAAATGTTGAAGATTTTGATTTTAGTCTTTCTATTCTTCTTCCCATTTTGCAGTTCCACTGAAACCTTAACACAAAACCGATCCATCAAAGATGGCCAAACTTTGATATCCAAAGAAAAGAACTTCTCCTTTGGCTTCTTCGGCCCAGCCAACTCCAGTTATCGTTATCTTGGTATTTGGTTCACCAAAGCTACAGAACAAACTCCGGTGTGGGTTGCAAACAGGAATGATCCTTTCAATGATTCCTCGGGAGTTCTCTCAATCAACCAGGATGGAAACCTTGTTCTCCATGACAGCTTTAACCGTTCTCTCTGGTCTACAAATGTTTCAGTTCAGGGGCAAACCACCACTGCAGCTCAGCTCCTGGATTCAGGAAACCTAGTACTGGTCCAGGTAAACAACAAAAAGGTGTTATGGCAAAGCTTTGACTATCCGACAGACACTTTGCTGCCAAACATGTCGCTTGGTTTGAATCGCAGAACCGGGCTCGACAGATTCTTAACATCTTGGAAGTCCCGAGATGACCCCGGAACTGGGGACTGTACCTTTAAGCTAAATCTTTCTGAGGGTCCAGAGTTCTTCCTGTACAAGGGTTCGATCCCATATTGGCGGACTGGACCGTGGCCATGGAGGTATTTTACAATAGCAACCAATTATAAGGCCAATTTAATCAACAATGGAGATGAGATATCTTACAAATACTTATTGGATGACTCAGCAATCATCACAAGATTAGTGGTAGACAACTCCGGATTGCTCCAGCAATTTGTATGGAATGATGGTGAACATCGATGGAAGAAGGTCTGGTCTGTACCCATACATCGGTGTGACAAGTATGGACATTGTGGCGCGTACAGTGTTTGCAACCCAGTCCATGTTGATTTCGAATGTTCATGTCTCCCAGGGTATGAACCGAAGTCTCCTAGGCAATGGTATCTCAGAGAAGGTTCTGAGGGTTGTGTAAGAAAGAAGTCGGGTTTGTCTATGTGTGGGAATGGAGAAGGGTTTGTGAAGGTGGAGCGTGTGAAGGTGGAGCGTGTGCAGGCTCCGTTTGCGACTGTCGCAGCTCAGATGTATTTGCGTATGATGAGCTATGAAGGGTGCAAGCAAGCTTGCTTGAGGAATTGTTCTTGCACAGCTTTTACAAGCTTGAATGATGGGAAAGAAACTAATTGCTTGCAATGGTATGGAGAGTTGATGGATATTGGAGTGCGTGATAATTGGGGGTACCATAGTTTAAATGTTCGAGTGGATGCAGCAGATTTAGGTATGCTTCTTTCTTTCGCAAGAGAAATGTTTTTTCATCCTTAATTTTGTTATAATTTAGCAACTTTTCATCCAAGTGGTTGACCTATGAAATCATTTAAGATGTGCATATCAACTAAGATAATTAAGGGCGATAAAATCAAGATGGAAAAAAGCAGCTTTACTTTTCTTATTTCCTTCTTTTTCCTTTCAGCCAAGAATACAAGGAAGTCCGGAGGTTTTCTTGGGAATAAGGGGAGGCTGTCTTTCGTAGTAATGTCCATTGCTGTGCCATTGTTGCCAGTAATTTTACTAGCCCATATATGGCTAAGAAGGAAGAAGAAAAAAACGAGAGGTAAATAAAGTCAGTTGCAGGGTATTTGTTCACATATATATATGTGTGTGTGTGTGTGTGTTCCAATAAGTCGTGACAAAAGTTCTCATATGTCAGGAGTTATTTAGGTTAGTTTTCCACATGATGAAATGTCCTTAAATGCTCTATTAATTCCAATTTGTATTAAACAAATTCTCCCATTACCTTTTAGGACAGTGAAGAGAAAATTGCGCAAGCAGTCAGTAAATTTTACTGGTACCAAAGGCTCTTTGGAGGGAAATGAGCACGAGGACAGTAATACAAACTTCGATCAACCCATTTTCGATCTAAGCTGCATAGTTGCTGCCACAGACAATTTCTCTCCATCCAATAAAGTTGGGCAAGGTGGTTTTGGCCCTGTTTTTAAGGTATATATGGTGACAACTCATGATTGCTATCTTGCAAGTTTTTTCGTATTTCAAGTTCCTTAATATTCTATAACAATGAGGATGTGAAGGGGTTAATATTCTATAACAATGACTAATCATGTCAGGGTCAATTACCTAATGGAGAACACATAGCTGTAAAAAGGCTATCCAAGAGTTCAGGACAAGGAATAGAAGAATTAGAAAATGAAGTTAAGTTGATTGCGAAACTTCAACACAGAAATCTTGTCAAAATGTTAGGCTGTTGCATTCATGGGGAAGAAAAGATGCTGATTTACGAGTACATGTCCAACAAAAGCTTGAACTTCTTTATTTTTGGTATGTCTTGTTTCTAAAAATTTATTCCCTTCATATATATATATATATATATATATATATGTTCTTTTGTTGTCTGTATACATAGAACCACATACAAATCACTATTGAAATCACCATTTTGAGTGTTACTGCAACAAAATTGTTATAGATCCTACAAGAAGTTCTTCCCTGAATTGGAGCAAACGCTTTGAGATAATCATTGGGATCGCTCGTGGGATTTTGTATCTTCATCATGACTCGAGGCTGAGAATTATCCATAGGGATCTTAAAACAAGCAATATTCTACTTGATGATGAGATGAACCCCAAGATTTCAGATTTCGGTGTGGCTCGCATATTCAAGGGGGACCAAATTCAAGACAGGACAAACAGAGTTGTCGGAACATAGTGAGTATCATATGCAAACTATTCCCACGCTTAAAACTACACTAATTTTTAAGCACTAAGAAAATATTAAGGATGCCTTTTTATACTGTTCAGATGCAATGACGTTAAGATTAACTTTGACACAATTCTTGTGCAGTGGTTATATGTCACCAGAGTACGCAGTATTTGGAAAATTTTCGACAAAATCAGATGTCTTTAGTTTTGGTGTAATATTATTGGAGATCGTAAGTGGTAAGAAGAATAGTGGTTCTTACATGGAGCATCCTTCCCTAACTTTGATTGGGCATGTAAGTGACTAAAAATGACAATATTTACCACTTATATCCTTTATGATACATTTTATTCATAATGCTACGAACCACACAGGTCTGGGAACTATGGAGAGAAGATAGAGCCTTGGACATAGTTGATTCATCGATAAATGAGTCATATGTTCCCCATGAAGTCTTGAGAAGCATTCAAATTGGGCTGTTATGTGTGCAAGAAGATGTTAGAGATCGACCAGATATGTTGGAAGTTCTGCTTATGCTGAGTACTGATGCAGCCACTCTTCCTTCTCCCAAACAACCTGCTTTCATTTTCAGAACAGCTTCCAATGATTTAAAATCAGTTGCAGAAGGATCTTGTTCTATAAATGAGGTGACATTATCCGACGTTGGAGCTCGCTAATTAATTAAGTGGCTGCATTCAAATTGTTTCATTAACAATTTTTAGAACTAGTACTTGGGATTTTATGTTTGTGGTGCTAAAGAAAAACTTCACTATTTTTTTTCTTCATGTACGTCCACCGCCTGCTTAATTAATCAATGCACGACATTTCAAAGTTAATGACTGGACCATCGGCGTCATGACTTTTCTTCATTTTGGTTTAGATCGATAAGCCCAATCCACATTACTGGCGGAGTTCCACTCGAGCCAAAACAGTCCCAATCTTCTTTTTCTATACAATATATACACAATAATGCAGATATTTGATTGATGTAATTACAAGTGGTAGACATATATATTGTAGTAATCTGAATTGTAAATATTATAGTAATCGGGATATATTTTATAAGTTCACTACATGAGTTTTATTTTATAAGGCACGTCACTTTCTTTACTTCATCCTAGGTACTGAGTAAATCTTAATATTTCTTCGTTGCGTTATATAAACATTCTCATTTCTTTCTTTTCAAAAATCATCTTCTTTCTTCTTTTCCTATTTATCTTAATTACTTTCAAAATATTACTTTCTAATAATCATGTTTTAAGGAATTCATCTCTTTATTGCAATTATTTTGTTTTTTGTTTTTGTTTTTAAACATTGTACTTTCCTGATTGGACAAAGTATTGTAGAGAATAAGATAGGTGCTTGGGAGCATATTGGAAGATAATAAATATTTGAGATGAGATAATCGAGAATAAAACCAAGACTGTTACAAATATTTTTAAAGAAAGTTATTCCATTCATATTTTTTGAAAAATGTAATCCTAAAAAAATTTAGGTTGGCATCTATCAAATTTAGGTATAACTGTCAAAACAATTAATCAAGTCCATTTAAATAATTGAAAGAGATCACAATAACTAATGGGATGATAACTTTAATAATCTCATTATGGAAGTGTTAATTACCCTTTGGGCTGTGAGACATATTGATATAGGTTTAGGTTAGTGATGGGCCTTCAGCAATTCATAAGGTACGACTATGTCCATAACTCATCTATTTAACTTACTCAAAATAAAAGCACAAAAGAATTGTTTGCATTTAAACATTTTGGAAAAGGAATGACAAAATTCTAGTTTTTGTTCAACTTCTACAAAATGTGTTCAAAGAGCTATCTAATCTTATAGAAATTGGTAGTTATAAAATGAATTTTGTTGGCAACAAATATGCATGTGTTTGTTAGAGTATTGGCAATGGCCTAGCCATTGCCCAATGCAAGTGTAAAATAGAGAGAAATTTAGATGAAATGAGCTGCAATGGCCTAGTTAAAAAGGAAAAGTTTAAGATAAATGCTACAGTATTTGTTACAGCCTCTCCAAGTCTGGCGAGCTAGTGTATGAAGACCAAATAATATTTTACAATTTTTCATCTACCCGTTCAACCAATCTTTTCCTCAGTTTCTCGTTTATCCCAAAATCCCAACTCGGTTTCTTGCTCCGAACCCTCACACCCGTCCCCCTTCTTCACGCTGCAACCCCCGATTTCTCCACCGCCGGCCTTCTCCTGCGGACCCGTCGTCTCCGACCTCTTGAAAGTAAGCCTCTCTTCCTCTCTCTTCCTCGCTCTTCTCTCCCTCTTCTCTGTTGAACACGTTGTGTCCATCGTGCCTAAACTCTTCTCTCCTCTTCTCCGATTTTGATTCTCTCTTTAATAGGCCGATTGAATCACATATTCTTTTGCTCAGCATCGGCTTCATCCACAATCCATGACGAAGCAGCTAGGACTCCAAGATCTGCCACTACAGGATTGCATCTTTGTGGGTAAATTCCTTGTCTATTTTTTTTTATTTTTTTATTCTTTTGAGGATGAAATGGTACACAGGATTCTGATTATTGAATTTTCCATAGTATTTTTTAGGGCAACGATTATTTGTTTTGGCATATTTTCTTGGGTATGGTTTAGTGGAGGAAAAAAAACCAGTGCATACTAGAAATTTGAATTGGTTTGGCAAACACGTGATTGACCAATTTGGGTTGATGTCAAGAAAATGATCTCTTTTGGTGATAATCTGGTGAATAGCCATTTAAAGTAGGATTTTAAAGATGCAATAGCCATCTATCCAGATTTGAGTGATGTCAAGTATGGTATTACATTTATCTATAGTTGAAATTGTTTGGTTATTTCACCTGACGACTTGGAAGACTTGGAGTTACATGGATAGTTTGTAACCTTACATAGGTTACAAACTATCCATGTAGATTGAAAGACTTGGAGTTATTACTTGAAAATGTTGTCCCTGCCAGCTAGAGAATGCATCTGGTTTTCCTAGTCTTGTGAGGTCGATAATTTTGGCTGCAATGGATGTTTCCTGTTGCATTTGTCTTTATGTTAAAATTACCCTTTTGATTTACCCCCATCCTAAAAAAAAAAAAAAAATGCAAGGGAAAGGGTGGTTCAGAATCTTTTCTCCTATTGAATTACCAATTACCACATCGTGAAATGATGTGATTGTAAGCCTAAAACAGCTCTCTCCCTCTCCCTCTCTCTCTCAATCCAAGAAAATTGTTTGGTCCATAAAGAGATCTCATAAAATTGAAGTTCACAACCGAATGTAACTTGTTGTAAAAATCAAATTGTGAAACTCTTTTTATTGTAAAGAATACCTAACGTTGGACGTCTAGCCACGTTAGTTTGTAAACTATGCTTTTGTGAGATCTTTTGGTTGTATGGACGATTGTTTTAAAGAAACATTTAAAAGGTTCAATTTGCAACCACATGTATCCAAAGCTTGTCATGTGTTATAGCTAGAATAAATAGGACAGTTCTAAAACAAACTTTTTGGACATGAAATCCTCTTAGGCTTATTAGCATTCATTCTTTGCCACTTCTTTGCCATTGGGATTAGCCTTTTTGGGTTGATCATGGCTGCAGCTTAGAGTGAGGGTTCTGAATAAGCAACAAGTAAGAGGAGCTTGAGAGGTATGATGTTTCAGATTCTAGATCTAGTGTTCTATGGGAAGACATAGGTGGTTATGAGATATATATATATATATATCCACCAGGTTAGACAGCACCAAACTCTGATGTACTCGTCCATTAGATCTGCGGTGACCCCATTGCTAACATCCTAATCGCTGCAGTCATTTTTTGAAGGGAAGACAATCCAAGCCTCCCACTAGCATCTCTTTTTTGGACAAAATAATCATCGTGGGAGACTACTGTAGCATGTATGCGTAAAAAAAGATCGCGACTCATTCGAAACCTTGTTCTAAAAAGATAGGGCGGATATATTGGTGTTTCAGCAAAATAATCATTCCAAATGCGTTGATGACTTTCAAATGAATCACGTCTAACGAATCTACGACGTTGAGGAGTACGACGAGGTGTAGAAGATGCTCCCTCAGATATCATTGCAATTGCTTGCATCATATCCAACTCATGATCAGAATAATCATCATCAAAATTTGAAAATAGATCCATAGTAAATTGAGGGAAGAAAAATAGAAAATTGGAGGAAAGAGGTTAGGCTTTTGATGAGTAGATGATGAGTCTATTTATAGAATTTGATCTTTAACTATTAGTTACAACTAAAAAAGTTGGTAAGAGAAGAATGGTTGGCAAAAATTAGTTCATTCAAGAATTGTATATGATGATTGGTTGTTATTGAAAGTTGTTGGCATGTTTGTTGGTAAAAATTAGTTCATTCAAGAATTGTAAATGGTGATTGGTTGTTATAGAAAGTTGTTGGCATGTTTGTTGGCTTCAACCACAATTCCAAATATAAAAATTGGATAGAATAAATATTGGTATGTTTATATATATGATTGTTGGGTGAATGGTTGGCAAAATATAATTATTTTTATAATTTACTTAATTATAAAAATAGTATATTTTTTATAATTTGAAGTTAAATAGTTAAATAATAATTTATTTAATAAAGTTATTAACTAATATATGAAGTGTATTTATAAAATATTAAAAAAAATTAATATTATTAAAATATATAATATTTTATTATTAATTGGACTTTAAGATAGCTAGTCCAATGTGGACTAATATATCTAGAAATCTATTTTAGACTTTAAAGTTGACATTCTAGCTAAATTATGGACTTGGCAATGCCAATGCTCTTAGATATACTAGAGGTAATAATGTTGATGCATAGAGTACGAAATCCGAACACAAAATATATTAAACACAATGTGAAAAAGAAGAATCATCCATGAAGAAGAACTTTCATGCGCTTTGATTTGTAATTTTTTTTATTATATGAATAATGACCTAGTATATCATATTTATTATTAATTGATATATTATATATAAATTTTTTATTGTGAGATATCATATTATTGGTGCATTCTAAATGCTGTTAATTAATGCAATGTGCCGGCAACAAATTAGTTGCGTCGTTTACAATAAGCCGCAAACAGAAAAAACAACTCATGGCAACATTTAGATAAACGTCGTTAATAAAGTCAATATGCTGCCAATGTATTATTAGTGGCATTTAAATAAATGCCACTAATTTATATAATACACTAGTAATGTAATGTGGCAGCGTTCATGTTAATGCTGCTATTTTAAAAATTGGCATCGTTTAGATAAATGCCATTATGAAATTCTCCAAAATAATATTAGTGGCATTTAAATAAATGCCGCCAAATTATATGAAGAGCCGGCAGCGTACTAATGGTGGCGTTTAGATAACTGCCTTTAAATTAGGTCATGGGCGATGCTTAGATAAACGCCATTAAATTATTCAATGTGCTGCTGCCAACATACTATTAGTGGCATTTAAATAAATGTTGCCAATTTATATGATGCGTTAGCAAATTACTAGTAGCAGTATTTATCGTAATGTACTATTAGTATACTATGTATGGATGCAACATGACCAGCTCGTCATGTCTGTATTAATCTCGTCTCTTTCTGAGCCTGTCATGGCTCAGGTCGTAGGATGCATCTATGCGCGTAATGTTGGGACCTCTCTTGATAAAACCTTTGCCTCTACATCTCAAACTCGACTTGTTCAAACCCAGTTTCAACTAGCATCCCTCAAGAAGGGATCTGCCATTATTTCTATCTATTTCAGAAAGGCCAAGTCTCTTGCTGACACTATGAGCGCAACTGGTCATCCCTTACCATCCGAAGAATTTGTTCCATACCAGTTAGCTGGACTTGGTCCAGGTTTTGATGCCTTAGTGTCTTTTGTCACTACTCGCATCAATCCCATTTCCACTAAGGAGCTACTGAGTTATCTTCTTGCACATGAGGCACGACTGCAGCATCATACAGCTAATCTATCTCTCTTTTCTCCTCTAGAACTCTGCAAATTTGTCGACTCGTGGTTGTGGTCGCAACAATGGAACTCGTAGACGTAACAATGGAAATCGTGGTCGTGGAGGTCGCTATCCATCAAATTGTGGTCATGGTTATACAGGTACTCCCACTAACGCTTCACCCTTTTCATACAGTGATGGTCGTCCAATCTGTCTAGTGTGCAATACAGTTGGTCACATTGCTCTCTCCTATCTATACCGATTCAACCAAGCCTATACGACATCACCTTCACCTGCAGCACACTATAGTTCCAACACCTGCATGCCTAACAATGCTTGGTACCCCGACACCCTAGCCACCAACCATGTCACCAGTGAACTTGCCAATTTGAATTTGCATGCTATAGAACACCTTGGTGATAAGCATCTTCGCGTTAGTGAACCATCACTATATCTCATTCTGGTTCTGCCACTTTTCCCTCCTCCTCTTCCCCTTTTATTTTAACTAAACTATTGTATGTTCCTTCATTTAACAAAAACATCATTTCAATACAACAATTCTGTCGAGACAATAATGTTTATTTTACATTTTACTCTAATCATTTTTGTGTTAAGGATTGCAACACGGGGAGTCATCTTCTTCAAAGCAAAACTAGTATTGGCCTATACATCTTCACACCGACTTCCCCTCAAGCTCACTCAAGCAATCTTGCACCTGACTCCTCTTCTCTTCTACTATGGCACTTCAGACTTGGCCATACCTCATTCAAAGTTGCAAAGGGAGATGGAGATGGAGCGAGGGAGGGAGTGGGGGAAAATGAAATTTTGGAGGAGAGAGAGAGAGGGAACGTATTGGGGAGGGAGAGGAAGTGGAAAATAATAAAAATGAATATATTGTGAATTACACACCGGTTGCATTAGGTGGTTGTATCCATCATTTCACTTCCACGTATGGCGTTTTGTGGTCTCATTTAAACATGCACTAAGTTTCAGGTTTATAGCTAGTGACATTTACATCAATAACAACAAACTCACTTACCTGGACATTCTTGGATATATCTCATAACCTTTGGAGTACAACTTTTAACCAAAAAAGATGGGATAACCCCAATAGCCCTCTCAACAATGCAGAAGTCCTAAAATGTATTTTCTAGTACTCAAATTCGAGGTATATTAAGCAAATTTGACAACTTTGGTCATGTGGCCAAAATTTAGTTACTAGAATTCAGATTTAATTTGTTGATTCCAAAAACAACACAATCCATGTTCAGTTCCAAAACATCAATATGTGATACATAACCTCTATATTTTAGTGCAATGAAAACATTATAAAGAATGGATAAACAATGATCCAGACAATAATGTCATCAAGTTGGCATACATGATTTGGCAATTGCATTAAGTAAATAAGATTATCCCTTGACCCTGATAAATGTTAAGTTGTGGCAAAGAAACCATGTGTCCCAGAAATGGCTATTTCTACTTCTGTTTAAGTTAACCAACAGTGAGTATAATCGGGAATGAAGTGCAAAACCATAAAACCTGTAGACATACTGCCATCTCGATTAAAAATAAAAAAAGTTAAATGAAAGCTTAAACTGCTATCTCAGCATCAAACAGGACAGAGATCCTGATGTATATTTGCTGCTGCTAATCTTTTCCTCTACCTCAATGAAACTTTAAGCCATGCAAAGTTATAGAAGCTTTTTCCAAAACTCACCTGAACAAGGTAAAGCTATAACTCCATGATGCCTCAAAAGTTATGCAAGGTCTCCCTTAAGTGCTCAAAACAAGAGCTAATGCATAGTTAGAAAAACCTTCGTAAGCCTCAATCCATTGAGTGAGGATCAGAAAAATTACCCCATCAATGAATAATAACAAAGAAACCTTTTTTTTTTTTTTTAAATTATAGTATCTATCTATTTACGTTTTAAAAATTTACACTGTCTTAGATCGTAATTCCAAATTTTACCATAATTTGTTGGTATAGTGTGTATATATATATATTTATCAATTAACATTTAACACTTTCTAGGACCAAAGAGTTTAAAGAATGTATAGCAACTAAATTTCTTTATGGACGAAACATTCCTATAAAACTCAAATGTTTGTCCGTATATTTAAATTATTATTTTTTAATTTATTTAATGTAACATACTGCAGTTTATGTGTCACATGCCTTCTAGCACCAAGCAAATTTGACTTTAACACCTGGCTTGTTGGAAGCAAAATGTCTGCCAGTATGCTTCCAAGCAACACGTCATCATGAAGCCAACAAGATCAGAAGATATACCAACTATTTGAATTATTATCAATGGCACAGTGACCTAAAACATCGATCTAATAACATAAATCTTCGAAAACAATTACCGGATGAAGCAATCTCCAAATCTTTGAAAATAATGTAATCAATCCTTCATCACCCAATTAAGATGAATGCATTTTGTCACACTCAAACTGAAATGCAGGACAAAAGCATTTCACCAAACAAGCAGACATTAAGGTTAAGCAAAAACATGAACAAAAAAATGAGCAGCTTATAATAGCACTAAAAAGTTTTACCGTGTTTCCCATCCCCCACAGGCCCACCCACTTCTTTTTCTTGAATAAAAGACAGCTTGAACTATGGACGAGATAATTATTCCTGTCTTGTGTTCAGTTTTCAGTCTTTAGAAAACAATTTCTTTAATAAGTTGGACTAACACACAAGGCATAAACATGCACAAATTAGCAAATAAAACCAAGTGCTTAAATCCTAGAACAATCCATTAATGTCAATGTGATGATGACAGGAAATTAACATCCTATTTTTGGATCAAAGAGTAGTAAACAAGATCAAAAGAAGTTCATTTATAGATAAAAACTACCAAACAGTTCAAAATGAGTTCAAGGACTTGGGAAGTTGCGAGTTTTTAGTAAAATAATAAGTTATCAAATAAATAACTTGGAAAGAGATCTAATGGCAATGATCAAAACAATCGATTAATGTCAAAAATAAAAAACATGGAGAGACCTGGAATTGAAATACTAGAAATGATGTGTCAGAAGAGGAATCGAATAGAAATGGTGGAGAACATGAAAAAAAACATATGGCTAATACCAGTATCTATGTCTTATCCATACATCAATGTATTTCAATTCCAGGCATATGAAATCCAGGTAACACAAATATATAGAATACTTACTTTTGGTGCATGGTATAAGAAAATATTCACTGCAGAGATTTGAAAGAATTGTTTTTCCACACTTTCATTGATATGAAGACTGAGATATATATACACAGATTCTAGAGTTCTATTTTAGGAATGATACATATGTTTGAGCTAAAACTATGCTACGGTTACAATCTAATAAAATGTGCAGCAGTTACAAATAACAAAAAGAGACACCACAAGTTCAGCCTCGATATGCTCTGTTTTATCTTGAACTTGATTCATGCAATCTTCCTTTATACATGGTTGGTGTGAGCACTTCGAGTAGGTTTCTTTAACTTCCTTGCTGCAGAGATCAGGCAAATAAAACCATATTACAAAAGTTTTAGAAGTTCAAGAACAAACAAGTAAAAGTATGGTTGTCAATCCTTTGACAAAGAGACAGAGGCAGAACAAAAAAGGAGCTAATTGAGAAACTGACTAACAAGTGGATCAACGAACCCAAGCAAGGGATTGAAGCTACGGTTACAGACTTACGCCAAAGTCCAGCAAAATCAAAAGCCTAAGGAAACAATTAAGTATCCAACCATCTAGAAAAGAATGAGATAGACAAGTGGGAAAACTAGAAAATTATGAAAGAGAAACTTACGAGTTTGGGAGAAATCCTTGGCTGTTCACTTTTCTTATTTGCTTGGGGATATAGCTCACAATTACAAACTGAGTTTTAGGAGTTTGACACACAAAAATGAAGTTCTGAAATGGATTAAAAAGAGAGGACTAAAATCACAGCAAAAACTGAAATGTTTGGGGCAAAAAGGAGTAGAAAAATTATCTTACCTCTTCAAGCAATATGTTGTGCAAATTTCCTTTGTTTATACACTCCCTCCACTTGGTTATACACTCAACTAAACAAGTAATATATGAAAAAAATAAGAAAAATTGAAGTGGAAGATCATCATACGAAAATTCTGACTGCAGCAAAATCTCTCAGAATACAGATGTTTTGGTTGCTATTTTTGTGTTGAGCATATACCTAAGAAAGGAAAGAAACGAAACTAGAGTTTACCAAAACTTAGTTTCCTTCCCTCTCAAGGGTGTGAACTAGAACAAATTAAACGGGTTTTGCTACAAATCAGCCACTATTCACATCACACACCACATACTTATAGCTTTTCATAGGATGTGGGAGTGTTTTTCATAGGGTGTGGGGTGTGGATGGTGAAAAGTGGCTGATGAGAAAAATTATTCATTAAACAAGCATTGTAATAGTAAAAATCAAGTGAGCACTCAGGTTATCATTACTTTTTTTTCTTTGATAAGTAGAGATTTATGACTAACTTCTCATGGACTTCATCCACATCTTGGGAAACAAGTGCACAACTAAAAAAATGAAAAATTGCATTATTATCTTGATCCTCTCAACAGGTTAGTCAATATTAGTAGCAACAATGAGATAAAATTGATTTGGTTGATACAATTATTTTCACACCACAAGGTTTTTAGTGTGTGTTTAGGACATTAGTAAACATCCAGACATTCAAAAAAAGAGGACAATGAATTTTGTTACCATAAGATCCGTTGGAAGTATGTTAATTCATAAGCTAATATAGATCAAAACCTTACATAAATCCTTTAATTTTGGTGCAACAAGTCTATGTTGCCACCAACACTGTCAAGATTAAAAAACATCAACCAAAGAGCAACTCAAAAAGAAAACTCTTTCTCAGATGTTCTGCTTCAAAGAGGACAAAATCCTTCATTTTTCGCCTAGGATCTTTTTGTCATCTTAAAGGAAGTTAAGACCCATGATAGGGAAAGACCAACGATTAACCTCGAAGGGAACATCATAAAAACTGAGATCCTCATTGATAATATACTTTTCAAAAAAGAAAAAATAGAAGTCCAAACGCTTGAATTCATAAAAACTGGATGCTCCAAGATTATAGAGAAGAACACAAGCCATGAGAGTTGGAAAGGATTCACCAGCAATAGGGATTTGTGCTAGTGGACCCCAAGACAAGAAGCCCATTCCTTTTCAATCAGTGGGCGACATACACAGGAAAACACCAACGGTTCATTACCAGATTGAGTGTCTAATAAGTTAGGGTTTCCGTTACAAGATAGCAATCTCAAATCAATGAACATAGATTTGAGCCTCGCAAATGTAACAAATGGGAAATCATGAATATCAGGGGAAAATTACAGATATATATATATATATATATTCTAGCAAAACATGAAGAAAAACAGAAGAATAGAAGAAGCCAAACTCACAAGGGACTGGCAGAGCAGTAAACCACGTGGGGGCCGTGGGTTGCGAACAGAGCAAGGGAGAGAAGGAGTGCCTCGGGCGGCTGGGCTAGGCGTGGAGGAGAAGGGGGCTCCGACAGAGGACTGGCGATGGCGTTGACGTGTTAGTGGTGGTGAACGGCACCCCTAGCGGCGGCGATATAGAGAAATCCGAGAGAGAGAGAGGTGAGGCCAGATTTGGGGAAAGGAAATTTCCGACGTGGGGGTTGGGGCAGAAGGAGGGGGTGGACGTCGAGGTGAGGTGGCTGTGAGGTGGTGGGGTGACTGGCGACCGGTTGTGCGTGGCAGCGGGGGTCGAGGGAGAAGATCACTGGGGATCGAGAGGGGGGAGGGGGGGCGAGACTGCTGAAGGGAAAGGAAAAGAGGAAATGAAGGGAAAAATAAAATGAACTTACCAAATCTCGACTATCATACGGACGCTATTCACTTGCAACTTCCCTGTAGGGGGGCATAAGTCGATTTACATATGTATGTAATGCAGAAATCTGATTGGTACGTAAGAATTGGTAGGCTACGTAGTTACATAATCAACATCCTACATATATATATATATATATAGATCCTTGACATTGAAAAGATCACAGTGTCATTCCAACATACTACTTACACTGATGCTTGTCGATATTCATGTCGACTGCCATAATATTTGATAATCATCCACGCGTTGCATTATATATATATTAATTATGTGCTCAGGTAAAATACTAGAGCCTAGGTATTTGGTAATAATGTTTATTTTTAACTAAAATGTTAAAGATGATTAAAAAATATATGAAAAAAGGGAAAAAATAGCAAGATTGTAGTGATTGGGAGAATCTCTCAATAGCTGAAGAAGGACTCTTAACAAATATGATTTATTATGTAAAGGAGATTATATAAAATAAAAAGGCCTTTTCTTTTCATTCTTTTTCCACTTGAGGGATTTCAAACTCTTGGATTTTTATAAAGTTATGAACGATGCACATCGAGGAAAGGGTTATCCCACTGTACTTTTCTTTTAGGGACTTCAAAGTTCCAAACAACAAGAAACAAAGAAAATATTCTTAAATATAAAATGTAGCTCGATAGTAAACTCAAGTCGTGTTTCAATAAAATTAAATCATCCACCACTCCTAAAGTCTAACCATGTACGTATGAATTCAATTTATTTACATGCACACACTTACAAATCCCAACATTTTCTGGAGGATTTCCTAGATATCGATGGGTCGTAGAAAACATGCTTCAGTAGATTGGTGCTGATTTTTGAGCTAGTCAATGGACATTTTTTGCACGTCCATTGCCTGCTAAATTAATCAATGCATGACATTTCAAAGTTAATGATTTGACCATCAAATTTGTAATTTGTGCAAGCTCTTTATTAAATGAGAAAAATATTATTTTAGGAAGGATATTTTTATAATTTTAAAAAGTTTTAAAGATAAAATTGTATAGGCCTGTATTGCAGTCCCTAAATAAGGACTGTATGTAGCATTGCTCAATAAGAACCAAAGAACTAATGGGTTTGCAATCTTGTTAGGGAATTAGTTTTAAATATAACTAATTAATAAAAATTAGTGTTAGTGAAAAGTACAGTGAAATTAACATTCAAATAAAATCAGTTTGGACTGAGGTATAGATATATCGCTATCTTTAAAGAAATTTAAGCCCTCTGCAGTATTATTAAAACAATATTTTTTTTTTGCTTTATATATATTCAACGGACTATTATTTTGTTTTTATTTTGGAAGAAAAAAGACTATAAAATGTAAATTTCGTAAATATTTAACTCGGATTGGTTAATTTTCTCTCCGATTGTAAGCTTATCATGAGCATGGATGACAATTTGCTAACAAGATTGGAATATTTATATACTTTTTGTATATGAAATTTTATTAAAAAAGGAAAGCAAGCAGCCTAAGTAGTCCCATTTTTTTTTCATTTTTTCTAACCCGATACATACGTGAAAAAAAATGTAGAAATATGATTGGTACGTAAGAATTGGTAGGCCACATAATCAACGTCCCTTGTATATATAAATATATATATATATATATATGTACTTGATCTAATATAAGTACATATATATATATATATATATATTTATATACACATCAAGACGAGCTAACTCCTTCACATTGAAGAGATCACAGCATCATTCCAACAGACTACTTGCATTGAAGCCTGTCAATATTCATGTTGACCATCATAATTCATAATCATCCACTCATTGCATTATGTATATATATATATATATATATATTAATTATGTGCTCACGTAAAATACTAGACGCTAGGTATTAATGTTGATGTGTAAGCTAGTACAAAATTTGAACACAAAATATACTTAACATGGCCTAAAAAAAGGAATTAAATTAAATGAGCATCACGAAACAACATTAATCATCTACTGTAGCCAATTCAGAAGGATTAATTTCGATAATTGATAGGACATGTAGCCTTCACAAAAATGGCTTATTATCAGAGGAAATTGTATAAAGTAAAACATTTTTTCTTCTTTTTACTTTTTTAGGGATATCAAAATCTTGGATGATGTTTTTATAAGGTTATGAATGATGTACAACAAAGATAATGTTATCCCACAATACTTTTCTTTTAGGGACTCCAAACATACAACAAGAAATAAATAAATAAATTATTCCTAATTAATATAAAATGTAACTCAATGGTAAACTCAAGTTGTGTTTGAATAAAATTAGATCATCCACCATTCCTAAAGTCCAACCACGTTATAGGAATTCAATTTGTTTACATGCACACACTTATAGATTCCAACAGTTTCCAAGGGATGTAACCATACACCCCAAAATGGTGCCGTTTAATAAGAGGGGCTGGGCTTTTTGTCTTTCGGCTGGGCTTTTATACAGCTGGGCTTCGATTTGTGATCTTTGCACTTTACAAGACAAAAAAAAAAAAAAAAAAAAATCCTTGTAGAAATAAATAAAAATTTTGTTCCCTTCTAGGTTTATACTAACTGTCCATAAAAGTTTTATGAAAAGAAATTACCTTTTCACATGTTAGATTATAGTTTAACATTAATATTAGTTCAATGAAATGGGGCTAATTCGTTTGTATTTCTTTGATTATTTTCCTCTTACATTTGTGCTTCTTCTCTTTACATTGTACAGTTCAAATAGTTAGCTAATTTCTACCTTATTACAATCTCCATTTCTTCTGGAAGAAAAACAGGTTTAATATTTTCACTCCATATACAATTTTTATTAAATTTGTTTGGCTTCCAAATAAGATATATACATTTAAATATTTCTCATATAATTTTTTATATCTGTGAACTGGATGTATTCATCTCATTTATTCAATCGGTTGATGTCGTGTTCTCAAATTTTGCATGTAAAAAATTTTAAAGCTCAAATATTTCTCTACAAAAATATATTGCTATAATAATGCTTTCCAAATAGTTCTGCTGTATTAGGGCCTAACTAATATTTTTTTATTTTATATATTTAGAGGGAGGGTTTGAACTCAAGACCTCCATTTTAAAGGTTTGAGAGTTATGCCAATTAAGTGATCACATGCTTTTGGAAAAATATTATTTAAATTATAGCAAAACTTAACAATACAAACATATTTATACAGATCCTGTAAATGCACTCTCTTCTATTTTCAAGGGGCATATGCCCATTTACTAGTATATATATGAATATAATTGTCACCTAAATTAGCTGCCAATTTTTTAGTTGGTCGAGGTGAGGGAGGCAACACGAGGAGATATTTTGTAGATGATGTGCTGCCAAGTAAAGTGAGAGGTCTTATTCGTAAGGAAAAGTTGAGGATTCCAAATTTCCAACCCTTTGTCTGTAATTAACGTCATTTCTTCTGGGTTTGGTTACGTGTGATTTTGGTTTTGATTGTTATAGAGGCTTGTTAGATTGGTTTATTTGATTTATTGTTTTGGTTTTTACTGGTTTTGACGCCAGGGATGGTTTGGTATAGGTTATTTTTAAATTTTATGTGTTTTGTTTGTTTTTATGGTATTCTTCGGTCATAAATAAGGATTTTATATAAAATTGAGACATGTTGTTCATAGACATATGATCTCTTTTCAAGAAAGAAAAAAAAAAAAATCAATATTAGAGGAGAGTTCCGAAAAATAGGACTACAATGCAGCAAAGATTGACTTTAACCATGGAATTATAGGTTTTCATTTCCCACCAGCATTCCAATAGAAGGAATAGTGGCTCGAACGTCAAGTCATCAACTCTGACAAAATGTGTTGAAGATTTTTATTTTAGGTGCGTATTGAAGTTTGTTGGATTGAAATTAAAAATGAAATAAAATATTATTAAAATATTAATTTTTAATATTATTATTATTTTAAAATTTATAGATTGTTTATTATATTTTGAGTTAAAATTTAAAAAAATTATAATAATGAAATGAGATGAATTAAATTGAAATTTTGATATTAATTTATTTTTTAATTAATGATTAAAAAAGTAATTTTTAATATATTAATATATATTTTTATTTTTTAAAAATATTTAAATGTATTATAAATAATAATAATAATAATAATAATTGTACTAGAAGGTTCGCAAGCGGTCATTGCTGGCGGCCTAGCATCCCTATTTTTTTTCCCACAAGCATTCCGATAGAAGGACTACTGGCTGGAAAATGAACTTCGCCAAAATGTTGAAGATTTTGATTTTAGTCTTTCTATTCTTCTTCCCATTTTGCAGTTCCACTGAAACCTTAACACAAAACCAATTCATCAAAGATGGCCAAACTTTGATATCCAAAGAAAAGAACTTCTCCTTTGGCTTCTTCAGCCCAGCCAACTCCAGCTATCGTTAACTTGGTATTTGGTTCACCAAAGTGACAGAACAAACTCCGGTGTGGGTTGCAAACAGGAATGATCCTTTCAATGATTCCTCGGGAGTTCTCTCAATCAACCAGGATGGAAACCTTGTGCTCCAGGACAGCTTTAACCGTTCTCTCTGGTCTACAAATGTTTCAGTTCAAGGGCAAACCTCCACTGCAGCTCAGCTCCTGGATTCAGGAAACCTAGTACTGGTCCAGGTAAACAACAAAAAGGTGTTATGGCAAAGCTTTGACTATCCGACAGACACTTTGCTGCCAAACATGTCGCTTGGTTTGAATCGCAGAACCGGGCTCGACAGATTCTTAACATCTTGGAAGTCCCGACATGACCCCGGAACTGGGGACTGTACCTATAAGCTAAATCTTACTGAGGTGCCAGAGTTCTTCCTGTACAAGGGTTCGATCCCATATTGGCGGACGGGACCGTGGCCATGGAGGTCTTTTGCAATAAAATCCAATTATAAGATCAATTTAATCAACAATGGAGATGAGATATCTTACAAATACTTCTTGGATGACTCCGCAATCATCACAAGATTAGTGGTAGACAACTCCGGATTGCTCCAGCAATTTGTATGGAATGATGGTGAACATCGATGGAAGAAGTTCTGGTCTGCACCCATACATCGGTGTGACAAGTATGGACATTGTGGCGCGTACAGTGTTTGTAACCCAGCCTATGATGAGTTCGAATGTTCATGTCTCCCAGGGTATGAACCGAAGTCTCCTAGGCAATGGTATCTCAGAGAAGGTTCTGAGGGTTGTGTAAGAAAGAAGTCGGGTTTGTCTATGTGTGGGAATGGAGAAGGGTTTGTGAAGCTGGAGCGTGTGCAGGCTCCGTTTTCGACTGTCGCAGGTCAGATGTATTTGAGTATGATGAGCTATGAAGGGTGCAAGCAAACTTGCTTGAGGAATTGTTCTTGCACAGCTTTTACAAGCTTGAATGATGGGAAAGAAACTAATTGCTTGCAATGGTATGGAGAGTTGAAGGATATTAGAATGCGTGATGATGGGGGGTACCATAGTTTAAATGTTCGAGTGGATGCAGCAGATTTAGGTATGCTTCTTTCTTTCGCAAGAGAAATGTTGTTTTTCATCCTTAATTTTGTTATAATTTAAGCAATTTTTCATCTAAGTGGTTGACCTATGAAATCATTTATGATGTGCATATCAACTAGTATAATTAAGGACGATAGAATCAAGATGGAAAAAAGCAGCTTTACTTTTCTTATTTCCTTCTTTTTCCTTTCAGTCAAGAATACAAGGAAGTCCGGAGGTTTTCTTGGGAATAAGGGGAGGCTGGCTTTCGTAGTAATGTCCATTGCTGTGCCATTGTTGCCACTAATTTTACTAGCCCATAGATGGCTAAGAAGGAAGAAGAAGAAAACGAGAGGTAAATAAAGTCAGTTGCATGGTATTTGTTCACATATATATATATATATATGTGTGTGTGTGTGTGTGCGTGTGTTCCAATAAGTCGTGACAGAAGTTCTCATATGTCAGGAGTCATTTAGGTTAGTTTTCCACATGATGAAAGGTCCTTAAATGCTTTATTAATTCCAATTTGTATTAAACAATTTCTTCCTTTAGGTTTTAGGACAGTGAAGAGAAAATTGCATAAGAAGTCAGCAAAATTTACTGGTACCAAAGGCTCTTTGGAGGGAAATGAGCACGAGGACAGTAATACAAACTTCGATCAACCCATTTTCGATCTAAGCTGCATAGTTGCTGCCACAGACAATTTCTCTCCATCCAATAAAGTTGGGCAAGGTGGTTTTGGCCCTGTTTTTAAGGTATATATGGTGACAACTCATGATTGCTATCTTGCAAGTTTTTTCGTATTTCAAGTTCCTTAATATTCTATAACAATGAGGATGTGAAGGGGTTAATATTCTATAACAATGACTAATCATGTCAGGGTCAATTACCTAATGGACAACACATAGCTGTAAAAAGGCTATCCAAGAGTTCAGGACAAGGAATAGAAGAATTAGAAAATGAAGTTAAGTTGATTGCGAAACTTCAACACAGAAATCTTGTCAAAATGTTAGGCTGTTGCATTCAGGGGGAAGAAAAGATGCTGATTTACGAGTACATGTCCAACAAAAGCTTGAACAACTTTATTTTTGGTATGTCTTGTTTCTAAAAATTTATTCCCTTCACATATATATATATATATATGTTCTTTTGTTGTCTGTATACATAGAACCACATATAAATCACTATTGAAATCACCATTTTGAGTGTTACTGCAACAAAATTGTTATAGATCCTACAAGAAGTTCTTCCCTGAATTGGAGCAAACGCTTTGAAATAATCATTGGGATCGCTCGTGGGATTTTTTATCTTCATCATGACTCAAGGCTGAGAATTATCCATAGGGATCTTAAAACAAGCAATATTCTACTTGATGATGAGATGAACCCCAAGATTTCAGATTTTGGTGTGGCTCGCATGTTCAAGAGTGACCAAATTCAAGACAGGACAAACAGAGTTGTCGGAACATAGTGAGTATCATATGCAAACTATTCCCACAGTTAAAACTACACTAATTTTTAAGTACTAAGAAAATCTTATGGATGCCTTTTTATTCTGTTCAGATGCAATGACGTTAAGATTAACTTTGACACAATTCTTGTGCAGTGGTTATATGTCACCAGAGTACGCAGTATTTGGAAAATTTTCGACAAAATCAGATGTCTTTAGCTTGGGTGTAATATTATTGGAGATCGTAAGTGGCAAGAAGAATAGTGGTTCTTATATGGAGCATCCTTCCCTGACTTTGATAGGGCATGTAAGTAACTAAATATAACAATATTTACCACTTATATCCTCAGATTTAGATCCCTTGGCATTCTTATTCAAACTCAAAGTCTTCAAGCATGGGAGAGATGTACACGTAAAACAAGTCTTACAACATTTATTGTCTGAGTGAATTTTTTGGACCAGATTACATACTCGATAAATGTTGTAGGGTCTACTTTGGTTTTATCGCTCTCTCTGTGAGTCTTGATCCTAGAGTTTCTAGGGGATCTAAATCCTTTATGATACATTTTATTCATTATGCTACGAAACACACAGGTCTGGGAACTATGGAGAGAAGATAGAGCCTTGGACATAGTTGATTCATCGATAAATGAGTCATATGTTCCCCATGAAGTCTTGAGAAGCATTCAAATTGGGCTGTTATGTGTGCAAGAAGATGTTAGAGATCGACCAGATATGTTGGAAGTTCTGCTTATGCTGAGTACTGATGCAGCCACTCTTCCTTCTCCCAAACAACCTGCTTTCATTTTCAGAACAGCTTCCAATGATTTAAAATCAGTTGCAGAAGGATCTTGTTCTATAAATGAGGTTACATTAACCAACGTTGGGGCTCGCTAATTAATTAAGTGGCTGCATTCAAATTGTTTCATTAACAATTTTTAGAACTAGTACTTGGAATTTTACTGTTTTTTGTGCTAAAGAAAAACTTCACTATTTTTTTTCTTCACGTACACAGCCTACTTAATTAATTAATGCACGACATTTCGAAGTTAATGACTTGGCCATCAATGTCATGACTTTTCTTCATTTTGGTTTAAATCGATAAACCCAATCCACATTACTGGTGGAGGTCCTCTCGAGACAAAACAGTCCCAATCTTCTTTTTCATGTACAATATATACGCAATAATGTAGATATTTGATTGATGTAATTGCAAGTGGTAGACATATTGTAGTAATCTGAGTTGTAAATATTATAGTGATCGGTATATATTTTATAAGTTCACCACATGAGTTTTATTTTATAAGGCAGCAGTTCTATACATAGTCGTCGATTATAAACACCGTATAGTTGAGGCTGACGTGGCAGCAGCTATTTATTTATTTATTTATTTTTTTAAAAAGCCATTTCATTGTCTTCTTACCCTTTTTTTGATTCTTCATTTTCTCTCCCAACCCCTTACCCAACCACTTTAAGCATCATAGAACAGCCCTCGAAATGAGAAACAAAGCTTCAAAGAGTGGGTAAAGAGAGGGAAGATGGCCGATTCAACTGAAAATTTGATGGGTGTGCCGAAAAGCCTTTATTTCTTGTTGTCTTTTCTGGTTGAAGGTTAGTATCATTTGATTCTTGGAAACTCCTAAAAAAAATCTAGATAGAAAGTCGCCAAGCTAGAAGTAGAGTGAAAACCAACAACACAACCCTGTTGCTCTCTCTATTTGCTTGGGTTTTGTAAGCTTGAGCTAATTAACTAGGGTTTGAGGGTAACAAAGCTGTAATGGATCCAATCACAGCACAGAGCCTTCCTCTCCCTCCGCCTTTCCTATCCAGAGATCTTCATCTACAGCCCCACCATCAATTCCAAAACCACCAACCCCAAAATTCGGAGGAGGAACAAAGCAGTAATGTTAGCTTAAACTGAGGAGGGCAAACAGATTTTACACATAGGGAAGGAGAACCACCATAGAGGAGGGGAAACAGATTTCACATGAAGAAAGAAGAACCACCATAGAATAAAAGAGGAGGAAGAAGATAAAAGGAGGTAAGGGTTAGGGTTGATTGAGAAGATTAGAGGATTTGCAAGGTAGATGGAGAAAATGGGAGGGGAGATGAAAGGGCAAAGTGTTTGGGCGAAATGCTTTCAATGGAGTTGTGTTAATCGTGGATTGCATAGCTGTATTGATAGTGAAACACGATACGCACCGTTTCATTAAGTACACGTAGGACCCGACTATGCGGCGACTACCTCTCCCACTTGCAGTAAGCATTTTTCTTTATAAGGCGTCTCACTTTCTTTACTTCATCCTAGATATTGAGTAGATCTTAATATTTCTTCGCTGCGTTATATAAACATTCTCAATTATTTCTTTTCAAAAATCATTTTCTTTCTTCTTTTCCTATTTGTTAGAAAAATGCACAGCAGAAGTGATATTACCTCGTCGGAAATATCTTGGATCTAGTGTAGTTGTTCCACAGATTTTCAGCATCGTTAATCGTTTGAAATCATCCCGTCGATGGTGGAATGTGCTACGTGATAATATACCAGAGCAACACCCACATATTCCACAGCCTAGATGCCGGGAATAGAGAGAACCATTTGAGAGAGAGATAGCTTGTTGATTCAAGTCACACCTCATCCAAAGGGGGGAGGGGCTATACATAGCCCTTCTAAGTGTAACCCCCGGCTGGCCATTAAGGGCCAGCCATCAAGGCTCATAAAGTGGCTTTTAAGTCACTTCATAACCCCCAAGAGAAGGTGAAGAGGTACCCACTATGGGTGCCCCTTTCTTACATCTCCCATTCACACATAGTGGGCACCCCAGGTCTGCTTCTCTCAATATGTTCTCAATCTTGTTCATACTGGCAAATAGGCCGTGCGACCATCGAGCACAGCTGTAAAAGAAAAAATGGGAGCACTATACCAAATCTCTCTGAGAGAAGACCAACATAGCAACATCCCTAAAAGTGTCTCGTTATGCCCCAACTCATTTGGTCACATCAGACTAAGCATCTCTAATCCTTCTTGAGTTCAAATAACTCAGAGCAATACTCAATCTCCATAAAACATAATGTACTCACAGCTACATCGCAACTCCCAAGAAGCAACATAACTTGCCGGCAGTGAGTACACACCATTATCGATGTGTTACCAAATAGTCTTCCCGTCGCCCTCATGTCATTCAGTTTCAGTTTAGTCGCTTTCCCAGCAATGTCTCGTTAGACCACATCATTCATGGCCATAGATAACATGCCAAAGTAGCTGACACTAAAACATCAACCTTGTGACATAGTCAAAGGTCTCCTAAGGGCATAAATAAATTAAGGTCATGAATTATGACCTTCAGGACTCACACGATGAGGAAATAGGGATCCTTTCACTCACCTCTACTGTTGGTCGTTAAAGCACATGTAGTATGAAATACATGTTATGGTGGAATTCTCTTTCCAAAGAAAGAGCGTATATCTTATCTCAATACACCGTACAGATCTTAGTGTAGTCGCTATCTCAGCGCCTAACCCGAGTCCCTCCATTTGCTCGCTATCCTAAGTGCCAAAGAGGATCTCGCATCTGGCTAAACCACAGGCTACATGGATTGTGGGTAACCATGTACGGTCCTTAGACCTCATCTTAGCTCCCACTAAGGCGACGTATTTTATGTGTCTTACAACTTATTCTTCTCTGAACAAGTTTCAAATGACACATTGTCTCATTTTTGCTTGCTACCCCTTTGTAGCGCCAAAGGCGATCGCTCGTGTGAGTGAGCCGATCTAAGCCTGTCGATATACCTTTTTCACCATAACTACCAAAATTATGGTGAATGTGTGTGCTTACCAAAAAAATGCTTCCAGCCACGCCACATGATCCTAAAACACATTAGTGTCACGTGCATGACGAGCAATACCATGATAGAGGGAAATCAAATGGTCAACTAAAAAAAATCAAATCACAACTCTCAAGTGAAGTTTTAGGACCATTTCTCTCCGTGCGCATTCTTATGTATAGTAACTTTCCAAAACATGCACTTTCCAAGAGACTCTATTTTTATATATAAAAGTCATTAGCACAACCATGAAGTCAGCGAAGACTCATCGCGAATCTCATTGAGGTCAAACTCACAATTTTAATTCTTAGATTCTAGTCAGCAAGTCCTACATGCGACTTTTAAGAATCTTAATGTGACCTCAAATGTTTATTCAGCAAACTAAATTTGCGATTTCAAGGTTTCATAGGAATCTCTTGTACTAAAAAAAAATATGTGAGATAACCATCATTTATTTTTCTTTTAAGGGTAAAGCGATTAGGGCCTTTGCCCACAAAGACAATCACAATAGTCTAGTCATTACTTTTAACGACAATCGCATCACAAACTCACTTAATCAAGTAAGCTATATTTACCCTCTAACAAGATCTCAACCTCTAACTCCCATGAGCAAACCACAATGGAAACACCAAATTGTATACAAGGCAAAACTAGATTCTTTAGTATTTTCCATCTCATTAATTGTCTATGGATTTTGAACAAGAGCTCCTAGAAACTGTTTTTCTCATACACAGTCTCACAAGACATAAAGTCTTAGCTACTTTTTACAAACTCACATCCATAACCTTGTATTATGGAAAACCGCTCATTAGGCGACAATTAATAATCTAAGACAACCAGATCATCATCTCTCTTAGTAGAGACATTTTTCTAAGACCGTCAACAGCTTTCAAAGAACCCCACTTTATTCAATAGGTCGTTAATAAAAAAAACGACTAGGTATATTGGGTATCTTTGAGTAGATGGTTCGTTTAGGCCACATGTAAACAGTACTAACAGCATTCATTTGCTTTTTGTACTAAAACAATACAAGCAACAATCATGCGCTCACAGTACTTGCACCTAAACATCACAAAAAAACTTAACCATCTAATTCTCCTACGAGAATCAGCTATTTGACTATTTCAAGAAAAACTCCAATAAATATTTGATTAATGGTTATTTAAAGGCAACTTAATTAGTGCCAAGAGATGGATCTATACTTCTATCAACTCCATTTTTTCTGTGTCAAACCGATCAACAACCCCGGGTTGTATCATATAAGTAAAGTGAATCTCAGATTCCATGTTGATGTTCCTACTATGTGAATTCTATAACTTTAGCGGAGCCATATTACAAATATTATCTTCTAATATCTAAACGACGAGATAATATTGATATATTGCTTCCACACTATTTATGAGGATATTTATATTCTATGAATTTTAGGAGTCACTATCACTAATGGTACACCTTAACTCAAAGGTATACTCCCACTAGTTGTTAAATTACTCCCACTATCTTCGGCGATCTTTTTCAAAAAAACTTTTAATGTACCAGGTAATGTGGAATGGAACATAATGAAACGTTCCTTAAAAAAAAAACACAATACCCCACCCTCGCCAAAAATACGAGTAATTTTCTTGACTCAACCAAAAAAAATGAAGCTTAGATCCTTTAGATAGAATTCACATTTGCACAAAGTAGTCACTCAAGCCAGCTCAATGGCGAATGAACTTGATTTAACGACAACAAGACAAAACTTAAGGCTGCAACTGCTTTTGTGCCATAATTCATTTAGAACTCCATTCTCAGCAAGTCATTAAACTGCAAGATAATTGTTCCCATCATATAACTCACACGATTTCGATTTTAAAAAAAATAACCGAAAAAAAAATATCTTCCTTAAAAAAAAATCGTATTTATATGATGAAACAATATTTTTATTCCATGTTCTTGTTGTGCATCTCTAGGAACTTCCATATAGGAATGCTCATATTTGCCTTTTTCTCTTTGACTCTTCAAAATAAAGGAGAGGGTTCTCATCAGCGAGAAAATCTTAAATTTCTCAAACTTCACACCCATCATCCTATGCCTTAACGGCATATTTTAATATATCATTTCCCCACCTGAGAAATAATATCACTGAGTCAATGAGTGACCATCCAACTTTTAAACCTCTAGGAATTCTCACTAACACCACTACTTTCAACAAGTCTCAAATCAAATTAGGTATAGACTTCTCTAATATCGCATTAAGTCATACCTAATTATTCAGATTGCCACAATTACCATGCAAACCTCCAAGATGTTTGGTATTACTCTCAATAGGTGCTCCTAAATTCATATTTATGCAAGAACCTACTTGTTCTCACTAGAGATAAATAAAATTTGAACAATATTACCAGTGCTAATACCACATGGAGGTGCATTGATAAAACCTTTAAAATGAATGTGCCAATCAAGAATGTCCTCAACACTCTTGCACACTCAAATTTTAATGTCCTTACTTGCCAGACATGCTAGCAAGTTTTAGAGAGTATGTTGTTATCCGTGAGTTAATTTGAGTTGCTTCAAGATTATAATGCTTAACCTCAAATATAGGAGCAATTAATTTTTGCGTTAAATAATGCGCAACTTCCCACAAGATTCTCAAAGGCAAAAAAATGGTTTAGCTCTATATGACAGTTAATCCCATCAACTTCTATAAAAATTGTAGTGCATGCGTCCCACGCGCACTTCCAATTTTACTCTAGATCTTTCATAGGTTTTTACTATAATGATGATCTAAGATTATTCAACCCTGTTAATAATCTTATTTGTTTCCAACTATTGCTCATGGAGGAGATTAATGAGACACTTAAGTCATATACATAATCTCGAGGCTTTCTTCTCGGTTATCTCAAAGTTACTAACCTATGCGCATATAATTGCACACACATTTAGAAAATTTTCCGTGTTAATCTAAATCAGAACAAAAATAATTAATACATGTTGCAAGATCGAAAATTCGCTATGCTTCCTAATCATCTCTTGCGCCTCAATGTCTAATTATTAATTTCTAACTTAATTTTCGCGCAAATTTATATCGTATAGGAGATTAATTTCAAATCAATCTCAACCATACTCCCACTAGGATAAGCAATCTACCGAGTTAATGACATGCAAAAATAATTTCTTTCTAAATTGAAGAAATCAATTTAAGCCAATCATAAGCATGTACTAATAAAACTCAGGCTATTTAATCCTCTATATTATCACATAAAAAAAATGACTAACTCTTAAGATTAGTCCAACAATACATGTGATAATACAAGCTCATGCAATTACATGTAAACACAATACATGTACAAGAAATTCATCACATTTCATCCAAATAATTATTATTCAAAAATAATAATAATCTAGGCAATTTATAACATAAAATAAAATGCCTAACAAACGTGACAAGAATTATCTCATGGTAGGCATGTATTCAATAATAATAATCATGCAAAGAATATTTCAAAAAAAATATTCACATGCCATAATAACATGCTGAATAAACAAATAAAAAACTAGCAAATACATTAGAAATACACTCTAGCCTGTTGAGCTCATTGTCTTGTGTTCACGTCTTGGCCTCAAATCACCACCAAGCATTTTTTTATCAAAAACAAACTCCTGTTTCACTAATCATGGACAGCTAGTGGGATGCACCCTCATGGGTGCCTCATGGCCCATATCGTCCCGTGGCCTTTCTATTTTTATTTTGAAACATTGAGCTGATTTTATTTTATTTTATTTTTTTTGTAGGAAAAAAAAAGGACTGATATTTTTAAAACACAACGTACTAGAGGTTGGATTTAAAACAAATATGTTTATTGTCAAAAACCCATTTCAGCCCAATAAAAAAAAACCATAGCCCAAAGTGAATTAAAAAAAAAAAAACAAGCCCAAGTAAAGCCCTTTCTCAGCTTACAGCCCGTATACATGAAACACTTACTGACCACTGTTCATCTTCCCCTTCATCCAACAGTTACAGTGTAACGGAAGGAAGAAATAAAATAGCAACTTGTAACTGCTGCCTGTCCTCTGTTTTCTTAACTAAAAAAAAATTTATATGTAACCGAAAAAGAAACTTAGTAGCAGCTAAATTGTAACCGCTGCCTATTGCAGCGTGGCTATCATTAATGGCAAAGCTTCTGCTCCTAGCAGAAGCACTGCGCTGTAGCAGTATTTCCACACGCGGCAAAGCATGCGGCGCTGCTCCTCCACGTCTGTGCTGCAGACTGCACCCATTCGGTGCACTTCATCTAAGGTACTACCTGCAGCAGTACGCATTGCAGAGGCTGCAGCACGACTATGGCGACTGGTGCACGCAGCACCTCTATCGCTCACTGGTGCGCGCAGCACTGGTGCACGCAGCACCTTGCACCATGGTACGCCTTACTCCTCTACGGTGCAGGTTGATTTCCGTCGCTCTCTAGTCTAGTGCATATCTGTTTTCTACTCCTGCACTGCATATGTGCAGCACCATGGGCAGTGCACTGCACTCAGCCAGTGCTGCGCAGAGCTTCTTGCAGCGTTGCACCTTTAAAGTGCAACCCTACACCACTTGCAGCGCTGGAGCTGGTGAGGGCAGAGTAACCCATCATGGCAGCTTTGCTGCTTCCCAGCGCCGTTCCACCACGGTGCACCTCCGGGTGGGCACCGCGCCATGGCAACGTTCACCAATGCAGCGCCATGAATGGCGCTTCTCATCACCCAGCAACCAGTGCAGCACTGTGTTGGGCTGGTGCTCATAGGACCATAGTCAGCTGGACATGGGTGCACATCGCACCATGAGTCAGCCCGAACCACCTCTCACGTTGGTATTGTCAGAATCACTTCATGCACTCGGGAAAAAAAAATCAACATACAGTGCATTTCAAATAGATTTGATCAAACAAACAATGCGACCAAAATTTAGATCGTGAACAACCGACCTGGCTCTAATACCAATGTTAGAAAAAACTATATCAGAATGCACAGTGGAAGCGATATTACCTCGTCGGAAATATCTTGGATCTAGTGTAGTTGTTCCACAGATTTTCAACATCGTTAATCATTTGAAATCATCCCGTCGATGGTGGAATGTGCTACGTGATAATATACCAGAGCAACACCCACATATTCCACAGCCTAGATGCCGGGAATAGAGAGAACCATTTGAGAGAGAGATAGCTTGTTGATTCAAGTCACACCTCATCCAAAGGGGGGAGGGGCTATACATAGCCCTTCTTACTGTAACCCCCGGCTGGCCCTTAAGGGCCAGCCATCAAGGCTCATAAAGTGGCTTTTAAGTCACTTCATAACCCCCAAGAGAAGGTGAAGAGGTACCCACTATGGGTGCCCCTTTCTTACACTATTTATCTTAATTACTTTCAAAATATTACTTTCTAATAATCATGTTTTAAAGAATTCATCTCTTTATTGCAATTATTTTGTTTTTTTTTAAACATTGTACTTTCCTGACTGGACAAAGTGTTGAAGAGAATAAGAGGTGCTTGTGAACGGATTGAAAGATAATAAATATTTGAGATGAGATAATCGAGAATAAAACAAAGACTATTACAAATATTTTTAATGAAAGTGATTCCATTCATATTTTTTGAAAAATGTAATCCTAAAAAACTTTAGGTTGGCATCTATCAAATTTAGGTTTAATCGTAAAAAAAAAATAATCAAGTCTATTTAAATAATTGAAAGAGATAACAATAACTAATAGGACGATAACTTTAATAATCTCCTTATGGAAGTGTTAATTACCCTTTAGGCTGTGAGACATATTGATATAGGTCTAGATTAGTGATGGGCCTTCATCAATTCCTAGGTACGACTATGTCCATAACTCATCTCTTTGACTTACTCAAAATAAAAGCGCAAAAGAATTGTTTGCATTTAAACATTTTGGAAAAGGAAATGACAAGATTCTAGTTTTTGTTCAACTTCTACTAAATGTGTTCAAAGAGTTCTCTAATCTTATAGAAATTGGTAGTTATAAAATGAATTTTGTTGGCAATAAATATGCATGTGTTTGTTAGATATATTAGAGGTAATAATGTTGATGCATAGAGTACGAAATCCAAACACAAAATATGTTAAACACAATGTGAAGAAGAAGAATCATCCATGAAGAATAACTTCATGTGCTTTGATTTGTAATTTTTTTTATTATATGAATAATGACCCAGTATACCATATTTATTATTAATTGATATATTATATATAAATATATATATTTTTATTGTGGGATATCATATTATTGGTGCGTTCTAAATGTTGTTAATTAATGCAATGTGCCGGTAATGTATTCGTAGCCGCATTTATATGAATGTCGTTAATTTAAAAAATGTGCCAGCAACGAATTAGTGGCGTCGTTTACAATAAGCCATAATACAGAAAAAATAAATTCATGGCGGCGTTTAGATAAACGCCGTTAATAAAGTCAATGTGCTGCCAATGTACTATTAGTGGCATTTAAATAAATGCCACTAATTTATATGATACGCTAGCAATGTAATGTGGCGGCGTTCATGTTAATGCTGTTATTTTAAAAATTGTCGTCGTTTAGATAAACATTGTTAAGAAATTTGCCAAAGTACTATTAGTGACATTTAAATAAATGCCGCCAAATTATATGATGAGCTGGTAGCGTACTAATGGCGGCGTTTAGATAACCGCCTTTAAATTAGGTCATTGGCGACGTTTAGATAAACGCCATTAAATTATTCAATGTGCTGCTGCCAACGTAATATTAGTGGCATTTAAATAGATGCTGCTAATTTATATGATGCGTTAGCAAATTACTAGTAACAGCATTTATCGTAACGTACTATTAGTGTACTATGTATGGATGCAACATGACCAGCTCGTCATGTCTGTGTTAATCTCGTCTCTTTCTAAGCCTGTCATGGCTTAGGTCGTAGGATGCCTCTTTGGGCGTAATGTTGGGACCTCTCTTGAGAAAACCTTTGCCTCTACATCTCAAACTCGACTTGTTCAAACCTAGTTTTAACTAGCATCCCTCAAGAAGGAATATGACACAATTTCTATCTATTTCAGAAAGGTCAAGTCTCTTGCTGACACTATGAGCGCAGCTGGTCATCCCTTACAATTCAAAAAATTCATTCCATACCAGTTTGCTGGACTTGGTCCAGGTTTTGATGCCTTAGTGTCTTTTGTCACTACTCACATTGATCCCATTTCCACTGAGGAGCTACTGAGTCATCTTCTTGCACATGAGGCACGACTGCAGCATCATGCAGCTAATCTATCTCTTTTCTCCTCTAGAACTCTGCAAATTTTTCGACTTGTGGTTGTGGTCGCAATAATGGAACTCACAGATGTAACAATGGAAATCGTGGTCGTGGAGGCCACTATCCATCAAATCGTGGTCGTGGTTATATAGGTACTCCCTCTAACACTTCACCCTCTTCATACACTAATGGTCGTCTAATCTGTCAAGTGTGCAATAGAGTTGGTCACATTACTCTCTGCTGTCTATACCGGTTCAACCAAGCCTATACGACATCACCTTCACCTGCAGCACACTACAGTTCCAACATTTGCATGTCTGACAATGCTTGGTACCCCAACACCGCAGCCACCAACCATGTCACCAGTGAACTTGCCAATTTGAATTTGCATGCTACAGAACACCTTGGTGATAAGCATCTTCGCGTCGATGAACCATCACTATATCTCATTCTGGTTTTTCCACTTTTCCCTCCTCCTCTTCCCCTTTTATTTTAACTAAACTATTGTGTGTTCCTTCATTTAACAAAAACATCATTTCAGTACAACAATTCTGTCAAGACAACAATGTTTATTTTACCTTTTACTTTGATCATTTTTGTGTTAAGGATTGCAACACGGGGAGTCATCTTCTTCAAGCCAAAACTAGCAATGGCCTATACATCTTCACACCGACTTCCCCTCAAGCTCACTCAAGCAATCTTGCACCTGACTCCTCTTCTCTTCCACTATGGCACTCCAGACTTGGTCATCCCTCATTCAAAGTTATCCAATCTACTCTTCAACAACACAACCTACCTTTTGATCCTTTATCTTTACCTTTATTTTGTAATGCGTGTGCAATGGCTAAATACCATCGCATACCTTCTCCCACCCGCATCAATAGATTTGTAGAACATTTTAATCTTGTCTTTAGTGATTTATGGGGTCCTTCCCCTCATATATCCAAAGGAAGTTTTCTATACTACATCTCATTTATTGATGATTTTTCACGCTATACTTGGTTGTTTCCATTACAACATAAATCACAAGCATTATTGACTTTTCTAAAGTTCATAGCTGACATTGAGTTACAATTTAATACCAAAATAAAACAAATTCAAATGGATTGGGGAGGGGGGTTTAGGCCATTTTCTGAGATACTCTCCAGGTCAGGCATCAAACATCGACTTACTTGTTCCCATGCTCATACTCAAAATGGCATTATTGAACGAAAAAATAGGCATATAGTTGATTCAGGTTTAGCTTTATTAGCTCATGCCTCTATTCCCCTTTGGTTCTAGCCATATGCATTCCAACATGTAGTGAAACTCATCAACATTCTTCCATCTACCTCACTGGCAAATGCTTCTCCATTTTCTATACTTCACAAATTCAAACCAGACCTTAAAACACTACATGTCTTTGGCTCGACCTGCTCACCTCTCACTCAACCCTTCAATTCCCACAAATTCAATTATTGGGCCATGGAATGTGTTTACTTTGGTGAAAGCCCAAAACATAATGGATCCATCTGCTACCATATTCCGACCCAACGTATCTACATATCCAAACACATTAAATTCATGTGCCTCTTCCCATTTTTCCTTCTACGATGGGCCTCTCACCTACACTTCCTTCCATACTCGAGCCCATTCCAACGTCTTCTTCTTCCTCCGGCTCATCTGCAACTTCTCAGTCTTTTTCATCTCCTGTTATGCAACATGCACGTTCCATCTTGACATGATCATAGTCTGGTTCAGCACGCCCTAGACAATTCACTGATGGTACCATAAATTGGCCACCACCTCGAGCTCACTTAACTGACACCTCACCCATCCCTGAAAGTCCCTATTGTTTTACCATGACCTATAAACATATAGAATGGAGAGCTACCATGACAAAGGAATTCAATGCCTTTATCAGTAATACAACATGGGATCTTATGCCTGCTTCCACTGCCACCAACATCATCCCATGCAAGTGGGTAGAACCAAGTACCTTGCCAATGGTACAATTGAACGGAGGAAAGCTAGACTAGTGGCTAAGGGATTTTTATAGCAATCTGGTATTGATTATGAATAAACCTTCAGTCCAGTTGTAAAAGCTAGCACCACACGCTTAGTCCTTTCCGTTGCAGTGTCAAATGGGTGGCCAATTCATCAATAAGATGTATGTAATGCATTTCTTCACGGCCCACTCTCTAAAACTATTTTCATGGCTTAGCCTCCTAGCTTCTCCCATCTTCAGTTTCCCACTCACGTGTGTAAGCTTCGCAAAGCCATTTATGGCTTAAAACAATTGCCTCAAGCTTGTACTCTCGACTTAGCCACAAACTGGTTGATCTTGGCTTTCACATTTCAACTGCTGATTCTTCATTATTCATTCGAATTTGTGGAACTAACACAGTTTATGTTGATAATTTACTCATCACTGGCTCCAACATGTCATTGATAGTTGATCTTCTCCAAGCCTTGTGGCTAGAATTTCCTATAACTAACCTTGGCAGCCTCCATTTCTTCTTGGGCATTGAGGCAACTTCCGCACGTGAGGGACTATTACTAACTCAAGCAAAGTACATTGCAGACTTACTCCAAAGAACAAATATGGCAACAGAAAAACCAGTAAAGACTCTCATGTCAACTTCCGAAAAATTAAGTCTACACAAGAGACATTTGTTTGAAGATCCTTCACTCTATAGAAGTTTCGTAGGCTCCTTGCAATATCTATCATTTACCAGACCTGATCTTGCCTTTGCTACAAACAAAATTTGTCAATACATGCATGAGCTAAGAGTAGGGGTGGCAATATGTTACACAACCAGTTAACCCAATACGAATACGACACGATAATAAAGGGTTAGAGTTTAGCCTTAATGGGTTCGGGTCAAAACGGGTTGACCCGTTAAGACACGATTGCTTAACGGGTTGATAACGGGGTCAACCCGTTTTGACCCGTTATGACACTTTAAGAAAATTAAAATTAAAATTATACCCTTATACCTAAAAATAAAATTGTTAGAATTTCAATTTCGATATTTTTATTATTTGGATTGTAGTTTTGGACTTATAATTAGTTTTATAATTTTTTATAAATATTGTGATTTTAACATTTATATAAAAATATGCTAAATTTAATCAGGTTAAAAAGGTTAATTTCAGGCCTATTCAACCTATTTACATAAATAGTTTGAAATGAGTCGTATTGTGTCATATTAATCTATTTCGTAATATTTTTTTAATTTCTTTGTTTACTTATAATAAAAAAAAATATTTCATAATATTCACTTATGGGTCAAAACGGGTTGACACGACACGACCCGTTATGTTAATGGGTCATGTTAGAGTTTGAGATTTTGACACGATAAGCTTAACGGATCGGATTAGGGTTGACCTATATAGTATAATTTACATACTTTGACACGACACGAACACGACCCGTTAACACGATTTGACACTCCTAGCTAAGAGTCCCTCATTGGAAGCTGTAAAACGAATTTTAAGATACCTCAAGCACACCTTTGATGTTGGCCTATTTTTCTCTAAGTCCACCACCATGAACCTCACCGCATTCACAAACGTAGACTGGGCTGGATACATCGACGACAGACGCTCCACAAGTGTGTATCTCATTTACTCTAGATCCAATCTCATCGTATGGTTCTTTAAAAAGCAACCAACGATAGCAAGATCATCTCCAGAGGCTGAATTCAAGGCTATTAATAATGCTATTGCCAAAATAATCTGGGTGCAACACTTATGTCGTGATCTTGGTCTCACACTGACCACTGCTCCTCTCCTTTACTGCGATAATTTAGGGCAACTTACCTCCTCCAGTCCAGTATTTCATGCCAAGACAAATCATGTGGAAATTGATTTCCACTTTGTCAAGAATTGGGTTCTGAACAAATCTCTCACGGTTTCTTTCATTTCAGGCAAAGACTAGATCGCTGAGGTGCTTACAAAGCCACTCTTTACTACAAGGTTCACTCAAATGTGTTCCAAGTCTACGCTTGAAGCAACTGCCACTTGACTTGAGGGGATCTGTTAAAGCTACACTTTACACACACAGTACATGCAACCCATGCAATGTCTACCACTAACGATGGAGCACATACAGCAAACCAAAGCACATTAACAATCCATGCAAAGCTTGCACCCACTAAGCTACCTGCAACCAACCACCCATTATAGCGCACACACTGCACATGTCATTGTACAGTCTTTGCTAGCCATAATATTCTTTCTATTGTTAGAGAATATTCCTTGTTTGGACAATGTATATAAATAAAGGCTAAACCCTACTGTAAAGATACAAGAAAAAATGCAAAGTTTATTTCATCATAACATCGCCAATTTATTTTTATATCATGTCAGACAATTTATTAAAAGAAAACAAACAGACTTTCTTTTCCCTTTATTTCATCGCACCTTGTTTCTCCTTCTCTCCTAAGCTTCCTCTTATTTTCTTCCACAAAGAAAACTTCCTTCCCAATCACCATGACCATCATCTTTACAGCTCCGAAAACCTAGATGATTCCAACCAGTTGACATGAAAATTTTATCATCCCTTTATTAGTTGTAATCTCAATGGGAGTTGTGAAGAAGACTGTTTCGGGTTGAAAACAATGATCTGCCAAAGATTGGTTGTCTTAGTGTTACAAATACCTATATATTTAAGTTATAATGGATGCCATTTCACCAATGTTTATGTTTTTTCAAATTTGAAATGAGAAAGGTAATTCTCATACCCAATTTTGGACAAAATCACAAAGAAAAAATTTGAACTTGCAAAGAAGTGCATGTTTCAATGTTTTGCCTCATCTTTGTCTTCGTCTTTGTCTTTGTGTGGGAGTGCCACTGGTCTTGGTCTTCGTTGGTGTTTCAAAACCTGGACTTTTCTATCCTCCATAAGCATTCTCTTCTTAAAGGTGAATTTGTAAATATGGATTTAATAAAATCTTCCACCTACAAAGATGAATAGCTTACAGAAATAAGGAGAAATGTATAAACGATATCGTGGAAGGAGATTACCCAAAAATAAAAAAATGAAAAAGCACAAAAGAAGCTTCATCAGCAAGCTAAGATGGAGATGGAGGGAGAGAGGGGGAAAATGAAATTTCGGAGGAGCGAGAGAGAGGGAACGTAATGGGGAGGGAGAGGAAGTGGAAAATAATAAAAACAAATATATTGTGGATGATATGGACACTCAGTTACACGCCGGTTGCATTAGGTGGTTGTATCCATCATTTCACTTCCACGTTTGGCCTTTTGTGATCTCATTTGAACAAAATCCAACCACCCAGTGACATGAGTTTCAGGTTTATAGCTAGTGACTTTTACATCAATAACAACAAACTCACTTACCTGGACGTTCTTGGATATATCTCATAACCTTTGGAGTACAACTTTTAACCAAAAAAGATGGGATAACCCCAATAGCCCTCTCAACAATGCAGAAGTCCTAAAATGTATTTTCTAGACTCAAATTTGACCGTTGTTTTGAAAATCGTACCGTACCTAACCACTGTTTTGAAAATCATACCGTACCGGTCCAATGGCCGGTATAGATATAGGGGTTGTTTCGTACCGGCCGGTATTTTGGCCTCTATTTTTCTTTTCATTTCTTTATACTATAAGCTTATTTTTTGACCCCCAATTCAGATCAGACTATTTATAATTTATACATATATGTATTTATGTATAATTTCTTCATATATAGACTATTATTTTGAAATCTATAGACTATTTATATATAGACTATTATTTAGAAATGACTATTTCTACTTCTATTTAAGTTAACCAACAGTGAGTATAATCAGGAATGAAGTGCAAAACCATAAAACCTGCAGACATACTGCCATCTCGATTAAAAATAAAAAAGGTTAAATGAAAGCTTAAACTACTATCTCAGCATCAAACAGGACAAAGATCCTAATGTATATTTGCTGCTGCTAATCTTTTACTCTACCTCAGTGAAACTTTAAGCCACGCAAAGTTATAGAAGCTTTTTCCAAAACTCACCTGAACAAGGTAAAGCTATAACTCCATGATGCCTCAAAAATTATGCAAGGTCTCCCTAGGTGCTCAAAACAAGAGCTAATGCATAGTCAGAAAAACCCTTCGTAAGCCTCAGTCCATTGAGTGAGGATCAGAAAAGTTACCCCATCAATGAATAATAACCAAGAAACTTTTTTTTTTTAAATTATAGTATCTATCTATTTACATTTTAAAAATTTACGTTGTCTTAGATCGTGATTCTAAATTTTTCCATAATCTGTCTGTATAGTATATATATATATATATATATTTATCAATTAACATTTAACACCTTCCAGGACCAAAGAGTTTAAACAATGTATAGCATCTAAATTTCTTTATGGATGAAACACTCCTATAAAACTCAAATATTGTTTGTCTGTATATTTAAATTATTATTTTTTATTTTATTTAATGTAACATACTGCAGTTTATGTGTCACATGCCTTCTAGCACCAAGCAAATTTGACTTTAACACCTGGCTTGTTGGAAGCAAAATGCCTGCCCGTATGCTTCCAAGCAACACATCATCACGAAGCCAACAAGATCAGAAGATATACCAACTATTTGAATTATTATCAATGGCACACTGACCTAAAACATCGATCTAATAATATAAATGATTGAAAATAATTACCGGATGAAGCAATCTCCCAATCTTTGAAAATAATGTAATCAATCCTTCATCACCTCAATTAAGATGAATCCATTTTGTCACACTCAAACTGCAATGCAGGACAAAAGCATTTCACCAAACAAGCAGACATTAAGGTTAAGCAAAAACATGAACAAAAAATGAGCAGCTTATAATAGCACTAAAAAAGTTTTACCGTGTTACCCATCCCCTTCTTTTTCTTGAATAAAAGACAGCTTGAACTACTGACGAGATACTTATTCCTGTCTTGTGTTCAGTTTTCAGTCTTTAGAACACAATTTCTTTAATAATTTGGACTAACATACAAGGCATAAACATGCACAAATTAGCAAATAAAACCAAGTGCTTAAATCCTAGAACAATCCATTAATGTCAATGTGATGATATGACAGGAAATTAACATCCTATATATGGATCAAAGAGTAGTAAACAAGATCAAAAGAAGTTCATTTATAGATAAAAACTACCAAACAGTTCAAAATGAGTTCAAGGACTTGGGAAGATGCGAGTTTTTAGTAAAAGAATAAGCTATCAAATAAATAACTTGCAAAGAGATCTAATGGCAATGATCAAAACAATCCATTAATGTCAAAAATAAAAAACATGGGATGACCTGGAATTGAAATACTAGAAATGATGTGTCAGAAGAGATATTGGATAGAAATAGGAGAGAACATGAAAAAAAACATATGGCTAATATGAGTTTCTATGTATTATCCATACATCAATGTATTTCAATTCCAGGCATATGAAATCTAGGGAACACAAATATATAGAATACTTACTTTTGGTGTATGGTATAAGAAAATATTCACTGTAGAGATTTGAAAGAATTGTTTTCCACACTTTCATTGATATGAAGATTGAGATATATATACACAGATTCTAGAGTTCTATTTTAGGATTGATACATATGTTTGAGCTAAAACTATGCTACGGTTACAATGTAATAAAATGTGCAGTAGTTACAAATAACAAAAAGATACACCACAATTTCAGCCTCGATATGCTCTGTTTTATCTTGAACTTGATTCATGCAATCTTCCTTTATACATGGTTGATGTGAGCATTTGGAGTAGGTTTCTTTAACTTCCTTGCTACAGAGATCAGGCACATAAAACCATGTGACAAAAGTTTTTGAAGTTCAAGAACAAACAAGTAAAAATATGGTTGTCAATCCTTGTCAAAGAGACAGAGGCATAATAAAAAATGAGCTAATTGAGAAACTGCCTAACAACAAGATCAATGAACCTAAGCAAGGGATTGAAGCTAGGGTTACAGACTTACCCCAAAGTCCAGAAAAATCAAAAGCCTAAGGAAACAATTAAGTATCCAACCATCTACACAAAAAATTAAAATCTGAAAACATACATAGAAATCTAGATGAGCATACCTGAAAAAAGAAAGATTTCCTTAGAGAAACTTTTGGAAATATTAAAGGTAGTAGTATTCTTAGCCAAAACAAGACAATTTTCACCCAAAAAAAAAAAAATACAGAGCAATTTTAGAAAGATCATACTCCAAACATAACAAGCATCAGGTAATGATATTTCTGCATACCCCATGCAAGCATCAAAACACTAAAGAACTTCCCCTCTCCCTGGACAATTGTAGCTACATCCACTGAACACTTGTGGCCTATTAATAATTTAAGCAAGCAACAAAAAAACTCTTGAATTGAAATAAGCCACTACTGGAATAATGATAAAAGCAAACACTCCTCAAAATATGGGCAGAGATCATTTATAACCTTGAATAATGGCAAGAACATCATTAGGTGCTGCACAGGGAGCACCAACTGAATCTAGAAGGGATTTTTCCATGCCATTTCCTATACCTGCAAGTGGAAATATGTGAGATAAAATAATAAAATCTAGTCATTAATAATGTTCACTTCATTAAACAAACAACCGCAAGGCTCTCCTTCACCTTGAATAATAATGAGAAGTGCAGTTGGAGAATAATTTGGTTGAATACAACGATAAACATGCAACTCTCCATGGCTACTGCTTATTTATAATTGTGCTAATCACAAAATAAAATTTCCCTTCAAAGTACTGTGGAAATGATGAATGTACAGATCGCAGAACAAGTTAGAAATACTCATCTTCATAATAGGAAAAGAAAATTTGAAACTAAAATGTTCCATTATCATTATTAGCCCACAGGAAAATCTTGACAAATGTAGATTTGTGTCACCATAAAGTCCATGGCAGGGAGGGACTATAAAAGTTTACTGTGTTAATAAGCCTCAGCGCATTATAAAAATTATTTGGTGTTGGAAGCTATTCACTCAAATAGACTATATCTTCGTCTACTACGTGAACTATCTCTAATGTAGAGCAAATTCCTAATCATATCGTACCAATAAGCAAGTTCCATACTTTTCTACGAGTAGGTTATCGTAATTGCACATCATTGGAATGTGTAGTCATAGATGAGTGCCATTAAAATTTAGCCTAAGGAAGAGGAGGGGCCAAAAAGGAGCCTTATCATGTATATATTATTCCATTACTCAAATGATAACTTCATCTAGTCACACTTAACTACCATGATTTAAGTATCATAAATAACGAAGGTGATGATAACAACACATAGTAACAAACCTGCAGGAATTACTCCAATAGGAAAAGAAAAGGAAAACATAGTTCTAAGTCATACAAAGATGGTTAAAAAGAATGAGATGGACAAGTGGGAAAACTAGAAAATTATGAAAGAGAGACTTCCGAGTTTGGGAGAAATCCTTGGCTGTTCACTTTTCTTATTTGCTTGGGGACATAGCTCACAATTACAAACTGAGTTTTAGGAGTTTGACACACAAAAATGAAGTTCTGAAATGGATTAAAAAGAGAGGACTAAAATCACAGCAAAAACTGAAATGTTTGGGGCAAAATGGAGTAGAAAAATTATCTTACCTCTGCAAGCAATAGGTTGTGCAAATTTCCCTTGTTTATACACTCCCTCCTCTTGGTTATACACTCAACTAAACAAGTAATATATGAAAAAAATAAGAAAAATTGAAGTGGAAGATCATCATACGAAAATTCTGACTGCAGCAAAATCTCTCAGAATACAGATGTTTTGGTTGCTATTTTTGTGTTGAGCATATACCTAAGAAAGGAAAGAAATGAAACTAGAGTTTACCAAAACTTGGTTTCCTTCCCTCTCGAGGGTGTGAACTAGAACAAATTAAACAAGCATTGTAACAGTAACAATCAAGTGAGCACTCGGGTTATCATTACTTTTTTTTTCTTTGATAAGTAGAGATTCAAAACTCTACCGGTTTTTGATAACTAACTTCTCATGGACTTCATCCACATCTTGGGAAACAAGTGCACAACTAAAAAAATGAAACATTGCATTATTATCTTGATCCTCTCAACAGGTCAGTCAATATTAGTAGCAACAATGAGATAAAATTGATTTGGTTGATACAATTATTTTCACACCACAAGATTTCTAGTGTGTGTTCAGGACATTAGTAAACATCCAGACATTCAAGAAAAGTGGACAATGAATTTTGTTACCATAAGATCCATTGGAAGTACGTTAATTCATAATCTAATATAGATCAAAACCTCAAAACTTCAAAACCTTTTATAAATCCTTTAATTTTGGTGCGACAAGTCTATGTTGCCACCAACACTACTAAGATTAAAAAACATCAACTAAAGAGCAACTAAAAAAGAAACTCTTTCTCAGATGTTCTGTTTCAAACAGGACAAAATCCCTCATTTTTCGCCTAGGATCTTTTTGTTATCTTAAAGGAAGTTAAGACCCATGATAGGGAAAGACCAACGATTAACCTCGTAGGGAACATCATAAAAACTGAGATCTTTCATGATAATATACTTAAAAAAAAAAGTCCAAACTCTTGAATTCACAAAAACTGGATGCTCCAAGATTACCGAGAAGAACACAAGCCATGAGAGTTGGAAAGGATTCACTAGCAACAGGGATTTGTGCTAATGGACCCTAAGACAAGAAGCCCATTCCTTTTCAATCAGTGGGAGACATACACAGGAAAACGCCAACGGTTCATTAACAGATTGAGTGTCTAATACGTTAGGGTTTTCGTTACAAGATAGCAATCTCAAATCAATGACCATAGATTTGAGCCTCGAAAATGTAACAAATGGGAAATCATGAATGTCAGGGTGAAAATTAAAGATATATATATATATATATTCTAGCAAAACATGAAGAAAAACAGAAGAAAAGAAGAAGCCAAACTCACAAGGGACTGGCAGAGCAGTAAACCACGTGGGGGCCGTGGGTTGCGAACAGAGCAAGGGAGAGAAGGAGGGCCTAGGGCAGCTGGGCTAGGCGTGGAGGAGAAGGGGGCTCCGACAGAGGACTGGCGATGGCGTCGACGTGTAAGTGGTGGCGAACGGCACCCCTTGCGGCGGCGATATAGAGAAATCCGAGAGAGAGAGAGGTGAGGCCAGATTTGGGGAAAAGGAAATTTCCAGCGTGGGGGTTATGGGAGAAGGAGGGGGTGGATGTCGAGGTGAGGTGGCTGTGAGGTGGTGGGGTCTCTGGTGACCGGCTGTGCATGGCGACTTGGGTCGAGGGAGAAGATCGCTGGGGATCGAGAGCGGGGAGGGGGGGGGGCGAGACTGCTAGAGGGAAAAGAAAAGAGGAAACGGGGGGAAAAATCAAATGAACTTTGGCGCTAGACCTAATTCCTTATTTGGGCGCTGCACACATATTTTAATAAATACAGTGATTAGAATCGTTGCAAATATTGTATTTTATTATTTTTTTGCTGCAAATACAAAAATAAGCGTACTTTGAGCTATGAAGTAAAAATTGAGCGATGAATCAAGAAACGCTGTAACAGGTTATCTTAAGCAGAGATTTTTATATTATTATAAATAAAATTGCTGCAATAAATTGTTTTTTCTCTAGTGTATATATGACCACAAGCACGGGGATCATGGGTTACATTGTACCTGAAATAATCTCTAGAAACTTTGGGACTATGTTCTTTTTTTTTTAAAACATCATATGTATTCCTCATCAAATGCAATACAAAGTAGCATTACAGATTGGAAACTATTCAAGTTCCACAATAATATCATCAATTTCAAGAGCTTTTCTAGCTAAGTTATGGGCCTCCTGGTTAGAGGATCATTTAGTGTGTGTCACTTGCCAGCTTGTGAACCTAGATAAGGTTTGTTTAACCTCTGAGATGATCATCCCAGCCTGTCCCCAATTTTCATTGTCTCCATTTATCTCATTGACCACTTTGAGAGCATCTCCTTCCAGAATTATCTTCCTTAGTCCTATGTCACTACCCAGTAGAGTAGCTTGCAACACTACATATGATTTTGCAAGGTAAGGATTAGGATAAAGGGGTCTGTTCATCTTCATGGTCCCCATGACTTGGCCTTCCCAGTTTCTGATGATTGTGCCAATACCCACTTGATAGTTCTTGTGATCTATGGCAGCGTCCCAATTGATTTTGTAGTGATCAATAGGGGGTGCTTTCCACTGGTCCATTTGGTTGGCCATGACATTAGAGGAGCTTGAAAGTGGAGGTTTGTGGTTCAGGAGATTGAGGTCTTGTAGTTTCTGATGAATCTGTCTCCATAGGATCGAGGGGCTGGTGAAAACCTTCTACAAGATAGTTTCATTTCTTCTCTTCCATAGTCTCCATGCTACTACTGTCATTTCAGTTAGCATCTCTTTGTTTAGGACCTCCATGAGGTTGGTTACCAGCTCTCTAAAGGATTGATTCCTTATGCTCCTCTTTTGTAGCTGCCTAGAGCATAGTCCCCATACATCTCTTGCTGCCTCACATTCCCATATGGCATGTTCAATGCTTTCTACCTGCTGCAAACATATCGGGTAGTTTGGATCATCAATAACTTTCTTCTTAAATAGATTATGTCTTGTGGGCAGGAGATCATTGCAAGCCTTCCATAGAAAGAGCTTTTCTGCATTTGGGACTGCTAACTTCCACAGTTTCCTCCAAGTTCCATCCTGTTGGGCATTGCTTGCCTGGCCTTTTTCTCTTTGTTGGATTTCAGTTAGTAAATGGTAAGCACTTTTAACAGTGAACACTCCATTAGTAGTACTTCTCCAAGTGAGTTTATCAGGGGTGTTATATAGGCTGAAGGGAATTTTCTGAATAGCTGCTGCCTCATCCTCAGAAAATATAGACTGTATTAATTGTGCCTTCCAAGCCTTTGTGTCTGTGTCAATTAGTTCTGCAACTTTAGCTTCTGCCTGTAGGACTTGGACACCACTTTGAATTCTGTGAGAGGTTGGCAATGGCAACCATTTGTCTTGCCATATCTTGGTAGTAGTGCCATCCCCAATCTGCCATAGAGAACCTTCTTCAATGAGGGGTTTGGTTGAACAAATACTTCTCCATATTAGGGATTGATTGTTGCCTATTCCAGCTGTGCAGAAATCACTTGTAGGGAAGTATTTTGTTGAGAGAACTCTAGCTGCTAAAGAGTGAGGGTGTTGGATTAATCTCCATCCTTGTTTGGCAATCATTGCCAAATTGAAATTTTCAAAGTTTCTAAACCCAAGCCCACCCGCATCCTTGGCCAGACCCGTCTTGTCCCAAGAGCACCAATGGATCTTCTTCTCTTCTGTTTTCTGCCCCCACCAGAAATGCTTTGTAATTTTGTTTAGTTCCCTCAAGATATTTTTTGGAATTTTGAACACCCCCATACAATAGGCTGGAATAGCTTGTATCACTGCCTTGATGAGAATTTCTTTCCCAGCTTGAGATAGGAACTTAGTTTTCCAGTTACTTATCCTTGCCCTTGCTCTGTCCAGGATGTTCTTGAAGAATTTTGATCTGGTTCTACCCACCAGAGCTGGCAATCCTAAGTACTTTTCATAAGGTTGAGTTGCATGAATGCCAGCAATCTGGATGATGATTTGCTTCACCTCTGCCCTTGTGTTCTTGCTAAACATTATGAAGGTCTTTTCTTTATTTAATCTTTGTCCAGATGCATTTTCATAGATGTCTAACACATGGATTAGTCTACTCCACTCAAGGGGATTGGCTTTGCAAAAAAGTAGACTGTAATCTGCAAAAAATAGGTGACTAATATGCATTTGGTTGTGAGCTATAGGAATTCCTGTGATTGCACCTGAGGATTCAGCAGCTTTGAGGAGGCAACTCAGTGCTTCTGCACACAAGATGAAAAGGTAGGGTGATAGCGGATCACCCTGTCTAATTCCCCGAGATGGATTAATTTTGAGGCAGTCCATTGATGAGGATGAGAATAGGAGACCGATGAGACACACTTCATGATAATCTTAATCCACTGAGAGTCAAACCCCATTTTTCCCATGACCGCTGCCAAGAAGTCCCATTCAATTCTGTCATATGCCTTACTCATATCCAGTTTCAATGCCATATACCCCTCATTGCCTCTCAGCCTTCCTTGCATCGTGTGTAGTGCTTCAAAGGCCACTATGACATTATCTGTTATTAATCTCCCAGGTATTAAGGCACTTTGGGACTGGGATATAACAGTAGGGAGTAGTTTCTTAAGTCTATTAGCTAATACTTTTGCAAGCATTTTGTAGATGACATTACAAAGACTAATAGGCCTAAATTATGTTACCTTTGTAGGGTTCTGGACCTTTGGGATTAAGGCTATATGTGTGGCATTGAAGTCTTGAGGCCATTGACTACATTGAAAGGCATCTTTAACTACTGCACAGACCCTTAGACCTATTGTTTCCCAGTGATTTTGATAGAAGATGGCAGGGAAGCCATCTGGCCCCAGGGATCCCAGGCCAATCATGTGAAAAATGGCCTGCTCTACTTCTACTTGTTCAATTCTTTTAACCAAAGAGGCATTCATAGTTGCTGTGATGGAAGGAGTGATATGTTGGAGGCAGTCTTCTATTTTGTCAGGGTGTGAGGTCGAGAACAGGTTCTGAATTTTTTTTTTAGAATAGATGGCTCACTTCTTCTGGTGTGGAGGCAGTTCTTCCTTCCTCATTTGTGACTTGTTTTATATGGTTGGTCGTCCTCCTCTGATTAGCACACTTGTGGAAGAAGCTTGTGTTTCTATCTCCCTTTTCAAGCCACTGTTATTTTGCTCTTTGCTTCCATCTCAAGTCCTCCTCTTCAAGTAGTCCATCCACCTCCTGTTTCAGCTTGTTTATTACCTCATTTTTCTCTCCAGAATTGGTCTCTTGATGTAGCTTCATCTGGTGCATTTTTGCTGAAATCAGTCCTTTTTGTTTCTTAAAGTTGATTTGATTCCATGCTTGTAGTTGCTGCCTACATCTCTGCAAACCTGTTGTAACTTCTAGCATATTGTGCAAAGGGTATTGAGGATGACCCCAAGCTCTGGCTATCAAGGCTTGGCACTCATCTCTCTTTCCCCAGCTAGCTTCATATCTGAAAAGTTTCCTTCTAGATCTAACTCTCTCCTCTGAACTTGTTTGCAATAAGATGGGGCTATGGTCTGAGCTATGGGCAGCTAGGGAGTGTACCATACTGTCTTCAAAAAGTCTGAACCATGACTGATTACCTAATGCTCTGTCTAATTTTTCCTTCGTGAAAAAACTCCCCTCTCTTCTATTGCTCCAAGTAAAGATATCTCCTTTAAATAGTACCTCACTTAAGTCACACGCTTCAATTGCCTCTCTGAAATTTTCCATCTGCCTATATGGTCTGTCAGCAGCTCCTTGCTTCTCCTTTTGGTGCAGGATTTCATTGAAATCACCAATGCATAACTAGGCTGCCTCATCATGTGGTTTCAAAAGTCTAAGAAGATCCCAGCTACCACTTCTTTTTGAGGTTTTAGGATTGCCATAGAAACCCATGAGAAGTAGTTTGTCAACTGAGTCATTGATCTTAATAGATAGAGAAATGTGACTATTGGTGTAGGTTTGAAGTTCCATATCCATGTTCTCCTTCCAGAGGAAGGCTAAGCCTCCCCTCAGGCCTCTACTGTCCACCACGAAACTGTGCTGAAAACCAATCTTTCTTCTAATCATTTCTACTTTGTTTTTGTTGCACTTTGTTTCCATGAGGAAGACAAAGTCCGGGGACTTATTCTTCACCAAGTAGTGAAGTTCTCAAACTGTTCGAGGGTTCCCAAGCCCTCAAACTGTTCGAGGGCTTTCCAGCTGAGGCAATTCATGGGGTTTGGTGGGACTGCATAGCAGCCTCCACCTTAGAGTTTGAATGGAGCCTTTTGATGCATCTATCCTGTGTTTTGGATTTTTTGGGTTCAGACAGGTTTGTTATATCACCCAAGGCTTGTTGTAAGTTCCTTTTGTGCATATTTCTAGTGAGTCTAGTAACCTCATTGGGGGTTGTGGAGGGTATTTCCCTGGCTTTTTTTTTTTTTCCAACTAGCCTTTCTTGTGTTAATTGGGATTAAATGAGGTTTAGGTTGAGGGAGGCCTTTCACTTGTTGAGTGGCTTTGGCTTTTTTTGGCAAGTTTGGGTGGTCCCTTTTCTTCTCTATTTCTAATTTGAGTGGCACGTGGTCCATGTCCATATCTGGACAGATTTCATTTTGGGGGGTTGTTGGTTTCGACCCTATATGCCTATCAGTCTCAGAAGTACTATTTTTAGATACAAGATAGGAGTTGTTAGGATTCACTGTGTGTAAGATATCAGCTGGTTTGTAGCCCCTTTGACTTTCCTTCTGGCTTGGTAATCCTTCTGTCAGGGTATGCATTGAAACTGGGAGCTCTGGTTCTAGCTTTATAGCCTTTTTCTGATATGGATCCCTAGTGTCTTGCCTGCTACTTGTCCTCTTGTTACTATTCTCTTCGTTCTCCTTGGCATTGGTTGGCTGTTGTTGCTTGTCTTGGGCTAGGAGAAGCTTCACCTCCTCTGTAATGCTTGGTTGTCGTGGTATGAAACTTGGGTGGAGTAGCTCGAAGCCAGGCACCATATTGTACAGGGAGGTTAGGTTGGAATTGGTTCCCATACCTTTGGTTTTGGCACCCTCTCGTCTGCTGTTTTATAACCCCACATCTGAAGCAAAAACTCTGTAATCTTTCATATTTGAAAGCTACCTAGACCTTTTTCTCCCTAGCTTGGATCCATCTTCCCCGAGCCAGTGGTTTTGTGAGGTCCACTTCCACCTGCACTCTCAAGCACCTCCCCCAGCCATGTACTTCCTTGTCAACTTCAACTCTCAGTACCTTTCCAATACCCGAGGCAATCTGGTTGCCATATATCTCATTCATCCTAGCTAAAGGTAGATTTTGTAGTTGAACCCAGAAGGGTTCATGTGTAAAGCTGACTTCATTCGGGGGAAGGTTGTTGTTTACATCTTGAATGGCTATAAGGCTTCTGTCAAATGTCCATGGTTTTCCTTGGAGGATTTTCCTTTTGTCAACCGAACTTTTGAACTCCATAATAAAACTTTTTTCTCCTATTTCAGTGAAGGACATGTCTGCTTCTACTTTCCACACTTGCTGCATTGTTGTACGAAAAGCTTCTTTGTTAAAACTTCTTTCACTGATGACCATTGCCATTAGACAGTTTGCTCCTCTCTCTGCAGCTGCCTGCAATGCTTCATCTGATAGCTTAATTAATTCTTCTTCATTTGCCGTGAGGTTGAGGCCTTCCCATAGTTTTGTGAGGTCTTCTTCCCCCATGCTTGTGAACAGCCTGTGCTGGTGTGTTCTTCTTATGAATGCTGCGTAGATTAGGACTGCCCTTTTAAAACCACACAACCAAAACTCTAGAAACTAACCTGGAAAAACTGCACAAAGCTATGCAACTGGAACTGAACTATTAAACTCTCAGTGTGTACTGAGAGACGGGTTCTTTGTATCAGAAACAAAAAAACAAACACCTTACACGCTCATACTCCCAGAGTAGAGAGAGAAGGACCTTTTTCCTTTGGGACTATGTTCTTAGTCCAGCCTACAATTACAATCAGATTTACCATGAAGTTTCAGTGCTATTCACTTGCAACTTTTCTGCAGGGTGGTGCGTAAGTCAATTTGCTTTAAGACTATTCCTACGAAATGTGGCTAGGTATGAAGATCTCGGCCTAGCTGGCTATTAGAGATTTGCTCTAATGATTTTAAAGTTAATTTAATTCATTTACTAAATGCACTGAGTCACTGACCATCCACGTTATGGCTTTTCTTCATTGGGGTTTAGATAATTTCAATCCACATTATTGGTGGGTCGAGGGGTAACGTGCAGGTGAGTCTCACATTTATAAATTGCTATGGACACATGCAGGCTGTCTGAATTAATTCTTTCTCTTAGAATCTTTACTATATAAAATGTGAATTTATAAATATTTTATCTAGCTAGCTCATGATCTTTCGTTAGTCTTTAAAATTTAGAGCATATATAAGAATTTGTTTACAAATTATTTGTAGATAATTGTCTTGATTTTTGGAATATTTATATGTTTTTTTATTGAAAAAGAAAAAGAAAAGAAAGCAGCCAAAGCAGTCCCAATCTTCTTTTTTATTTTTTCTAGCCCAATACGTACGTATATAATACAAAAATCTGATTGGTATGTAAGATTTGCTAGGCTATTAGCTACATAATCAACGTCCCATATATATATATATACATATATATGTATCCTTGACATTGAAAAGATCACAACATCATTCCAAACTACTTGCAACGATGCTTGTCGATATTCATGTCGACTATCATAATATTTGATAATCATCCACGCATTGCATTATATATATATATATTATATGTATTAATTATGTGCTCACACAAAATACTAGAGCCTAGGTATTAGGTAATAATGTTTATTTTTATAAAAAATGTTAAAGATGATTAAAAAATATATGAAAAAAGGAAAAAATAGCAAGATTGCAGTGATCAGGAGAATCTCTCAGTAGCTGAAGAAGGACCCTAACAAAAATGACCTATTATGTAAAGGAGAATATATTAAATAAAAACGCCTTTTCTTTACATTCTTTTTCTACATGAGGGATTTCAAACTCTTGGATTTTTATAAGGTTATGAATGATGCACAACGAGGAGAGGGTTATCCCACTGTACTTTTCTTTTAGGGACTCCAAAGTTTCAAACAACAAGAAATAAATGAAATATTCTTAAATATGAAAGTTAGCTCGATAGTAAACTCAAGTCGTGTTTCAATAAAATTAAATCATCCACCACTCCTAAAGTCTAACCACGTATGTACGAGTTCAATTTGTTTACATGCACACACTTACAAATCCTAACAGTTTCTGAGGGATTTCTTAAATATTGATGGGTAGTAGAAAACATGCTTTAGTAGACTGGTGCTGATTTTTGAACTAATCAATGGACATTTTCTGCATGTCCACTGCCTGCTTAATTAATCAGTGCACGACATTTCAAATTTAATGACTTGACCATCAAATTTGTAATTTGTGCAAGCTCTTTATTAAATGAGAAAAAGCATCATTTTAGAAAAGATATTTTTGTAATTTTAAAAAGTTTTCAAGATAAAATTGTATAGGCCTGCATTATAGTCTCCAAATGAGGACTATATGTAGCATTGCTCAACAAGAATCAAAGAACTAATGGGTTTGCAATCTTGTTAGGGAATTAGTTTTAAGTATAACTAATTAATAAAAATTAGTTAGTGAAAAATACAATAATATAATAAAAATTACATTGAAATTAACATTCAAACGAAATCAGTTTGGACTGAGATACATATATATCGCTCTCTTTAAAGAAATTTAAGCCCTCTGGAGTATTATTAAAACAACATTTTTTTTGCTTTATATATATATTCAACAGACCATTATTTTGTTTTTATTTTTAAAGAAAAAAGATTATAAATTGTAAATTTTGTAAATATTTAACTCGAATTGGTTAATTTTCTATCCAATTGTAAGCTTATCATGAGCTATTGAGATGGATGAGCAATTTGCTACCAAGATTGGAATATTTATATATTTTTTGTATAAGAAAATTTTATTAAAAAAGAAAAGAAAGTAGACTAAGAAGTCCCAATCTTTGTCATTTTTTCTAACCCAATACATACGTATACAATGTAGAAACCTAATTGGTACGCAAGAATTGGTAGGCCACATAATCAACGTTCCTTATATATATATATATATATATATCAAATATATATATAGTACTATGTTTAAGAGATGCTAGACATAACCAATTTGAGCCTAGAATTCTTGAAATGATTCAATCTTCTTTGTTTAGTGGTCCTATTCATTTTGATTGTTTTCCAAATTTACCACTTGCTTTGGATGATCCCCATATTTTAAAAGCTTGAACTGTAAATATTGCTACTTCTGGTTATGATACGGTAGAAGGTAGCAAACCTCTTGCTGTGGTTTACCGTATTTATTACAGGGTTTTAAAGACGACTTTAAATCCCGAAACTATTTTAAAAGATTTTAACAAATGATTAATTTATGATGTTTGTTTTGATTTTCCAAATGCATTTTGGCATAGGAAAAGACATGTTGTTTCTTTTTCTTATGTTAAAGATTTTTCTGAAAAAAATATTCCAACTAAAGCTCTGCCTATTCAAATGAATAGATCTATTTATATATAGATCAAGACGAGCTAACTCCTTGACATTGAAAAGATCACAACATCATTCCAACAGACTACTTGCATTGAAGCTTGTCGATATTCATGTCAACTATCGTAATTCATACTCATACGCACGTTGCATTATGTGTGTGTATATATATATATATTAATTATGTGCTCACGTAAAATACTAGAGGCTAGGCATTAATGTTGATGTGTACACTGGTACAAAATTCGAACACAAAATATAATTAACATGGCCTAAAAAAAGGAATTAAATTATATGAGCATCACAAAACAATATTAATCATCCGCGGTAGCCGATCCAGAAGGATTAATTTCGACAAGTGATAGGACATGTAGCCTTCACAAAAATGGCTTATTATGCAAAGGAAATTGTATAAAGTAAAACCTTTTTTTATTCTTTTTACTTTTTTAAGGATTTCAAAATCTTGGATGATGTTTTTATAAAGTTATGAATGATGTACAACAAGGATAGTGTTATCCCACAATACTTTTCTTTTAGGGACTCCAAATGTACAACAAGAAATAAATAAATTATTCCTAATTAATATAAAATATAACTCAATAGTAAACTCAAGTTGTGTTTGAATAAAATTAGATCATCCACCACTCCTAAAGTCTAACCATGTTATAGGAATTCAATTTGCTTACATGCACACACTTATAGATCCCAACAGTTTCCAAGGGATGTAACCCTACGCCCCAAAACGATGTCGTTTAATAAGAGGGGCTGGGCTTTATCTCTTTCGGCTGGGCTTTTATAAGATTGGGCTTCGATTTGTTATCTGCACTTTACGTGAGAAAAAAATTCCTTTCAGAAATAAATAAAAATTTTGTTCCCTTCTAAGTTTATACTAATTGTCCATAAAAGTTTTATGAAGAGAAATTACCTTTTCACATGTTAGATTATAGTTTAACATTAATATTACTTCAATGAAATGGGGCTAATTCGTTCCCATTTCTTTGATTATTTTGCTCTTACATTTGTGCTTCTTCTCTTTACATTGTACAGTTCAGACAGTTAGCTAATTTCTACCTTATTACAATCTCCATTTCTTTTGGAAGAAAAAACAGGTTTCATATTTTCATTCCATATTCAATTTTTATTAAATTTGATTGGCTTCCAAATATGATATATACATTTAAATAGTTCTCATATAATTTTTTATATCTATTATTGCCCAAATGACTAACACAAGAGGGGGGTGAATTGAGTTGTATTTTAAAAAAATAACAATTATAAATCAAATATACAATATAAAATATAAACAAAATATGAAACAACAATAAATCAAATAGGTTCGGCCCCATTGCCTACGTCCTCGCCTCAAGCTACCCCTTGAGGATCCCCGAATTCACTATTCAATCTCCTTCAGGTGGAGATAGAAACCTATTACACCTTTGAACAACACCGCTACAAAGGATCTGTGTAGAACACCCTCTACACTTGCAATCACCTTACACGTGGTGATTCAACGATTCCCTGTGTAGAACACTTTCTACACGCACAAGGGTTGTACACACCCTTTTACTGATACAAGAATTGATAGTGGGTAGGATATCAGAAAACACTCCTCAATGAGTGAAATAAGAACAATACAAGCACAAATATATCTCTCAAAATGAATAAGAGTTAAGGCTCAATGTTTAGAGAAGAGAGAATGAAAGCTTTGAATGAGAGTTGTATGCTCTTGGTGTTGTAAATGTGAAGCTCTCAAATGATCTATTTATAGGCATATGAGACTTCATATTCAAATTTAAAAAGATTCACATGTCAAAGACATCATCATTCACTTTTCAAAAATTCAAACCTAATCTTTTTACTTTTTGCATATGACAAAAGGAGCACACTTTGTTTTTCAAAAAAATCAAACTAATCTTTTATTTTTGCATATGACAAAAGGAGCACACTTTGCTTTTCAAAAATTTCAAACCTAATCTTTTACTTTTTGCATATGACAAAAGGAGCACACTTTGCTTTTCAAAAATTTCAAACCTAATCTTTTACTTTTTGCATATGACAAAAGGAGCACACTTTACTTTTCAAATATTTTCAAACAAAGACATCTTCCTTTTGCATAAGTCAAGAAAAGCATCAATCACTTTTGAAATTATTCAAATAAAACATGCACATGTGAAAGATGACAATCAATCATCTTTAATATTTTCAAAGTTCAAACCTTTAATCATGGCATGCACATGTGAAAGATGACAATCAATTATCTTTCAAAATTTTCAAATTTAATTTTCAAAAATATTCATGCACATGTGGAAAATGTATTTTAATGCTTTATGATAAAATATTAATTTTGAGCCTTAATCCTAATTTCGAATTTTAAGAGATTTACAACATTACTCTATGACTTTAATGTGAGCTTGTTCCCTTCTTGCTCATGCTTGGTTTCTTGATGTGCTTGACTCCATTGTGTAGATAACTTGAGCTTGAGACTCCTTTATTCTTTGAATTCATTTGTTATCATCAAAATCCATGTGTAAATATATAATTACACAAAACTTGAAACCTTAGGTTCAACAATCTCCCCCTTTTTGATGATGACAAATACTTGATAGAACCTGAAGCCTGTATTAATACTTAAGCTCCCCCTGAGAATGTGCGTTAGTTTTTCAAGCAAAAATATAAATATAATTCCAAGCATATATAACAAGTTTAGCAATTTAAACAATGTTAATGTTCTAGTCTAAAACTTCTCCCCCTTTTGGCATCATTAAAAAGGATCGGCAGCAAGTAAATAGACTGAAGAAAACGGTGCGTTAAAATACACTGTAGATAGTTGAAAAAGAGAGCCGTCCGTGACCCGACAAGTCCTGCAAAGCCTCGAGGCCTAACTCTATGAATTTAGTGCGGTTGAAGATAGAAACAAATCCCTGATGTTGTTGACAAACGAGATTGAAGGCTCCGAGTTTCTAAAAAATGTCATTTTCACCGATCGGGAAAAAATCACATTGCTCTTTGACTTGGATGATAGCTCGTCTTGTTCTTTATACTATCTCTATAAAATCAGTCTTAAAGTTCATCCAATCCGCATCAAGTTTTCTTCTTATCTCTATAACTCATCTGCATTCCTTCAACATTCTCGCTTTAAGTTTTCAATTCTTCTCTCCATGGCTCATTCTTCTAACATTCCTCTAGATGCATCCATGAGGTATTCAGCACCTCAACCTCCTGTCCTTTCTGCAGCTGCCATTGGTGCCATGTTGCAGCAAGAAAATAATAGTATGGCTAATAAGTCAGACTCCGATGCTATCTACGACTTGGTGAGTCTCGGGACTCGCTACTCATCCTCTATTGTTGCTTTTTCCCAGCGGGTCAAGCCAAAAACCATGAGGTTGAAAAGCTTAAGGAACAAATTGTTGTACTTCAACGAATTGTTCAAGAGTCTCACATAAGGGAAGGAATCTTTCGGAGAAGAATAAAAAGTTGAAATCTCTATTGGATTCTTCATTCCGCTTGCCAGTTCCCATGAATAGAGATGACATGATATTGTATGAAGAGAATGAGTGTGACGCCCCCAAATTCCGCTTGGGATTGAACGGACATTTGAAGCGTCGAGACATGCAACACAAGGTTACCTGCCCCCGTTCATGACAGATAAGATGCAATGTTCCTAACATGCATCTAGCATTATGCAATATTCGCAGCGGATAATTTTTCTCTTTAGCAAAACTATGCACCAAACCAAAAATATCCCAAATACTTGAAACATATTTCATACATAAAGGCATACTAAAAAGCCGTGATCACCACACTAGTCTAAAATGGTTGTGATCAAAAGAATACTTGAGATACAACTCCAAAAGTACAAGTATTAACCTAAGTTAAATACTATACCATCATCAACATCGCACCGTGGCCTAGTCGACCGTATTCAGTTGGTCAGATTCCAATTCTCCTTTGGGTCCTGTAACAAGATCTACCATTCGGGGGGAATGGTAGTTGGGACTACCACAGTGAGATTTGATTACAAATCTCAGTAAGTTAACATAAAACTCACACACAGGTTAAAAATGCATGCATGGCAGTAAAAGCATAAATGCATAATTATAGTCATACATAAACATAGTATAACTTGACATATAGCATGACTTAACCAGAACTTAAGCGTGAACTGAACTTGACTTAACATGGCATGAACTTAAGCTTAAAACATAACATGAACAAACAACATAACATGAACATGAAACATAACATGGACTTGAAATATAGCATGAACGTAAACCTGCATAACATAAATAAGAACTTGAAAATAACATAAACTTGAACATAACATGTACGTGAGTATAACATAACATGGACTTGATCTAAAACTTGACTTATCATGTATTTGATCTGAAACTGGACTTAACATAAACTTGGAATCTTATTCAATTGTCTTGATTAATAACGTGCGTTAATACGTACTCCACAGTTGTTGTGGCCCCACGTATTCAAGTAACATAAAACATAATACGTACTCCACAGTTGTTGTGGCCCCACGTATTCTACATGTCACAATTGCTGTGTCTCATGTAGTGTATGCTCCACAGTTGTTGTGGCCCCATACTTCATGCTCCACAGTTGTTGTGGCCCCATGAATACACATAACATAAAATATAATACGTACTCCACAGTTGTTGTGGCCCCACGTATTCTACATGTCACAATTGCTGTGTCTCATGTAGTGTATGCTCCACAGTTGTTGTGGCCCCATACTTCATGTAACATAAAATATAATACGTACTCCACAGTTGTTGTGGCCCCACGCATTATAAGTAACATAAATATAATACGTACTCCACAGTTGTTGTGGCCCCACGCATTATAAGTAACATAAAATATAATACGTACTCCACAGTTGTTGTGGCCCCACGCATTATAAGTAACATAAAATATAATACGTACTCCACAGTTGTTGTGGCCCCACGCATTATAAGTAACATAAATATAATACGTACTCCACAGTTGTTGTGGCCCCACGCATTATAAGTAACATAAAATATAATACGTACTCCACAGTTGTTGTGGCCCCACGCATTATAGTAACATAAAATATAATACGTACTCCACAGTTGTTGTGGCCCCACGCATTATAAGTAACATAAAATATAATACGTACTCCACAGTTGTTGTGGCCCCACGCATTATAAGTAACATAAAATATAATACGTACTCCACAGTTGTTGTGGCCCCACGCATTATAAGTAACATAAATATAATACGTACTCCACAGTTGTTGTGGCCCCACGCATTATACGTAACATAAAATATAATACGTACTCCACAGTTGTTGTGGCCCCACGCATTATACGTAACATAAAATATAATACGTACTCCACAGTTGTTGTGGCCCCACGTATTATACGTAACATAACATGTCTTATCTTTCTTAATGCATGAGATATTATTTAATATCATATACTTTTCTAACATGGCGTATGCTTGTAAATGGCACAATATGATTTAATCATAAACATTTAATGGCATACATGTATCTTATGGCATACTTAACATGGCATACTTATAACATACAACATTGTATGACAGAAAAGATTATGTAACAGATAATTATTCATGAGAGATTAAATCATACATAGCAGATAAACATGTAATGACATAGCATGACATGGCATATACGAGAACATACATACATAAATTATAGTTCTCTTACCCATCACACATACACAATAAACTGATAGTAAGTTAGAGGCTAACTTACCTCGATCGTCGCGTTCTATGAGAATAGAGCGCGAGACACGAGGAACTGCACAACAGCTGGAAGAGGAACACTCAAGTCCTTAAGATTTTCACTTCTGAACTCAATTGCCATATTGTAAGCACTTGCAACACCACGGCCAACTTGAGGTTTCACTATACTCGGAAGAGATAAATTGACTTCAGAAAGCCTTTGCACTAAAACAAGTTCATTAAAATTATCAATAACAACCAAACAAACAACTCATTTCTCAATCCATATACTCTTAGCCATAGTCAACCACAAGATGACACCAGTCACCCCAGACTATAATCCATAACACCACTGCTTCGGGACACTGTCATACAGTTTCCCAACACTACACCATACGCTCCACACTTCTCTGTTACGCCATCCAACCCTTCGTGACACGCCATCCGGTGTATCACGACTTAGTACAGAGTACACTCACGTGAACTCTCTTCCATTCACACTACAAAACCCATCACTGCGATACACGTCTCACGGTGCATCGCTACGCGACACGGAGTACGCGCTACGCGTACTTCCTTCGCTACAACACTCATCAACACGATGCACATCACACGATGCATTGCCATACCACACGGAGTACACTACATGCGTACTCCCTTCCTTCTACGACCCACATCACTACAGCGCACGTCGCGCGGCGCGTCGCTGCATTACACAGAATACGCTACACGCGTATTCTCTTCACACAACCCGCCGTATCACATCTACGGCATCCATCTCACGCCTATACTTCACAGCACAGTCCACAAAACTACAAAATCAAGCCTAACACTTCACAACCACACTTCGTTTCACAACTACGCAGCGAACTCCACAAACACTAACTACACAGTCTACACCAACCAAATCAACTATGTTAAACATAAATAACTAAAGATAGAGGGTTAAGACGAGAGAGATGTGATTGCTGTCGGGAAAGAATCCAAAACTGATAATTTTAGCGGGCTGTTACAATGAGCGTCTCAAACATGAGGCTAAGAACCTCAAGTTTATGTAAAAGTATTTAAAAATATCTCTCTATTTTTATGAACTCTGATCTATCTTTTAAGAGATATTCATAATATGCATCATACCTATTTCTCTTCTAATCATACAAAATCTATCTTCTGGTAAAGGTTTTGTGAATATATCTGCTAACTGATCGTGTGTTTTGTGAACTCTAGTACTATATTGCCTTTCTGCACATGATCTCGAAGAAAATGATATCTTATTTCAATATGTTTAGTTCTAGAATGTTGTATTGGGTTCTTTGAAAGATTTATAGCACTTGTATTATCACATTTGATTGGAATATGATTATACATGAGTTTAAAATCTTCAAGTTGTTGCTTCATGTAAAGAACTTGAGCACAACAACTACCCGCAGCAACATATTCTGCCTCAGCAGTAGATAGTGCAACAGAATTTTGTTTTTTACTAAACCAGGAAACTAGTGCATGTCCTAAGAAATGACATGCTCCACTAGTGCTTTTTCGATCTATTTTACAACCAGCATAATCTGCATCTGTGTAGCTGATTAGATTGAAAGATGTGTGCTTAGGATACCATAATTCTAAATTAATTGTACCACTAAGATATCTAAGAATGCATTTAACTGCAATTAAATAAGATTATTTTAGAGATGATTGAAAGCGTGCACATAAGCACACACTGAACATAATATCTAGTCTATTGGCTGTCAAATATAATAAGCTACAAATCATACCTCGATATACCTTTGAGTCAACTGGCTTACCAGATTCATCTTTATCAAGTTTAGTGGATTGGCTCATTGGTGTTCCAATTTCCTTAGCACCTTCCATCCTAAACTTCTTCAGCAATTCCTTAATATATTTTGATTGATTGATGAATGTCCCACTTTTTGCTTGCTTAATTTGCAATCCGAGAAAGAATATAAGTTCTCCCATCATGCTCATTTCAAATTCATCCTGCATAGTCTTAGCAAAAACTTGACGCATGTTTCATTAGTAGAACCGAATATTATATCATCAACATAAATCTGAATCAAAAGAATATCATCATTTTCGTATTTAATGAAAAGAGTTATATCAATTTTTTCTCTTGAAAAACCTTTTTCAATCAATAAACCACTGAATCTCTCATACCAAGCTCTAGGAGCTTGTTTGAGTCCGTATAGTGATTTTGTAAGTTTGAAAACATGATTTGGAGAAAAATGATTTTTCAAAACCTAGAGGTTGCTCAACATATACCTCTTCATTTATAAAACCGTTTAAGAAAACACTTTTAACATCCATTTGAAAAGATTTGAAATCTTTATAACAAGCATATGTAAGTAGCATTCGAATAGCTTCTAATCTTGCGACTGGTGCATATGTTTCATCATAATCGATTCCTTCTTCTTGATTGAAACCTTGGGTTACAAGTCGAGCTTTATTTCTAGTTATGACTCCGGACTCATTTTTCTTATTTCTAAAAACTCATTTTATTTTTACTTGTAGAGGATTTCATGCATACCTATAAAAACAATTAAAAAGATTTTTCTTGGTAGCTAAATTCTTTGGGTCCTTTATTTATTAGTATTAGAAGAAACAAGATTTTTAGGTACCCATATGGCCCTAATAGTCATTGTATGTTTTCTTCTAATAGGACAAGCATGATAATTATGACCATTTCTATTACAAAAATTGCAAATAGCATGTGACATATATGAAGAACTTGAGTGATTATAATAGTATCCATTTTTGACAAAATTATTACGAAAAGAATTTTGAATATTAGACTTTGATGTATAAGGATTATCAAAGAAGTTTTTATAAGGTTTGTATTTTTGTTTTGACATATATCCTAAGTCTGCCTTGTCAAAAACACATGTTTGACTACCAAGAAGTTTTTCAAAATTTCTTTTTCCATTCGTAAAGTTTTCAACAATATTTTCTAAATCAGTTTTCTTCTTATTCAATTCAAGATTTTTATCTTTCAAAATAATATTTTCTTTTCTTAAAATATCAATATCGTTTGTTAAAGAAGAATTTTTCTTTTTCAAAGCAGTATATTTGATATCCAATTTTTCAAATTCCTCATATACCTCTTCTAAAACATTTTGCAATTCTTCATATGAAGGATTTTCAATATTATCAAAATTTGTTACCTCAATGTCATCTTTAGCCATAAGACAAAGATTTGCTGATTCTTCATTGTTTGCTTCACTATCTGAGCTACTTGAATCATCATCCCATGTAGCTTTCATTACTTTCTTGCCTTTGTTTCGATCTTTCTTTAGCAGCGGACAATCTGGCATGATATGACCAGGCTTATTGCATTTATAACAAATTAAAGTATCATTTTTACCTGAATCTTTCTTGGAAAACTTTTTGAAGGATTTCCTCGAAGAAGTTTTATTTTTCTTTAAGAACCTCTGAATTCTTCTTGTTATCATCGCAACTTCTTCATCTTTGTCGTCATTTTCCTCATCTTCATCACTTTCACTTTCACTTTCATGAGAAACGGCTTTAAGTGCCAAGCTCTTCTTTGGCTTTCCTTCCTCTTCTCCTCTTTTCAATGTGTACTCATGGGTGATAAGTGACCTGATGAGTTCATTCACTTCGAGTTTCTTGAGGTCTCTAGCTTCAAGAATCGCTGTTACTTTTGATTCCCAACGTTTTGGTAGAGAGTTGAGAATTTTTCTTACTATCTCTACTTTGGAATAAACTTTGCCAAGAGCTGTCAAGCTGTTTATGATGTTAGTAAAACGAGTGTGCATACTAGAAATAGATTCATCATCATTCATTTTAAACATTTCATATTCATGAGTAAGAATATAAATTTTTGATTCCTTGACTTGAGAAGTTCCTTCATAAGTAACTTCCAAGTTATCCCAAATTTCTTTTACCGTAGCACAAGTCATTACTCTATTAAACTCATTACCATTGAGAGCATTATATAATAAATTCATAGCAGTTAAATTCAAAGTATAAAGTCTATCGTCTTCACGATTAAACTCTTCTTCTTCCTTTTTGACCTTTACTCCATCAACCACTTTTGTTGGAATATAAGGTCCATTTACAATGCATTTCCAGATTTCTCGACCTTGAGCCTGAAGAAATATTCTCATTCTAACTTTCCAGAATGAGTAATTGTCTCCACAAAAGAGTGGAGGCCGACTGCTAGATTGACCTTCACCAAATGAAGCTGCAATGTTAGCCATAAGATCTTAACTCAAAAGATAGTTAATCTTATAACAGAGCTTTAGCTCTGATACCAATTGTTGCCCAGATGACTAACACAAGAGGGGGGTGAATTGAGTTGTATTTAAAAAAAATAACAATTATAAATCAAATATACAATATAAAATATAAACAAAATATGAAACAACAATAAATATAAAGAGTAAGGGTAAGAGAGAAGCAAACTCAGTATGTTAACGAGGTTCGGCCCCACTGCCTACGTCCTCGCCTCAAGCTACCCCTTGAGGATCCCCGAATTCACTATTCAATCTCCTTCAGGTGGAGATAGAAACCTATTACACCTTTGAACAACACCGCTACAAAGGATCCGTGTAGAACACCCTCTACACTTGCAATCACCTTACACGTGGTGATTCAACGATTCCCTGTGTAGAACACTTTCTACACGCACAAGGGTTGTACACACCCTTTTACTGATACAAGATTTGATAGTGGGTAGGATATCAGAAAACACTCCTCAATGAGTGAAATAAGAACAATACAAGCACAAACTATATCTCTCAAAATGAATAAGAGTTAAGGCTCAATGTTAGAGAAGAGAGAATGAAAGTTTGAATGAGAGTTGTATGCTCTTGGTGTTGTAATGTGAAGCTCTCAAATGATCTATTTATAGGCATATGAGACTTCATATTCAAATTTAAAAAGATTCACATGTCAAAGACATCATCATTCACTTTTCAAAAATTCAAACCTAATCTTTTTACTTTTTGCATATGACAAAAGGAGCACACTTTGCTTTTCAAAAAAATCAAACCTAATCTTTTACTTTTTGCATATGACAAAAGGAGCACACTTTGCTTTTCAAAAATTTCAAACCTAATCTTTTACTTTTTGCATATGACAAAAGGAGCACACTTTGCTTTTCAAAAATTTCAAACCTAATCTTTTACTTTTTGCATATGACAAAAGGAGCACACTTTACTTTTCAAATATTTTCAAACAAAGACATCTTCCTTTTGCATAAGTCAAGAAAAGCATCAATCACTTTTGAAATTATTCAAATAAAACATGCACATGTGAAAGATGACAATCAATCATCTTTAATATTTTCAAAGTTCAAACCTTTAATCATGGCATGCACATGTGAAAGATGACAATCAATTATCTTTCAAAATATTCAAATTTAATTTTCAAAAATATTCATGCACATGTGGAAAATGTATTTTAATGCTTTATGATAAAATATTAATTCTGAGCCTTAATCCTAATTTTGAATTTTAAGAGATTTACAACATTACTCTATGACTTTAATGTGAACTTGTTCCCCTCTTGCTCATGCTTGGTTTCTTGATGTGCTTGACTGCATTGTGTAGATAACTTGAGCTTGAGACTTCTTTATTCTTTGAATTCATTTGTTATCATCAAAATCCATGTGTAAATATATAATTACACAAAACTTGAAACCTTAGGTTCAACATCTATGAACTGGATGTATTCATGTCATTTATTCAGTCGGTTTGATGTCATGTTATAAAATTTTGCATGTAAAAAATTTTAAAGGTCAAATATTTCTCGACAAAAATATATTGCTATAATAATGCTTTCTAAATAGGTCCGCTATATTAGGGTCTAACAAATATTTTTGTATTTTATACATTTAGAGATGAGGGTTTTGAACTCAAGACCTCCAGTTTAGAGGTTTGATAGTTATGCCAATTAGGCCACATGCTTGGAAAATATTATTTAAATTAGAGCAAAACTTAACAATACAAACATATTTATACATATTCTATAAAATGCACTCTCTTCTGGCAATATTCAAGGGGCATATACCCATTTTGTAACACCTGAGTCCATCACTCAACCACTTTCTAAAGCTTTTGGGCTTATATGGGTGAAAAGCCCACTCGAGAATAATGCGTATCTTTCGAATGGACTACAGGCGCAAATTTTTGTTTGGCAGATACCGACTTTATCTTTTTTATTGGGCTTCTTAAGTAGGTTAAAATCTTTAAATATTTTGGATTAAGTGAAATATTTTTTTTATGGGTCGAGGAAATTAGTGGGACAAGTTAGATTATTTTTAGAGGTTGGATCGAAATCCAAAACTCAAGGAAAAAGAGTTCAAACCTTCTACGTTTAATACCTAAGGCCATGAGATCTTGTTTAATGCTCCATTTCCTTCACGATGCACGTCCGTTTGTCATGCATGCAAGCTTAAATCATGTCCGTTTTCCATGGCTTGTTGTTGCTCGTCTCTCTTTTCCCTCCCTCTCTAGGATTTTGTTTTCAATCCTCTATATATATATATATATATATTCTTATGTGTCACAACCAGCCCTTATGCTCGAAAAAGCCCTAGTTGCCACTTCGGTTTTCCCTTCTCCTCTCGATTTCTCACTGTTGCCGTCGCACCCTCTCCTTAATTCCACACCGTCACGATCTGAAACCCAGCCACTCTCCTTGATTCCACACCATCCGAAACCAGCCTCTAATCTCACGTCACCGTTAATGCCCAGCCACCAGTTCATCACGGGAATACCGCTGCATAGAGCACTTCTATTTTGTTGCCCAAAAACAAAGCATTAGTTGTGCTCTCAGCCCGTGCATAGCAGAAGCTGTGTGGCGTTGCCGTGCACTGCGAACCACCGTTGATCATCGTCACCCTCACGTTGTCTCGGTATGCACTCATAGAACTCCCACCATTTTATCACTCTGTGTTCTCTCATTGTGATCGCTCTCTCTCTCTCATCACTTTGACTCTCTTTCTCATCTTTATTTGTCTCTCATGCCCAGCTACCAATCCAACGAAATCATTGTTTGCACCACCATAGCAGACACATGGTAACCTTCTTTCTGCAAGGTGTACGTATTTTGTGCTTGTTGTGTAAGTTGTTGCACATCTCCTTTTTCCTTATCGTAAGCATAGCCGCAAGACTTTTATGATTTTAGATTTTAGTGTTCTGGGTTAAGATTAGGTTTTGATTGGGACTTGGGTTTTAAAATTAGTTTGGGTTGAGTTACATTTTTAGAAACTATTCTAATGTTTTTTTTTTTGGATTGATGGTTTTAGAAAATGATGTTGTTTTGGAATTAAGAGAATTTTAGGAATTCAATAGATTAAATTAAGTATTTTAGGTGTTATTATAAGATAACTGTTCAACTGGAGATTTATTCAGGTTACATGTCTTTTCTATAGGTGTTGATTGATTTTCCTTCGTACTGTTGTGGGTAAATTCTGAAAAACTAAAAAGTTCAGGTAAGCGGGGTTTCTATGCTAAACTTTGCATAAAAGGAAAATAAAATGAGGCTGACTTTTAAAATATGCATATTTTGGTTTTTGAAAAGAAATATGAAAAACAATCTCAATTATTTGTTTTAGCATTGTTGCGCCTAAACTTTAACTCAAATTAATGAACTAAAATTTAGTGCAGTTTTACCTGCAAGTATACAGGTGTTGTAGTACCTTACAGGGTCGAATCCACAGGGATTGACTTATGTGAAAAATTCTCTTAAACTAATAAAATACCAAAAGAGATGCGCGATTGAAAATAAAATGAGGTTATTGAAATGATGATTTTTGACGTAACAAAATAAGACTAGAATGACAAGCTGTGTTGATACGGAAAAAGACTAAGGTTTCGAGGATCCGTTTAATAATTTAAAATATTGTTTCCGACCGAATTACTTCAATTAAACTAGGATAATGATTCCGTTTAATTGGAAGATTTAACATTTAAGATCAAGGAAAAATAATTACTAATGATTGAACATGAGCGATTGATGATTAAAACGCTTACAAGTCTATTTGATTATCACAGGGATTTCTCAAGCATTTACTGTATTCAGAAATCACAATAAATCAAGAAAAATATATAGATAATCAAATTATCCAATAATAAAATCATTCAATCGATCAAACTCGCAAAATAAATTTTACGTCGATCCGAAAACAATGCTTAAATTATTAAACTTCACCTCTAACCTTAGTATAAAAGATTTAGCCAACCATGTTTATCACAAATGCTATAGAAATTAAATAAACATTATTCATGATAAAAATAAAATAAAATACAAGTTAAAATAAAAACAACTTAAATCATAAAACAGGAAATTGAAATGAAAATAACTCCCCTAAAGACCAATCTGTTCCGTAGCTCCCACAACGAACGTAAAAGAGAAAACTAGCCTTCCGTTCAAGTCATTCCGTTTGCTTCAAACCAGCTCCTTCTATTTCATCTAAAGCCAGCGGAAGACCCCAGACGAAGTCTCCCTCCTTTTCGTAAATACCAGTCCTTTCTTTGAAGTGTAATGTCAAGAAAAATCAGAACTTCCCAAGTGCTGTCCGTAGCTCCTTCTATTTTAAGTATCCCCGAATGCTTCCCAAGGTCCCTCCTCCTTCCTCTAAAAACAGAACTGAAAGTCCCCCGTACCTCACGTCCCAACTCTAACCCCAAAAATAAAATCCCAGCCGGCACTCTCTTCACTTTCCCTCACTCTAATTCCCTCACTCTGACCGACTCTAATTTAGCTCCCAAACTCTCTCCACCGATTTTAATTTTAGCTC
>QGSO01000482.1:572879-624336 GCA_011037825.1 Carya cathayensis
GCTGTCCCCTCTGTTTTTATAAGTGTTGCCCGTGTGATGAGTGATGCATTTAGGTGTTCTGCATGTGTGTTGAGAGCAGCGTGAGTTGGTGTCATGCATGTGCTTGTTGCTTTCCTTCTGCACATGTGCTGAATGTAACTGCATGTGAGTTTTTCTGCTGCTGTTTCTTTTGAATTCTGCATTTTCTGCTTCATGTACTGTCCTGCCGTGTGCTTCATCTTCTGCATGAGTGAGTTGCTGTCCACGTTAGTCTGCAGGTGCACACACAATTGCTTTTGCCGTGGGCTGCATGTGCTGTTGCTTCTTCTTTTGATCTGTACTGAGGTGCTGCCCACGTTAGTTCTTGCATGAGCTTCTTGCTGAGTTTTTTTTTCTGCAGGTGTTGCTGCCGTGAGCTCCTTCTGCATGTGTGCTTTCCTGCAAGTGTTTCTGCTTTCTGTAAGTGTGCCGTGAGTTCCAGCTTGTTCTCCTGCTTGTGTTTCTTTATTTTCTGCACGTGGTTTCTTCACTTTCTGCAGGAGGTGCCGTGAGTTGCATATGTGAGTGAGCTGTCCGTGTAAGCTGCCATTCTGCATGTGCTGCTGCTGCTTGTGAAGTAGGCTTTTCTGCAGGTGCTGTCAATCCGTGAGTTTCTTTTTCTGCATTGTGTATGAGTGTGTTCCGTGAGACTTGCATGTGTTTGTGCTGTTTTGCTGCAGTCCGAGTGCTTTCCTGCATGTGTAGTGCATGTGTGCGTTTTAATTCCAGCCGTGAGTTGCATGAGTGTTCATCTGCATGTGCTTTTTTTTTTTTCTGTTTCCTGCATTGTTGACTGCATGTTTTGCACTTCCTGCATGTGCATTGCTTTTCCTTTTTCATGTGCAAGTGTTGAGTTTTGGCTCCCTTCTCGCATGTTGTGCTCTCTTCTTCCAAATCTCAAGCTGAAAAATCCAACTCTCCCACGTCTCTTTTCTCTCTTTTCTTATTTTTCGGCTCTTTTTATCTTTTTGTTGAAACGTGGTTCCGATTGCATGCAATTTCCATTTTGGTTTGCCGCGAAAGAAGCCTCCTTTCGTTTACTTTGTGTCGCATGTGTTTGTCCACTGAAAGCTATTTTTCCTTCTCTTCATTCCTCTCAATTAGTATGCGCTTTTGGTCGGATCCAATGTGAATTTTATTTAAGCTGAAAATAAAGAAATAAAAATAACACTTGAAATAAATTAAAAAGAAAATAGATTATTAAAAATATATTAAATATGTGAGGAAATATTATCTAATTAAATCATAGTTATAAAATTAAGCATAAACATGATATTAATCAATTAAAAAAAACACAACTCGAATTTATGCTTATTAACTATTTTTCCATCTAAAACCAATAATAATGTCACGAAACAGTTGAAATAAATTGGTTTTAAATAGCTAAAATATGCAATATTCCAGCTCAAACAAGCATTACTCATGAGCTCTGTATAAAAGGAAAAATAGTTTTGTTATGATTGGTGTAGACATGAGCTTATTTTCTGGCATTTTGTTTCTAAACTGTGCAAAAGAGAGCTAATATGAAATTTTGTGCATAAATTATATTTTTGTGATCTGATTCTAGACTGTTTTGAAGATGTTCTAAACTCATGATATGATGTGATTTTTGAAAAGTTTTGGCATGACATTCTGATGAGTGCGCTAAAGTGGACTCTAAATACCCTATTATTGGATTAAAATGCTAAAATATGAATAGAAATAATAGAAATTAATGTGCATTCATGAATTGAGTTTCTATTTATTACTTTGAGATACTCCTAAGTATATTTTTATATTTAATTTCAGAGTTTATAAAAGAGTAAGTCAAAACCTAGTCAAATTCAAATGAGGACTTTCATGGAATTTGAGAAAAATTTGGATCAAGAAAAAAGAAAAAAGAAAAAAATCACTAAAGGAAACTGTAAGAAGTCCAAATCTAAAATTCGCTATGAGCAACCTGGATATATTTTAGTATTTTAATTGTAACTTTCCACTCACATGTCAGATTAATGAGATTCTTGATGCGTTAGAAATCTATCTTAAAGGGCTATAAATTTGTCTCTAATAAGAATTTCCAAATTAGAACTCCTGAAGTGCGTACTTTTGAAGATAGTATGATTTCTTTCCTATCATATATAAGCATATCATTAGCACAAAAAAAGAGAGGAGGAGAAAAACAAGAGGCAGATTTGAAGAGATGAGAAAATCACTTCCATGGCCGCCATTTGCTTTATTTTTCTCTGGACATTTTTTTTTGTCCATTATATTTATGGATAACTAAATTATCAAGTAGTGCTAGGGATGAACTTGCACATTAGATGGTATTTTTAATTTATGTATTTGATTTTCAATTACTAAAACTCTTTTATTTTATCATTCTCAATTCATTGTTATGGTTTCTTCTCCGAATAATCATATAATTTATTCTGTTTACGGATTCAGTCATGCTTTTTTATTAAATGGATTGGTTCTTTGATTATGTTTGAATCAATTATTTATCTAAATTGATTTAGTTCTTTGCTGCAATATCGCTCCCTGAGTATATTGTCGTTGTTGGATTTTCTCAATAGGGATAATAATTTACGTATTTTAAAAATGGTGAATGATTTTTCAAAGGGTTACATTTGGTTTAATTTTGGTTTATAAATCTATATCTTCCATTTGGGAATTTTGAGAATTGAGTTATTCAATAAATTAAGAATAATTAAAATATCAGATTTGCGCAAGGGATTTCTGTGACGCCCCCAAATCCCCACGTACGGATACGGGCAATTCGAGACGTCCGGATGGTGACAACCCGGGTCACCATCCTATCTACGAGTGTCGAGTGTGTGCAAGCGACAATTGTGCAGAAGAAATACGCAGCGGATAGCAAAGACATATACTCAGTACCAGAATTTTTCTTAAATAAAATACAAAGCTGTTCAAAACATACATAATAAAATAATACCAATACAGATATTGTTTCAAAGCCAAAACCAAAACAAAAGCTCCAACTCAAAACTCAGGCGGAGCCGCATCCTCGGGCTCAGCCTCCTCCTCCTCCTCAATCCCTGCACCAAAAATCTACGGTACCAAAAAATGGTGCCGTAGGTAAGTTATAGCCCAAACACCACTAGATAAAAACATATTAAACTCCAACAATGTGCATGAATAAATGACAATGCACAAAACTCATAAACCATATTTTTCCACGCACGCCAAAAACCCATTTGGCCCAAAAACATATCTTTTAAATAAAATCTCGCCATTATTCCTGATAACGGCCCAAAACATATCGTTTAAAACCAAGCCTCGCCATTATCGCCGATAATGGCCCAAACCACCATTTTCCCCGAAAATGGATCCCAAAACCATACCTCACCATTATCCCAGATAATGGCCCAAATCAATAAACCACCATTTTCCCAGAAAATGGATCACAAGTCCTCAACACATCCTCGCCATTTTTCCAGAAAATGGCCCGTATCCGAAAACCATAAAAACCAATCCGATTATGCATGCACCATGATCTCCCCTAGGGATCATCCGCACACTCTGGCTCTGTGCCACACCGCAGGTAACGTCTACGCGTGTGACACCTACACGAGTGATGCCTAGACTCGCGCCTCGCGCGTACCTGGCCAGGCCATCCTCTAGTCCCCGCCACTCTAGGGACCACGGAGTCGACACGACAGCGTTACCGTATCGTGCGATCCGGTCGTCGCCCAGCGACAACCCAGGGGATGTCACTCAGTATTATCCACTCCCGAGTGACCAGAGGAGCTCCACCGAGATAATAACCCATCCCGGCTTGGGCTCGTGATACGCACGCACCCGAAAATCCATTTACGCCAATAAAACAGGATTTTCTCAATTAAAATAAAATACACGTGCATGCACCATGTAAATGCAAATCTCAATGCTCGACAAATACAACCAACCATAAAACAACAATTCAAGCAACTCCGTCCTCCATCCATCCGACCCCCGAACTCCTCGGACTCAGTCCGGAATCAGCAAACCAACCAAATAAATTATTGTAAGAGCAAAATATATTTAAATCTAAAAGTAGAGTTTGGAAAATACTTACAGTGCTATATATGATTTTTAGAAGGTTCGGCGCGCGGCAAACGATGGGCGGAAAGCAACGTAACAGTGCAAATGCACTGTAGCCATGGGTCGCAAAATACCCATTTTTGAAGGGGACAAACCAAGACACCAAATTGATAGGGAAGGTCTAGGGATATTTATGAATCTAGTGGAAGTGAGTTTTGGCCGTGGGTGGCGGCGCACGGTGGTGGATCGGCCACTTGAAGTCAATTTCGGCCTTGGAGAGTGAGGGAGAGTGAGAGCTCTACAAAGCTCCGTTGGTCATGAAATTTCTTGGAGAGGTTCATGAGAATGAGAGGAACAAGATGGTGGTGGTGAAACACCACGGGTGGCCGTGTACGGCGGAGCACGGTGGTGCAACCGAACGTGTAGTTTGAGAGACCCATATGAGAAAGAGTGAGAGTTAGGGAAAAAGAAAGACATGGGGAGGAAGCTCTTGATGTGGTGAATCCATTGGTGGTGTTTGGTGGCTGATTTGGCCGTGTATGGTGGTCCAAAAATGAGAAAAAGGCTTGAAGACCCATATGTTTGGAGGAGAAATGAGAGAGATCGGGTGGCCGGCGTTGCACACCTCCAGTGCAGTAGAGCTCGCCGGTGAGGGAGGAGCATGCCGGAGGTGGAGGTGGGTCATGGCGGTTGGAGGTGGCGCCGGCTGGGTGGGTCAACGGAACGGGCGGAGGGAGAGGGAAAGACGCACGGGCTGGAGGAAGGAAGAAGAAGAAAAAAGAAAAAGAAGAAAAAAGAAAAAGGGAAAGAAAAAGAAAAGAAAAAGGAAGAAGGAAAAAGAAAAGATGAAGGAAAGAAATGAGATCCAGTCCTCACTTTCGAGATCCATAAACTGATCTGCCGAAAACGATATTAAAAACATAAACGACTAAAATAAATTAAACTCTACATCAAATAAATAAATAAACACCATTTAAAATATTTTAAACCCAACGTCAAGCTAAAATATAATAAATAACTAGTAAAAACCAACTATTAAATTTTAAATCCAAAAACGAGCTAAAATAAATTAAACAGCAATTTTAAACTCAACAGCAAATAAAATCTAATTAAAATCCGATAATTTAATATAAAAGCACTATAATATTAATTAAATTAAAACCACTCCTTCAGTGAAAATACACGTAAAAGCGGGTCATCACAATTTCTGACGCTATACTGTTTGTCAAATTTGAGTACTTCTTCCATTAGTAACTCTGCTTCACTTTAATTTACATTTAAAATTAATCTTTATTCTCCATTAATCATTTAATATGTTTTTTAGTTTCTTTGTTCCTTTTGCTATTGTTTTAATTTGTCTCCATGTGGAATTGACACTTCAAAGTTGTGCCACAACTACCGCGTTATTCTTTGGGCATAATCAAATTTTGGCGTCGTTGCCGAGGAGATGGTAGAAGAATTGTTAGATAGTTTTTCTTTTCAATAGTTTGTAAAAGTAGTGATTCGTTCCATCTTTTAGCTTGCTGCATCTTTATTTTATTTTCTTTTGCTTTTTGTAGTTTTTGTTTTTTTTTTTTTTTTGTATTTTTCTCTACCTTGCATGCACAGGAAAAGAGATGCCTTGGGTCGGTTTGCTTGTAAACCAGTGTTAGAGTCAGAGTCAGTCTAATTTTTCTAATAATTTGTTTGATAATCCATCTAGTCCCAAAAAAATAAATGTGCACAAAGATCAACCTAGAACTCTACATGAGTACCTTCACCCTACAAGCATAGCAACAACATCATGCATTATATTTCCACCAAATATTCCTCCAATAGATTTCAAACTAGGTATAATACAACTTCTCCCTACTTCTCATGGTTTAAAGAGGGAAAATCCATATGTACATATTAGGGAGTTTGAAGAGGTTGTTGTTACATTTTATGGTCAACTTGGCCCTATACATATTATTCGACTTAAGTTCTTTCATTTCTCACTAAAGGATAAGGCGAAGAGTTGGATGTATTAATTAAGACCATGGTCGATTGAGTCATGGGCTGAGACGACCCAAATTCTTTTCAATAAATACTTTCCTCATCATAAGACTAATATTTTGAAAAGGCAACTCTCAACTTTTACACAAAAGGATAGTGAGACTTTGTATCAAGCATGTGAACGTTTTAAAGAGTTACTTAGCTTGTGTCCCCATTATGGTTATAAAAACTGGCGTTTAGTTAGCTATTTTTATGAATGTCTCACTCCTAGAGAGCTTCAATTTGTTGAAATGATGTATAATGATGAGTATTTGCAAAAGGACCCAGATGAGGCAGTAGAGTATTTGAATGAACTTGTAGAAAAAGCTCATAGTTGGATAGAACCAAATACTTTTAACAGTACCAATCGAGCATGTTCCAATCAAACTCATTCTAGTGGAGGCATCTATCATATCAAAGAAGAAGATAACTTGAAGGTAAGGATGAAGGGCCTAACTAGAGAGTTAGAGGCATTGAAGATGAAGGAAACTATGAGAGCTCATATTATTCCCCAAGTTGATGCCTCTAAACTTTGTTTTATTTGTCAGGGAGTAGATCATATTGCACAAGATTGCCTAACACTTGCTGAGATGAGAGTAGTGTATGAGGAACATTGCAATTCTTTTGGCATGTATAAAAAACCATTTTCATCCGACTCATATACATACAATTCTGGTAGGAGAAATCACCCAAACTTTAGCTGGTAGTCTGAAAACCAGCTGCCTGCACAGCCCCCTAGATCATATCTTGCACCATATCATGCATCTTCTTAGTTTAGGAACTCCTTGGAAGATACTTTACATGCTTTTATTGAGGCATAGAGTAAAACTAATCAAAAGTTTGAATATTTGATTACACGGGTTGTTGAAGAAAACAAGGAGATAAAAAGCCATGTATTCAAGATGATGAGCTACTTGAGTGTGAGTAAGCGTGACAAGTTCCCTTCTCAACCTCAATCCATACCCCAAAGTCAACATATGGCGTAAGGAAATTTGAAAGAGATCGATGTCATTGTGACAAGAAGTAGCAAGTCCGTACACATCCCAACAACTGATAAGTTACAGGATATTGAAGAGGAACAAAGCAATAATAGTACAGAGTTTCCCAAGGAAGTCAAGGTAATTAAGAGCCTAGTTAAGGTACCATTTCCTCAAGTTTTAAAATCTGGTATGCGAACTTTAGATTCTAGTAATGAAATCTTGGAGAACCTCAGGTAGGTAAAGATTAACCTTCCTCTTTTGCATGTTATTAAACAAGTTCTCACTTATGCAAAAGTTCTTAAAGATTTGTGTATAGTTAAGAGGAAGCACCATGTTAAGAAGACAACATTTATGGCAGAGCAAATTAGTGCTCTAATTGAGCAGGGAATTCCTCCTAAGTACAAGGATCCTAGTTGTCCAACGATTACATGTAGTAGTGGTAATCATGAGTTTGGGCAAGCCTTGCTAGATTTTAGAGCTAGTGTTAATTTGATGTCTTATTCTATTTATTTGCACCTTGGTTTGGGTGAAATTAGGTCTACTTCTGTTGTGCTTCAGTTGGCTGATTGTTCAGTTAAGAAACTGAAAGGGATAGTTGAGGATGTTTTGATCAAAATTGACAAGTTTTATTATTTTGTTGATTTCTTAATTTTGGACACTCAGTCAGTTGTTGAGTCTAACTATAAGGTTCATCTCATATTAGGTAGACTTTTCGTTGCTACGGCTAATACACTTATAAATTGCAGGAATGGGTTGATGAAACTATCTTTTGGAAACATGACCATGGAGGTCAACATTTTCCATATTGAGAAACAACCAATAGATGACGAGTGCCACCAAACGTACACGATTGACACACTCATAGACAATGGAGTTCACATAACTCATGATTTTGATCTCCTTGAATATTCTCTTGTTAATTCTGAGTTTGATACTATTAGTGATTCATCTGATATTGTTGATATTTATTCTATTTTTTATAAAACTCAGGATTATGGAACACAGGCATGGCAACCGAAATTTGAGGAGTTACCTAAGAAAGGTGAAAAACAAATTCCTTTAAGTATGGAAGCACCAAGAGTGAAATTGAAACCTTTGCCTTAGTCTAAAATCTATAAGGTTAAAATGAAAGCGTTTCATGATAAAAATATTTTTAGCAGGACGTTTAAGCCTAATGACTGAATACACTTATATAATTCTAGACTTCAAAAACACCTAGGAAAACTTCAGTTTAGGTGGACTAGTCCATTTTTAGTGAAACAGGCTTTTGAAAATGGGGCAGTAGAAATAGAGGATCCTAAGAATGGTCGGATATTTAAAGTAAATGGTCAACACATTAAAGTATTAATTGATAGACAAGTTTCAGAAGTGGAAGACATTCCACTTGTGGATCCGATCTATCAACCTTGACCACACCACCCATGTATGTTTTTCTTTATTTGTTTTGTTTGTTTTTTTTTTCTCTTATTTTCTTTCTTTTCCTTTTTGTTTGCTGTTAGTTTTCTTTGTTTTTGTTTGCAGGATAGTTTCATTTTATCATTTCAGGTTACCATCTTTGGTGCTTAGCGAGCTACCCTCGTCACTCATCAGGTGCATTCTACCATTTTTAGTTACTCTCCATTCAATTTTTATTCTTAAACATTGAGAATAGTGTTTCATTTAAGTTGGGGGTGGTGGTGCAAATTTAGTATTTAAAATGCTTGTTGGAACTCTATGACATATTTTTATGTGTTAATTTTTTACATCACACATACATCCTTTCCACATTTGCACTCATTCTCATTCATAGCCATCTTCGTGAATTCACCAAACCCATCATAATCATTTTTTACTGAAGCATTCATAGAACTACTAATGCACTCATCCAAACTTTGTGGTAAGATGGTGGTTTGATATATGTAGCTAGAGAACTCTTTTGCTTAAGTATTTATGTGAGTTTGGAGATGATTGAGAGCCTACAAATGCAGTAAATTGTGATAAGTGTTCATTGATTTGTTGAATTGGGTATTTCTTTTGAAAATATCATTACATGAATTGTGGTAAGATGATGGATATACTTGAAATATAACGAATGTCAACTTAGGATCAATGTTTGAGCCTTTCAAGTTAACCATTTTTATCAGACCCCTAGTAGCCAACTTTGAGCCATTAAACACATGTAGCTTTTTCTTTTCATATGCCCACATCATCGATGCCTCTCCACATTAGAGTATAGGCTATATATTAATTTTTCTATCATTTTTACTTCCAAGTGTATACTAGGTGTGGAATTTGCATTTTCTTTCTTTTGTTTTATCATTTTCAATTTAAAAAAAAAAAAGAAGAAAAAAGAATAAGAGTATAAGTTGCAAAGTGTTCAATTGAGTGAGCTTCAAAGGTAAAAAAAAAAAAAAAGTGTCAAGGTTGGGCAGAAATGGCAACAATATCAAAGTGGCGTGTATTTGTTCATCAAATTGTTGAAAAAAAAGAAAAGAGGAAGAAGAAGGAAAATCATTATTATTCGATGATCTGAAAAGTTGGAGAGTGAGAAGTATGGTCTACTGAGATATTTAATAAGATTATCTTTGTATGTACTTGAAAGTTTTTGAATCATTTTCATCTTTTTTTTTTTCCATATAGCCCTGAACCCAAGCCACATTATAACCTTTTGTGCTGATTGTTCTAATCCTAAGTAAGCTTTTGGAAAGCGTGTTGGAAGTCTCATTTGTTAGTTCCTATCATAAGATCAATGTTTGCTTGCTTTTTGTACATAATTGCCTAATTCTCCATGAGAGTGTGTGTACACTCATTGTCAACTCCATAAAGAGAATCCTCACATGAAACACTTTTATACCCATGACTTATGGGGTTGAACATTTCGCTTAAGATGTTCTTGATGTTGCATGTGTCAGGGCCTCTAATTAGATGGATATAGTTTGAAACACACACACTCTGTGGATTGCTATAAGTGGATTGCTTGTGATAGGGTTATTGAATTCCTAAAATTACTTCGACATGCGAATCTGGAAAGTGTGACTTGGTGGCCTTTGTGCTTGATTTTCTTTGGTTTCTTTCATTGTTTTGGCATGAAAATTGATAGGGACTATCAATGTGTAAGTTGGGGGGTGTGATGAGTGGGTGAAAGTGCACTTTAAATACCATATTATTGAATTAAAATGCTAAAATATGAATAGAAATAATAGATATTAATGTGTATTCTTGAATTGAGTTTTTATTTACTTTGAGATACTCCTAAGCAGATTTTTATGTTTAACTTTAGAGTTTATAAAAGAGTAAGTCAAAACCTAGTCAAATTCAAATGAGGACTTTCAAGGGGTTTTAGAGCAATTTGGATCAAGAAAAAAGAAAAGAAAAAAAAATCACTAAAGGAAACTGCAAGAAGTCCAAGTCTAAAATTCGCTAGAAGACAACCTGGACATATTTTAGTATTTTAATCGTAACTTTTTACTCATATATCAGGTTGATGCGATTCTTGATGCGTTATAAATATATCTTAAATGGCTATAAATTTGTCTCCAATAAGAATTTCAAAATTCAAACTCCTGAAGTGTGTACATGGCTGCCAAGATGAATCCTAAAATTTAGGAATTGTTTTTTTTTTTGTAGAATTATGAAAACATTCGGGTTTCTTTCTTACCCTATATAAGCATATCATTAGCACAAAATAGAAAAGGAGGAGAGATACAAGAGGTAGATTTAAAGAGAGGAGAAAATCACTTTCATGGCCGCTGTTTGATTTATTTTTCTCTGAAATTTTTTGTTGTCTATTATATTTATGGGTAACTAAACTCTCAAGTAGGGCTAGATTATATGATATTTTTAATTTATTGACTCACTCAAAAATGAGTAGCACTAATGCTATCCCAAGTGCAGGAGGATGTCGTGTAATAATAAGAAATAAATTCCTAGATCGTCTCCTCAGGGAAAGTTACTCAAAATTTAAACTCGTTGAAAAATTGTGAAAAACTTCACAAAGAGAAAATAAGTGGATGGTATGTGCAATGGATGGAGAAGTTACTAGTCATGGACTAGATTCATATTTTTAGATTTGTTTGTCGGATTTGAGTGCAGCGATGAAAAGTAAGGAATTAAAATGCATGAAACTAAATTAAAATTGCTGAAATTAATAGACTGAAATTTAAAAGAGCAAGAAAAATAAATGACATTAATTTAAATAATAGGAATTAAAGATGCAAGAAAATAAATGACATTAACCTAAATAGAGGAATTAAAAGTGCGAGAAAAATAAATGATAATGATTTAAATAAACAGAAATTAAAGGTGCAAGAAAAAAAATAAATGACAATAATTTAAATAGACAGAAATTAAATGTGCAAGGAAAATATAAGACATTAAACTGAAATTAAATAAAAACAGGAATTGTAAGGAATAAACTTGATGTTTGGAAATGGAGACTGCGTTCTCCAATCCAAAAATCTGAACTTCCAAATAAAATGATTTCTAAACATAAACGCTCTAAATAAAATGCATCCTAAAAGAAATTGAACTCTCAATTAAATTAAACTTTCAAATAAAATACACACTCAAATTGAAGTTGAGCTCTAAATAAAATAAACACTCAAAGAAATTATTTCCTAGAGGAACACAAAGAAATTGAAAATGAAAACTAAGTTGAAAGTTCTCTCTTCACCATTCAATTGAAATTCAAAACAAAAAGAACCAACTTCTTATGTAACTCTCTTGAAAATTAATCTTCAAACCTTTAATGAAAACTCTAGAACAACTCTTTTACTTCTTGAAATTAACTAACACACTTGCTAGAATTTAAAGTATTACACTTAATGAACTAAAATACTAAAGCAATTCTTAGCACATTTAATAAAAACTCTAAAACAACATAGCATTGCAACCAAAAGAAAAAGAAAAAAAATTCCGAATACTAAGACTTGAATTTTGCATTTCAACACAACTCCATCTTTATTTCATTCACACATCCCCACCTACTAACCAATTTAAAAATCAACTTAACAACAATTAAATTACAACTTGACTAAAACTTCATGCAAGAATTAAAGTAGCAACAACTTAATTAAAAATATGCTAGGGAACATAAGAACCACACTAAAACAAAGCATAAAAAATTCTTCCTCCTCTTTGCAGTCCGTAAGTTCTCCTGCTTTTATAGAGTATGCATGAGAAAATTCTGTCCGTGATTTATGCATGTTTTCGGTGCATGATGCTGCTGTTTTATCTGCTGCAATTTTGTCTGCTGATGCAAATTGATGCTTCTTCATTTTCTTCTGTTGTCCGAGTGATTCCTGTGTGAGCTGCCGTGATTTTCTGCATGTGCTTTCAACTGGTGAGCTGTTTTCGGTGGACTGAATGAGAAACTTGCTGCTGTCAAAGTGAAGATGCCGTGATTGTTGCTTTGCATTGAAGTGAAGGTGCCGTGTTTAATTTTTCTGCTTTTGTTCTTGACTTTTTCTGCATGCTTTGAGTGATGCTTTGATTTGCTTCTGCCGTAAGTCCAAGTGAAAAGAATCCGTGTGGTGTTGATTGCATATTTCCTCTACAAAATCTGCACTAAGTGAAAGATGGAATCAAAATTTGGTGGACTTGATTAAAGCTTCACATGGGTAGTGGGTGTAAGGATTCTTGGTGGTTGGTTGGCTAGCTTTTCCTATCATCATCCGTGTAGTGTTCTTTTGGCATCTAAAAAAATCTGCACTAAGTGAATGATGCCAAAATAATGAATGAACAAAAGAATGGAGTGGGGCTGGATGTTGGATGAGTGATTGCCGAAAATGGTGAAGAGAAATGTAGGTGAGTGGAAATTGGCCATGTTAGTGAATGATGAATTGTTAAAGGAAGAAAACACTAGTGTGGGGTTGGATGTTTGTGAGTGATTTGAAGTGAATGGAAGTAAGTGATGATTTAGTGGAGGTGGCTGAGTATGTCAAAGGAGAAAGCAATTGAGGGGTTGGTTTTTGTTTAGTGGAAGTGGGTGGAAGTGAGTGGAAGTGGGTCCATGTTAGTGAATGATGAATTGTTAAAGGAAGAAAACAAAAGTGTAGGGTTGGATGTTTGTGAGTGTTTGCCGTGCATTGTGAAGAGAAGATGCTTATTTTCCTGCATGTGGTTTGCTTTATTTTTTCTCATGTGTGCCGATTTTTTTTCTGCATGTATATCTTCTTCCAATTCACTCCAGCCGAAATTCTCACAATCCACTCCACAAACTTTGTCACTCTACAAGTCAAGCTTCCTATAGAGAATTAAAATTCCACCGATTCTACACCTCAAACCAAGCACATGGAACCTCTAATTTCTTTCTAATCCAACCACCCTTTTTTATTTCTTTTCTTGTGCAACTCTCACCAATCCAAATCAAGGCATTTTAGCCAACATCAAATAGTTCCAACCGGATCTCATTTGAATTTTATTCAAGCTGAAAATATGAAAAAAGAAATAACACTAAAAAAAAAAAAAAAATATGTTATATATTTGAATAGATATTGCCCAATTATGTCTTAGTTATAAAATTAAGCATAAACATGATATTAATCAATTAAAAATCACAATTCGTATTTATGCTTATTAACCATTTTTCCATCTAAAACCAATAAATAATGTCACGAAGCAATTGAAATACATTGGTTTTAAATAGCTAAAATATGCAATATCTCAGCTCAATCATTTATGTATTTGATTTTCAATTACTAAAACTCTTTTTTTTTTATCATTCTTAATTTATTGTTGATATTTTCTTCTCAGAATAATCATCTAATTTATTCTGTTTATGGATTCAATCATGCTTTTTCTATTGAATGGATTGGTTCTTTGACTATGTTTGGATCAATTATTTATCTATATTAGTTTAGTTCTTTGCTGCAATAGATTGGTTCTGTCTCTGGTGCACCCACTTTGGAAACAAAGTGTTTTTTTGGTGGTATTTTCTGTATGCACACTCGAGGCTTCGAGAATAATAAGGGAAAGATTCACATTCTGTTTCTGTTAGATTAGCTACCAGGGTTTGCACAACCCTACCACGGAGGTTAAACATTGCCTCTGATGTGATATGATGTTCTTGTATGATGATGGTCAGTTATGCTATGCCAAAAGTATTTGGAATAATAATATTTTTGAACATTCACTCTAATATTTTTAATAATATGTTCTAATTCTGCATTTTTACCATATAAATATTTTGTTATGCATTTTGGACTTTGTAAATGCTCATGTTTACACACTGGTATATGTTCACTGCTTACTGAGTTGTTAATAACTCACCCCCTTGTCTCCACAACATTTTTCAGATAATCTTGATGGTTCAGCTAGGGAGCAAGAATATGCGGTGTCAGAGAAGTTTGATGATCATAGAGGAATAAGTGCTCGAGGGTACAAGCACTTATTTGAGTTATAGTTAGTAAATTGGTTATTTTTGTTGATTGTTTTTATATGTTGAGTTAAGGATTTTTTTTTATTTTTAATTTTTTCCAAATCGGGTTTTCATGTACTGGTGATAACATGTGGGTGCGTGCGTATCACGACTCTAAGTCGAGATGGGACATTATCTTAGTGGAGGTTCTCTGGTCACCCGAGAGCATATAAAACTGAGTGATGTCGTCTGGGTTATCGCTGGGTGACAATGGGTTCGGTCGAGACGGTAACGATCTCGTGCCAACTCCGTGGCCCTTCTATTGGCAGGAGTTAGAGGATGCCTAGTCACGTATGCGCTAGGTGCGGAGCTAGACATAGCTTGTTATGAAGTCACATATACAGTCGTTACCTATTGTGTGACAAAGGGAGTCAGGGTGTGCAGATGGTCTCTAGGGGAGACCATGGTACATGCTTAATAAATGGATATGTTTGGGCCAATGGAGTTTTTGGCATATGTAGTTAAAATGTATCGTTTTCGAAAAAAAGAGGTGGAAAGTGTTCTTTGTACTCTTTGGTAATATGACTATTAATTATGTTGGTGGTATAAATGTCTGTTTTAAACTCTTGGTTGTTGCTTGTTTGTTTTCTGCTGAGATTGTGAAATCTCAAGTGGTGTTTCCACCTGCTGTTCCATTTCATAGAATCGTAACTTTAGATGCAGGGGATAGGTTTGAGCTTTGAGGAACTAACCCCACCCGATGAATGAAGACTTGGAGTATTTGTAGTGGTGATTCGAGAGTTTTATCTTTAGTTTATTTTATCAGTTGGAGAACTGTATTAACTATGTGAGGAGTATTTGATTGGGTTGTAGACTTTCACTTTCTAGTGCATAGCTTGAACTGCCTTTATTTTTTCGCTACGTATATTTAACATGTACACATATTGCATGTTTACACATACTTGCACTCTGCATTGGCGTGTGTGACCCGAGTGGCCATCACTTCGGCATTGCGACTCCTACCAGATCACAAGTGGGAGTTGAGGGCGCCACAGATGGTATGATTTGTAACACCCTAATGGAAGGTCCAAGTTACATGACTTATACTCTAAAAGGACTAGTCAATGATATAATTAGAGTCCCATTGGAACTTTATAAAGAGTAAGAACTTCTCATTCCTAAGCAATGTGGGATCTCATACATCACCTACTCTTATTCTTATCATATAGCGTATCAAAATCTCCTCCCTTAAATTTTCTATATTCTCGTCGGGTCATTCTATCGTAGGTAGCATAGCTCAAGTCCCACATTTTTTGTCGGGGTCAGTTCTGATACCAACCTTTATGCCGCAGATTATGTGGACTTTGTTTTCGTATTATTTGGAGCTAAAAAACAAGCATGGAAATACTGTTTCTGCCAATAATAGGTTTAAACTACTAATAGAGAAAATAAAAATGACAAAGTTAGATGACCTTACCGCGGTCTATTTGCATTACTTTATCGTCAATAGCCACAATAGTTAAAAAAAGAAGAAGCATATACATAAATTAACATCCGTGAAAAATGCACGAAAATGTGACTTTAAATAATTTCAAAATATGGCCCAATAATTTGCAAAACAACTTTTAATTCAATCTAACTTCTTTAGGAGTATAATAAATCTGAGCTTCCATTCATTTCCCAGCTCCTTGTCTACCTTCGAAACAAATTAAGCCTAAATATTGAGATCTAACACTTGAGTTTGTTAAAACAAATATAAATAATTAAATCTAATTATTGCTATAAATTTAAGCTTTTTGAACCTTGGTTCTATATTTTATCCATTTAATTAAATATTTTATATAGTATGACTTATTTAATACAACTCATTCCAGCAACTTTTGGAGAAAGAAATTAACCTTACTGCTGATAAATGATGCAGTATGCCACGTAAAGCTGGTTCGCCAAAGAAAAGAATAAAAGTTAGCGGTTGGAATTATCGACTAAAATCAATTCATTTATTGCGGACTAACCACGATCTCCCAAATTGCTCTACTCGGCACAAGTCCTTCACTTCCCCACCCACCAGTCAGCTTTTTTACGGGATTAGCTTCTTCTTCTTCCTTTATTTATTTATTTATTTTTATTTTTATATAAAATTGAAAAAATAATAGGTCTATTAATAATTAAGTTGAGATGAGTTGAATTTGAATCTAAACCTAGCCTTAAGTTGGGTTGAAATTTAGTTGGAAGAATCCACTCTATTGCCAACACAACTAGATTTGTTCTAATACAATGTGTGCTTCTATCTATTAACAACTGTTAGGAAATATACAATAATAAAATAAAAATTACAATAAAATAAAAATTTAAATGAAATCAACTTAGATTGAGGTAAGAAAATCTCGATCTCTTTAAGGAGATTGAAGCCATCTACAATATATAAAGTTTAAATTGAACTGATGCAGTAAACCTCATCTTAATTTGTCTCTTCCACGATACAATAACTCAATTAATCGTTGTATATCTCAGATCAACTCTATACAAGTGATTGAGCTTACAACTCCTCTAAAAATAACACATTTCTTTTTTCTAGAGAATTCCCAATAATCTCTAAGCGCTACCTTATTTTTTCTTCATGATAAACTTCTCACTATACGTACTATGATGGACAAAAATAGATAACTTCAACTTTTCTATTTTTCGTACACCCCAATAGTCTACTTCTTAAAGCCTTTTTTTTCTTTTTCACAATACTATACGTTAGTTTGTTTTTTCAGATCCCATGTGCTCTCGGCCTGCTTCTAGATTGTTGGAAACAACTGAAATAATCCATACACCTAGCTTGTTTTCCTTACCCATTAAAATCAAATGTTGAAGATTTTTTTCTTAGTTGGCTTATTCACTTTCACTTTGAAATTTTGAATGCCGAAAAGAAATGAATAAATCTTCCTCAACAGAAAAAAAGAAAAAAAGAAAAATTGATTCCGTATAATCCTTCCTCAACAGGAAAAAAATAAATAAATAAATAAAATGAAGGAATGCAGTGGTCATATTAAAATAAAAAAAGAAAAAAAAAACCTTACTAGCAAATACAATTTATTAAAAAATACCAACATTCCCCCACTATTTTTTAATATAAAAGAAATATAAATAAGAGAGATACTTCCAGACAAATAATGATTATTTTGCATCATGAAGGTATGCTCTTCGTTGAACCCTCACTTAGTAAAACAATAATTTTTACTCCAGAATTAGCAGTAGTTTTAGACTTGAACTATAACTTCTAAAAGGAAATAAAAAATTACTGCTCACACATAACAGTCTAGGTGTTAGCATGAGCTTTATTAATTAGAACATTACGGCCTTGTGCTATAGCTTATTGCTGGTTTCAAGAGTGTATTTGAGAACAAGTCTAATTGTCATGGAAAGCGATCCCACTCCCATACTCACATAGGAAAAATCTGTCAATGATGCTACTGTAATTCAGACACCTTACTCATAAGAGCTATAGATTTTCATCAAGAGTATTAAAAAAAAAAAAAAAAAAAAAAAAAAAACTCATCATGTCAATCATTATAGGATGAATGCACTTACAACATAGGAATGGAAAAACTCTCAAATAAAATAAATAGAGCATTTCTTACGACTGCCAAATGATTTGTTCTTCTCATTAAATCTAGTTCTCAGGATCTCTGATCTCTGAGTTGAGTATCTTCATATATGGTTCATAACTGTATGGACTTCAATCCCATTCCCCTCGATGTATTCCAAACTCTTTCTCTTGTCAAGGCCTTGGTTAGTGGATTTGCTAGATTATTATATGATTTAACATAATCCGGTTAATGACACCACTACTCAAAGAGGATCTCATAGTACTGCATTTTCTTTTTGTTGGTCTGGATTTACTATTGTAGTAGCGGTTTTGTACTCTGCCAATAGTAGCGGTTTTGTACTCTGCCAATAGTAGCAGAATTCTCACAATAGATTAATATGGGTGTAATTGGTTTTTCCCACAATTGAATCTCATGTAGTAGACCACATAATAAACTTCCCATAAAAGACGGGCTCAACAACTATATATGTAGAAGACATGCCCCTTGACATCGAAAGAGCTAATAACAACTAATGGGTCTCTGTCTGATCATTTTTGTAATCTTGTTAGGAAAGTTTTAAGTATATAACTAAGTGTTAGTGAAATATACAATACAATGAAATTAACATTTAAACGAAATCAATTTGGACCGAGTCACGAAAATCTCGCTCTCTTTAAAGAGATTCAGGCCCTCTGTGGCATTATTAAAACAACATTTTTTCTTGCTTTAGATATATTCAACGGACCATTATTTTGTTTTTAATTTGGAAGAAAAAAGACTATATAAATTGTAAACTTCATAAATATTTAACTCGGATTGGTTAATTTTCTCTCCAATTGTAAGCTTATCATGAGCTATTGAGATGGATGAGCGATTTGCTACCAAGATTGGCAGAAGGGTAATGAGATGTCTTTGAGCTATTTCATGAATAAATAACATCCCAATGTTGGCATATTGCTTTTGTTTTTTGAAGTTTCACCCAAGATTGAATATTAGGTCTTCTAGTATTGCAGTGGGGCATTACAAGGGTAACAGGAGTTGAGGTCATAAAGGGCATGATTTGAGAAGAGAAATGCGGGAGCAATTATATCATTGAGAAGAGTGGGTTTCACATGCAGCCATTCCAATAACATATGATTCACTAAGGATTTCCACAAGTTAACTCAATCAGCTATGATAAGTTATATGTAGCAATAATGGCGACAATGTAAAGAAATGTAGGCCATGTTGGTTCTCTTGGGAGCAATGAGACTCATTGACGGCTTTCAAGGTAGTAAAGAGCTCAATTATACCAATTGTAAGCGGATTTTTCCACTTCGACCACAGGCCCATAAGGCAGGCCCAAATAAGGGGAGCCTGGTCTAGTTGGATGGCCCCTCGGCCCACTAAGGGCCCCAGCCTCAAAGTTGAGGTTGGCCCATGACCACAATTACACGAGAAGTCCAAAAATGAAAGGAAGGGGGGGCACTTTGCACCGGCACTCCCTTATGATGCCTAGCCACAAGAAACACTGTATAGACAGGTGGGCGAGAAATGCAGGGAGACCTTGATCTTCTGATAGCAAGGGATGAGGAGCTTGACAATGTGCACTCGTAGGATAGAAGGGATAGGAAGCCATGCCGCATTAGTGGTGCTACTCTAGAAGTCACGCCACATTAAAGGAATCTGAGTAAAATAATAGTTGAAGGGACATATACTCCTGCCATGGGGTATGGACGATTCCCTCTTGAAACCTAGTATACAAGCCGATCCCCAGGTACGAAGAACACTCTATAAACTCTCTACTCTCGCGCATGAACTACTAAGGTAATACTAACCTAAGCATCAGAGACTACTAGGCCTTCACCAAGGCCCCCGACTCTTTGTGTTTTCTCTAAGTCTACAAGCCTAATACCGAAGACCCGAGTCTCTAGAGTTTGGCCCAAAGGGATACAAAACACGACATTAACAATGGCGCCGATTGTGAGATCTCCATAGACTTCACGAGTCTTTCGTATGCTTTCGAAAACTTGTTCTCAGACAACTCGGGGATAGAAAGAGGCAACATAGATAAACGTGGAAGCAAGACTCATAGAGATGGAACAATTGGTAGGGAGGTTGATTGTCGACGTGGCGACCCTCTTGAAGGAAAATGAGACGCTCAAGGGAACCATTAATGAGCCAGACAATGACGTAGAGCCTAGCAATAGTGAGCGTGTTGGGTCCAGGAAAGCCGGAGGGGAAGGTGACATGGAGGATGAGAGAAAGTACATGCAGAACAAGCTGCGTAACCTCAAAGGAAAATATGAGAAAATGGCAAGGAAGTTGGGCACATCATCATTGGTAGACCAACTGCTCACCAGCGCGGGCCTACTTTACAGTGATGAGGTGATGGTTGTTCCCTTACCAAAGAAGTTTCAAGTCCCCCTCATCAAGATGTATGATGGGACCAGAGACCCCCTTAAACTCCTGGAAATCTTCAGGATTCACATGACCCTACACGGCTTCCTAGGGAAGGTGGCCTGCAGAGTTTTTCCATTGACCTTAAGGGGTCGGTAAGGGTATGGTTGGATTCCTTGGTGCTCAGGTCCAAAGACAGCTTCAGGGAGCTGGCCTGCCTGTTCCTCATAGTTTATGGCAAGCAAGAGAAGAAGGCGCCCTACGGCGTACCTCTTTACTATCAAATAAGGAGAAGATGAGAGCCTGGAAGAGTACTTGTCCAGGTTCAACAAGGAGCGCATAATGACGGATAACCAAGACGAGAAGATAACTCTAGTAGCGCGCCACAGTGCAGGAAATCGTGGATTACGTCGACAACTTTATCAACATTGAAGACACACTCCATGCCCCGACGGAGCCAAGGAAAGAATTGGAACGTGCAGACAAGCAAGGGAAAGCCCCAGCCAAAGGCAAGGCTCTTGAGAAGGCATAGATAGGACCAAGCGACGATAGGAGGGAAGAAGCCCCAATGAAGGTCAGTGCTCGCCATCCAAAAAGATGATCCATAGCCCCCCAAGACGACAGCCACGAGAGAATTAGTCCCCGCTACTGCACCTACCACCAGTCCACCACCCATAATATTGAAGATAGCCTTTCCTTGAAAGGGGGAAAGGAGTAAGCGGATTGACTAGGGCTGAGATATCCTCCTGGCTGTAGGCCGGAATGGGAATGGAGAAGGAGATCTCGGGAAAGGAGTGCTAAGAGGGGTAACAGGCCAAGAAAAGAGGCCAAGCTATGACCCCCGCATGGCTGTTCCAGTTTCCATGTCTGGAAGGACCCCCATTGGAGGAAATCAGGACCATTGCAGGAGGATTCATCTCTGGAGGCACGACCTTATCTAGGCAAAAGGCGCACACCAGGGAGGCTCGATACCAAGAAGTGCACTCAGCCGAGTATCACCTTGCCAAGTACAGAAGAAGTGAACCGGCCCCTATAATCTCCTTTGGAGAAGGCGACGAGGAGGGGTTCCTCTACCCACACGACGATGCCCTTAAAGGTGACTATGCTGGTCGCCAACTTTACTACAAGGAGAATCTTCGTTGACAACAGCAGCTCGGTGGACATCCTCTTCTAGGAAGCCTTCACCCAAATGGAGATAGATGCCGCCTGACTCCAATTAGCTCCTATGCTGCTAAAGAGCTTCTCTGGTGAAATGGTCCAGCCAATCGGAACCATCACGTTGTCTGTCTTGGCAAGTAACACTCCTTGCACAACTTCGGTCATAGTCAACTTGTTGGTGGTAAAGGCCTCATCGTATTATAATGCCATAATTGGTAAGCCCCCAGTGAAGCCTCCACAATTATTTGTTGATGACTCCTTTTGTCAGGCTGAAGGGGGAGTTGGGGCGCATATCACTACGGATGAAGGGAAGCTCGGCTTCAATGGAGAGGCCCCTACGTGATCACCACCAACAATAGCCCAAGCTCTTATTGTTTTCGAGACTTCTAACAGAACGAGCCACCACACTCACAGAACACCGAGCACCTGTAGAAATTTTGTTGATAAAAGTTTTATAATTTGTAATTTACATTCCTATGTTTACAGTGTAAACTCTAATAATGAAAGTGTGACTTTTTAGGAATAAAATGTGTGAACTCCTTTTCTCCATCAACATAATCTCCACCAATGAAAATTTCTATCAGCAAAATCTCCAACAACTACTTACCTTTCCATGGGGCACTAAAGGAATGAGTGTAATGCCTAAGGCTACTTTATCCCTCCAGTGGAGGAGTGCAAGTTAGCCCTCAGCAGTCCGACAACTTACCTTCCTTGTGAGCATCAACAGGCGGGAGTGGCTTCAGTCCCAGATTGCTCGATAACTTACCTCTCCACGGGACTCTAGGGGAGAGCGGGTCTAGCCCTTCGGCTACCTGACCTCCACGACGACGAAGAATAGCATCAGCACTAGCTTGACCCAACACTTACCTTTCTTGTGATGTCAAGACGATAGGCTGGACTAGCCCCCGCGGCGGCTCGACCTCCCTCACGAATGAGAGCGGATTCAACCTTCGGCTGCCCAAACAACCTACACCGTCCCCACCACGGTGAACTGCAGACCAGTTGCTCAGTTGTCTGACACTTACCTTCCCCGCAGGATACCAAATAGATGAGTGTAATGCCTAAGTAAGCTTTATCCCTCCCGCGGCGAAGTGCAGGCCAGCCCTCTGCTACTTGACAACTTACCTTCCTCGTGAGCATAACAAGCGGGAGCGAGTCTTATCTCAAATTGCCCATATAACCTACCTCCTTGTGAGGGTCGATAGTCAAAATTTATGAGACATGCCATCTAATTACCGATTAGGATTTTATATTCAGGAACGAATCATTTAGTAAATGTGTATAGATAAATTATATAAGGGAAATTTACCCAATCATAAAGTTAGTCAAAATTTGTAGATAAACATATGCAAAGTACTATAAGTTATTTAGTTGAAAAAAAAGTTACATGAGCTAGCAAATAAGTTTGAACTGCTAAAAATATATAAAAATTATTTCAAAATATAAAATGCATTTTTGCGTACTATTTGTGCACTCTATTGATGTGATTAGCTAAATTAGTTATTTTATACTAATAAAATAATACAACCAATCATATTAGTGGAGTACACAAGGAGTACATAAAAATGACTGTACATAAAATTTTTGTTTTTAAAAATGTAGATGTAGAAAGAAATCTTAGATTCCACGAACGAATAAGCCTCACAAGGAAAGAAAAATTGTTAAGGGAGGCAATATTGCGGATCACGGATCCGGAATCAAACTACATGATGTACCAACTTAAATCAGATATGCTATCTTGAGTTATATATAAAATCTTCAACATTTTAGGCCCATGCCGTTCGTACTTTCCTAGCTTAATGAAGATCTTCACAATCTTAGGCTCATGAAGATCTTCTTGACGATCTTAATTCTTTGCTTTTTTGTTTAAAAAAATAAAAAAAGAAGTTCAAAATTATATAAATCATCATAGTGAGATAATGGTATATAGTATAGAACATTTTCTTATAGCATTTTAGCTTTTCTAACTTTATAAACCTTGATGGGTACTGCTGTAAACATTATGTACATACATGATCAGATTGGCATATATGTATATATTACATTTATATACGCATAAATATGTATATATTGATATATCTTTTTGTATGCATGAATTTAGGTATATAGTGCTATATTTTCTAAATGGCGTGGAGCTGTGAGGTGATTGTATCTAACTCTCTTAATAATAGTCGTTGTTCTACGATAAGCTAGTACTTAGCTAGCCCAAAATTAGTCAATGCATTTTATTTATAAGTACGTGCGACTAAATTATAGATATTGATTGGTCCCACAGAATATGCAAAATTCAACAAGCTAATGGAGACGATCAATGAAATTAAAATTGAATATTGAACGCCACACCTTGTGGAAAATTAACTAAAAACCCATTCAATAGTTTAGTATAAGCAAATAGAACTCATTAGAAATAAGCGATTATAGGAAGAAGGATAGCTAACACTTATTTGTTACATATATAATAATATGAAGAACCTTTGAACGGTCAAGTATGAGAAGATTAATCGCCATCCATGGTTAGGGGTACTAGCTTTTTGATGTAGGTAAATCAACAAACTAACATATCAATTCATTGTATTGATCGACTGTGCATATTGACTGATCAATTTGCTTGATTGAATTGATGACCAAGATTGATTTGAAATTTCTTCCATACCCGGTTCTATATATATATATATATATATATATATATATATATATATATATCTCCAATAATGACAGGAAAGGCTTGGGAGGTATTTGTAAACATTCAATGTCTCATTCAAACATTTCAATGACTTAGTTCATTCACTACAACAAATTTACTTTTTAGGGACGACAACTTTCACCTCAAAAGATTTCAATTTCGTCTCTCAAGATCTTTTGCGACGAAATATTTTTGTATCTAATTTGTCTCAAAAGGTTTTTGGAGATGAAATTTAATTTTCATCCCAAAAAATGTCATTTCCATTCGAAAGTGTTCGAATGGATTCTTTTTTGGGACAAATTTTTTTTCATCTCTAATAATTGATAGAATGCAAAAAATACCGTTCGAACGGATTTTGTTTGGGACGGAAAAAAAAATATCGTCCTTAATAATTATAACCGAACGGATCTTTATTTTTTAGAACTAGTCACAAATGCTCATTTGTGGCGAGTAATTTTTGTTGCAAGAATCATTTGCAGCGAAACAATATTGGCCGGAAAAATTATTTGCAACCAAAAGTATAAATTCTGGAAAATCGATCTCGAAGCAACTACTTTTATGTAAAATTAAAAAATATATATAACCACTTGTTGCCTTCACCTACCAACAAGTAGTCATATAATCAAGAAAATCAATATAAAAACTGCAAAAAAACATGTAATATAAAAACTGAAAAAACCATGTAATATTAATAATTAGAAATGCCAAACGACCTGTGATATGCAAAAAACTATGGAAAACTGCCCGAGTCAGTAACAGCCAAAACAGTATCACCATCACCAAGATGCATATATGTTTTTCCGCACTTTTTCTGAGGAAAAAAGGGCAAGAGAGAGACAAAAGAGTGGAATACTCTACCTAAGAAAGACCATGGTACCACCCTTACTTTGCTGAAGCATCTGTCAGGACGGGCCAAGATAAGTCCACAAGGAGCTTGAAAAAGGGGGTTGAAAGCAGGGATCCACAGTTCATTACAGACCGAGCCATATACTAAACCCAAACCTAGCAAGGGCATGATAGTAGGAAGCCAGTGGGTAAAACAACGGGTCACGAGTCTCAAACCCCATGCATTATGGCCATGGATACTCAAAGTACTAAACTCTATAAAAGTTTGTTTTACCTCAAAGTCAATCCCTTTGGTGGTATTGACTTATTCAAATTTGGTGTTGGCTCAATATAGAAGCGAATCACACAACTGAATGTAAGAAAATGGGGGAAGTTAACAATAATAAACACGCAGTCTCCTACGAAAAAGCACAGAGCTCCAAATGATTGCCCCTCACACAAAAAGGATTTTCCTGAAGCTTAAGACAGCAGCGATCAAGTGCAAAATACAAATGAGAACCACTGACCACACTTTGTGAGAATGAATAGGTTTGTGTGTGTGTGCATGTCTGTGAAACCAAAGGACTTGAGCTGTCATCTACTACTACGTGGTGATTGCAAACACCACCAGGGAAAGGCATGTGAAAAGACTTAGTTCAGCTAAAAAACCTTGGAATGAAATGAGATATTCCCACAGAAGGGGGGTGGGGAGACAGTGACAGAGACAGAGAGAGAACATGAATCCAAAACTAAAGAAATAATATGATAGCTTGAAAGTGATACAAAAATTGGGTAGGATTTAACCATACTCTTACTAAGAATTCCTCATCTTGATAAGTAGTTGGGTTCATGAATCCAAGTAAAACAGATCGTTACTTATCAGAACAGTTGAATAAAGTAAAACAGCTCAAGACTTCTCATAACAAAGTTATTAAGAGAAAAAAGCTCCATACTCGATTAAACTTGAAAGAATGTACACCAACTACACTTAAAATTCATACTTTAATTAAGTAAAAAATTTGCAATAAATAAAATGGTGTCTCACAGGGGTATAACGTAAATAATGTTATTGGAGGTAAGATATATTTCAAGGAAATCTATGAAATAAAACACAAGTCACCAAAATGTCATCACATGTTCCTGGTACTTCTACAACCAATTTTAAAATTTAATGCAAAAATCAAGTCCGTCTTACTCTTCCATAACATCTTATAAAGATAAATAGCACTATATTGTTACAGACTCAAGCATTCACATATATACCTTCTCTCCTACTTTCTCTTGTTGTTCGTTCACTTTCTCTTGTAGTTTCTTCAAATATCTCATGTTCACCCTCAGACGCTTTTCTTGTGGACGGGAACAATACCAGAATAAGTTCACTAGGAACAGCTATAACGAAAGTCAATTCCAAAATGAAATTCACAAAATGGGATCATCTCCTCAGAAACTCAAACAAAAAATAAAGAAAATCTAACTAACAAAATCATGCCTTCACATAGCTAACGCCAAGCTCTTTTCTTCAATATCCACGATCCAAGTTACACATCACATTCTGGTTATAATCTTTTACAATCCTCATTATAATATATGTTAGAAATTATGTAAACATAGACAGCGGAAGAAATACCTCAAGGATAATTTGTGCAGTTGTTCCATGAGTGAATCCAGTGTTCAAATCGATTTCTCCTTCACTCAGTGTGTGAATGTGCTACGTAGATAAATCTAGAGACATACTCAAAATGCCCACAGCTTAAGAGTTTTCACTCCCAGAACACACTACAAGAAATCAGAGTTTTTGCAGCGCTTAAACTAGTTGCAAAAACACTTTTAAACTGCTGCATTTGATCAAATCCAGCGTTTTTAATTTCCTTGCACGTTCGCCGCTATTATCGCGTCTTTTTTTCCTAAAACAGCGACACAAATAATTTCGCTGCTAAATCTATTATTACCAGCGATTTGTTTTCCTTGCAACTACTCCCAACTTCGTTGTAAGTATCCCAGTGGAAATAAAGATATGACGCTGAGAAAACTTAATTACAGCACCCATAATCCTTGCAAATTCTCCAAAAATCGCTGCAATTGATTTAGGTAATATCAGCGAAATACCACCAAATTGTTGCAATTGCTATTATGCAGCGTAAAATAAATGCTGATATGATACAAAAATCGTTGCTATTATATAAAAACTGTTGCAACTGTGCTCAGTAAACTATAGAAAATCGTTGTTTAAGGATAAATCCAGCAATTTGAAGCGTTGTAATTACTCCATAAATCGCTGAAATAAATTGAGAAATTACAGCAATAAACTTAAAAACTGTTGTAAATAATTTTTTCCAGCATAATATAAATGCTGCAAGAAACACGAAAAGCGCTGTAACTATTTAAAAACTATTGCAATTGTTAGTGTCCATCTACGAAAAATCCTTGTTAAAGCGAAATTCCAGCAATAATAATCTTTGAAATTAAGACAAAAAGTGCTGCATTTAACATCGTAATTACAGCGCTACATGTAAAAATCGCTGCTATTAAATAGTCAATTACAGCGATTAATTTAAAAAGTGCTGGAATTGATTGAGATAGTTTCAGCGATTTGTTTAGGAAGTGTTGCAATTGAAGATTTAGTTACATCGATTAATTTAAAAAGCGCTGCATTTAATGTTGATAAATCCAGCATTTTTTTATAAACTGCTGCAATTGAATACATAATTGCAGCGATAAATTTAATATGTGCTGCTATTAACATCATCAATAATAGCGATTTCTTTCCAAAGTGCTGCAAATAAATAGGTAATTCCAGCGATTTCAATAAAAACTGCTGGAATTAAGTAATTTATTTGCAGCGTTTTACTTAAAAAGTGTTGCAAATAGTATAGAAAACGCTGCAAATATATAAAAATGTTGCAAATATGTTTTCCATGCTTTTAAAATCGTTGATAAAGGTATTATTGTAGCATTAATAAACGCTGCTGTTAGTCAAGAAATCGCTGGAATAGGTTTTCAAAAATTTTTTTTTTTACGTATGCCGCTAGTTACGCTGCTTTTATACTAATTATTTGAAAATAATCAATTAACTTTTCTTTTTAACTTTAATAATTTCAGTCATTTAATTGTTGTTTATTCAGCTATCATCTGCATCACCACAAGTTTTGAATATATCCTACATGAAACCATCACACATACACTTATTAGCAATTCTATTCCATTGCTATAACACTTATAGCAATATCAAACACCTAATTTAACTGAAGTATAACATCAAGGAAAATCTTAGGCACATTTCTCAATAGTTCTAACCTTTTGATCAAATATTATAAACTTAACACATTCGTACTTCTAAACCCAGTGGGAAATTCACATTAGTATAAGACTATATACATTGGGGTGGACCAATTTCTTCCTACAAGTTACAAACTACTAAATTAAAAAGATCCCATGATCTTTTGCTTCTAAACATTAAATGAAATTAAAACACATTTCATCCAGAATTCTTCAACTAAAATGCTCCTGTATGGACTAAAATTACTTCATGTCATCTATAGTATAATGGGCACATGAGCTTCGTGGCTTGAGTAGAACAGCTTCAACACGTCTGCATCATGTGGGGGATGATTCATCCTCTAATCATTGTTTAGCCTTTCTTCCTCTCCAACCAATAGATGTCAATGAATGTCAATAGCTTTGTTACTTAAACCAATTAATTGTATCTTGGCAAACATTCCATTTAAACAAAAATATGGAATTTATTTTTCAAACTAACTTTAATGTTCCTTCTTCATCGCCAAATGCCAAAATGGCAAACATAAAGTATGCTAAACAAGCACCCTGTAAATTGGTTACTTTCATTTACAGGAAACACTCTAGATTATGCCCATAGCAATTTTGTCCAAACATATACCTGGCTATAATTTACAGTTACTGTAAAGATGATGTGTATGATACTTCACCCAAGTTCTATATATTTTAGTTGTGATTTACAACCAGTCTATGTATATATATAGACTATATATATGCATTTGAAACTAACCATAGTACAAGCAATTACATGCTTATACATGCAGTACTCACATTTTACAAGTATAACTGTACATATTTAAATGAAAATCGTTGTGTTGATTTTCTTCAGCTATAATGACATTTGCAATCAATTTATCTTCTACACTGCCCAACCCAAATCATTCTAGTAAAATGAATCAAGCTTATATCATAAAGCAAAGCTTGGAAGCTGCAAACATGCTTGTGCTGTGCTCCTTGAGTGAAACCTATTTCCTACACATTGAAAATCACTCAGTTGCTAACTCTAACAGAATTTCATAATCAATAGGAAAGATAGAATATTACCTTATCAAGGTAAGGCCACATATCAGATTTCAGTTTGTTCAGAGGTTTACCTGCACAATTGTGTAGCATTAGAGAGCATGCTAATGAAATTTAATTAGCATAGAAAACCACATACAGTATGGTATAAAGCAACATAGATTGCTGTATGGCAATACACCTACACAGCAAATTTTGAGAACTTCACCTAGGTACCCATTTTTCCTGCACAGCAAGGCCTAAGTCCATTTTACACCATAATTTATATCCTAATCTACTAGTACTTCTATCTACATGCATATAAGGAGTTCCTCATTGAGGTATACGAGTCTATGACCATTTTACAACCCAATGGACTAGCAAAACCAAGGATTGAAGATTCATTCATATATGAGTAAGCCATGTTGCTCCATGCATACAACAATCTTTGAAGAATGGCATTTGACTTATCATGCATGATACTGCTTAAATTATACCATATTCTGACTATAAACACTAAGAATGAATCCTTCACTGAAGCTTTAGAAATATCCTGAAAACAAACAGCTTATTGATTCTAAAAGTCTCCAACAAAATATGAAAACTTAAATGATATCTTCTCAGCATTTAAAAGTTGCTTTTTCCAATGTGTTTTTACAACAGAATTCTTCTTCTTACATTGCAATTAAGTGTAAGAAGAGAACCCATAAAAGTATTAATAAATCTGAGTTCATTAGTGCAGGTAAGAACCCAAAAATGTTGGAAATAACATATGGTCATTTTGTGCATCTGTAGAGTTCTAACTTAAATTTAAAGTTTGATAAATAATCTTCTGTCATACATTAAATGAATATGGAAAGAAATGACAGTTATAGTATATATTTTTTCCTATTAACAACAAACTTCATAAATACATATGCTTACAAACAATCTACAAACATGCACACATGGCATCTTCACCCACATTCAGCCCCCCCAAATTCTTTCCACTGGTTCCGATCCATTTTTAGCAAAAACATCATTAAGATTATCTATACGTTGAATTCAGGTTAATAACCCAAACAACAATTATTACACTCTGATATACATTGTAATTGCAGTCATAAAAGAAAAGAAAAAAACCCAGAGAGACCATGCATATATAACTATGGATAGTGATAACATTAAACATGTTCCCAAGGGGGTGGATCTTATTTCCAGCCTTATAATTGCATCATGATGATATGTGGCCCTATGTTCAGTTATAAGTTTGTAAAATACAGTCTACCGTAGGGATGATCGACATGCTAATGAAATTGTCCCCGAAATTTTACACTCAACCACAGAAAGTATGTTATAAAAGTTCTAATATGGCTGTCATCCTCAAATACTTTAAAAACCTCTAAATATATTGAAAGAAATATCAATAAAAATAGCTAAATGCAAATGGCAGTCTCCAACAAAATATGTGTACATATTTCACATTTTTCAAAACTGGTTAGTTGCATTTTGCTGTGTGCGTTTAAAGGCCTATAATATACATGAAGATGTATATTATCTGTGTAAAAAAAAGTCCCATAACAGTACAGGAAAATTACTCTTTTTTTGTTTTATGACTCTAGCCTAGAAGTTGGAGATACATATCTTTCAACAAAGCCTTAGGCAAATGCTTTGAAAGTGTAGTAATCCGATGGTGGAGCTTTGCAATAAGCATAACAAGTCAAGGTTGCGTATTGCATTCACTAAACTTGACTTGCTACATTCAAGCAACAATATCATGGCTAACATCAGAAAATCTATAACCCACTGTTAGAAATAATTCACTATTAAGAGGATCAATTTATTGAAAGTGTAAGATTATTGTCTTTGCATCTTCCAATTAATTTATTGAAGTTTCTAGTTAATATTCATCATCACCAAACATAACTTCAGACATCGACAGTTTAGATTTTCAAATATCTATGAGAATTTATGATCTGATTGATCGATTAATTGGAACTACAAATATTTGTTCCATTTTCCAAACATCATTAAAGGTATCTACTATAGCTCTTTCTTATCTCCAAAGAAAGAGCTACATATTCAATAACAAACAACCAAGAGTTTCATTCATATGCTCTACACACATTATCCACTTTGCCCATCTGACATTTAGAACCAAAACTAGAAATTATGGGTCATCTGCTATCAAGTCAAACATCTATTAAGAGCATCAACAACTTACACATATATCCATACCTTGAGAGAGAATGAAAAAGAAGTGTGTACCATTGAAAATATAGCCATGCTGCGCATCAAGAACCCACAACATCCCTACATGCCCGTTCAAGATTGTGTAAAAATTGCCACTTAATATCACAATCATAGTCTCAAACAACTCGGAGAAAAATAATATTACAACACACATGATAGTTATGATCAGATGGGCTTAATGGAGAGGGTCACAGCCATGTATTTTTAGCCAACAAATCAGGAAATTATGCCTAAATCCACTTCTGTCCATGTCAAATAATCACATATGCTATGTGTTTTCATATCTAAGTCTACAACTATCTCGTACATAGTCATATGTACACCTTTCAAATCTTTTGGCATGCGAAAAGATTTGAAAGGAATGACATCATAATACTCAACGTCAGAATATATCAACTTACACACAAATGCTATGTGATCCTAGGCCAAAAAGCATGATTTCAACATGCTTACACACATGCTATGTGATCCTAGCCTAATTACATGTGACATCAGTACTCAGAAACCTCTTTTCCCCAATAAAATTGCAGGCAATAAAAAATATCCCTTTTCCAAGCTAATTACATGCAAAAGTAGTTTATCATTCTTTTCATTCATAAGATATGCCGGGCTGATTCAAATATACTGCCCCATTATGCATTATGGGGTTACAGCTGTATTTTTTTCCTTTCTTTACTGGATTCACAAATATTAATAACAAGTCTTTCGCAGAACCTTAATCTGAAACCTAGGCATCATTGTGAAACGTATCATAAAAACACAACAGCTAACCAAGCTTTAATTAGCATCAGAATTAAAATTGAAAGTTTAAGAAAATCGTCACCCACATTAAGCTTGTGTGCATCCATGATGGCGGTCCAACTACTCCATCAAGCAATGCTCCTGAATTAAATGAATGGTTTCATAAATTGTTAGTATAGGGGAAAATTCTATATAAATATAACCACAAGCAACTATAGTGGGAATAGGCACAACTTTATGTGTAAAATAAAAGCATGAGAAGGGATAAAGCAATTACATAACTTCTATAGAGTCTTCATCTCCTGCACAGATAATAAGAACCTTCTCTTCATGGCTGTTCAAGGTGCTACAATTCGTGTAAAGCCCACATTCAAGCAGAAAAATCCAACCACAAAAAATCCCCCCACCAACCAACTGCCTCCCATAATAACCACAACTGAAAAACCTTTCTCTTTAATGCCATATATATACATATATAGGTTTTCATTTATAATTGGGCCACCCACAATCTCCCACTACCAAAAAGATTTCCAAAATATTCAAAAAAGACATTATCATCCTCACTAAGTCTCTCCACGAGACTGGAGAGACTGGAGAGACTCGGGGTTACTTTGAAAATTCTGAAAAAATGTTTGCATCATCGCATCAGTAGCATTTTGCCTCTTGATAAGAACTTGCATTTGACCCATCACTTCATCAAGTTTCATCTTGTAATGGTCAGCATCTTTCTTGTAATTCTCAGCATCTGTCTTGTGTTTTTCAATTAATGCAAGATATTCTCTTTCTTTTTGGGTGTTCCGTTGTCTTGTCGACTCCGGGATGACCATCTCTCCTAGCCCCCTCGCGTATCCTGGTCTATGCCCAAGCACCTCTCTAAATACACTTGTTGCTGCCTCGTCGTTGCGTTGCTCAGGCTCTAGTCCATCCAACTTGCTGACCATCTCATTCTGCAAGTGTAATATTTAAAAAGGGATTTGTTAATACCAAGGTATGAAAGGTGAATAGTACAGTTTCAAATATAAATTTCAGTCCCATCCTTGCATGCAACTAACAATAGCAACCAATATAGATACTCACATAAGTGTTTTCAGTTGCTGCGGTGACAAATTTACCACTCTTCTTTGACCAATGAATCTCCTTATAGAACTCCACCAAATTCGCAAAAGTAGCCCGCTACAAATGTGTGCAATTGTATAGGTAAAACTTATATTGTTAACATTAATTATTACAGCATATTTATTCAAAAGGAATGACCAAGAAATGCCAAAAACCCCTACTATGGTGAAACCACACAAAGACCAGTGTAAAATTAGCTAAAAGACTATACCTTCTCCTCCATTAGCCTAACAAAAGATTTGCGGCCTGCTGTGTGGTTAATGGTTAGAGCTTTTCTATTCTCTCGATTTTGTCTTGCAATTTTTTGCATTCATAGCACCCAATATCAGCTTACACAAATTGCACACTAAGGATGCTGTAATTAAATTCTGCCAGATTGATATATATTTAACTAATATATACCTTGAATTCCTCGATTCCCCACCTCTCACACAACTTAGCCCAGACTTCCAAGCCAACCATGGTACTCCCAGCAGCCAATGCTTCCTCGTGACTACCGTATGATTCATACTTTTTGTGTAATTCATGGTGGAATGCATTGAACCACTTACGCAATTGCTTCCTGACGGTCAGTCTACGATTCTCCCGATCCCAATCTAAAACGAAGTCACCCTGCATGGATGACCATCCATGTTAACACAAACAAAAGGCAGTGTATCCCTACTACCTTTTCTAAATATAAAAGGCAATATTTCTTACTCTGACACGGTCGATCAACTCGTCCGTCTGTGCCTGCGGCACATTAGTCCATCTCGCATAGCTCATGTCGCAATGCTGTTTTATTATTTGCGTTACCCGGGCCGTGAACATCGCTGTGTTGACACAGAACGGTGCTGTTTCACCGTCATTGATCTTCAAAATCACGGGGCCATACTTCCTCAACTTCTCGAACTCCAGACACTTAGCTGGCCCACGTCTCCGTTTGGGCTGTTCTTCGTTTGCTATGGGCATCGTGAGGGCATTCAAATCTGTACATTATGGCCCATATTTAATTAGAGTATAACTACTGTCATTTATACATATTACCACAATGACATCACAGAGCTACAATGTGCACATTTGAAACAAATATTCGGAAACATACAAAGCCTGACCCATTGGCAATTTTTTCAAATGTTTGTTGAGTAACAGATATTCATGGAGTTACACAATTAAAGAATGTGAAACTTGGGGAGGAGATCAAGAGCCAAAGAAATCTATTAAGCTAAGGGAGACTTGGCTTGCTCATGTTATGGCATTTGTGTGGCACGGTATGGATAACTACAAAATAACTTATTTCAATTTAACTACTTCCATTTAAAGGCTAATCAAACTAGAACATTGTGGTTAAGGGGTTTTGTTTTAGTGAACACTGGGGTTAAGTTGACTGAGCAAAAGTATAAATTTAGTTTATGTGGCATCCAATGACTGGTGATGCTTCAACTACTTTATTTACCCCCAAATTCAAGTAATGAGATGTTTTCTAATACTCTCAAGAAGTATATTTGAAAAGCAAACATATGACGAGACTTCTAGTCTCAAAGTTAAAGCAGTATAGTTAAATGTCATAATTTCTCGTACTAAATCTCCTAAGTAAAAGAGTTGGAGACCTACACAGCATTAGTGCATTGCTAACAACTAAACTTAGGACACTGTTTATGGGATGCAATGGCCATAATGAGCTCAGATATGTATGCAAATGATAGGACTTCATGGCTATTTTATATATTACTCTAGGTTCTGAATTAATAACTCCATCTTGTCATATAAAAAGAAAAACTAATTTTTAAAGGTCACTCTATCTTGTTGCTCTATCGTTTTTTGGTCAATTCTTTTTTCTTTATCTGTTTTTTTCCTTGATTCTTTCAACATTCAACATTCTTGATTGCTTCTTAAAGTTCTCGATAATAACCAACATTGGTTAGAAAAAAACCTTCTTACCTTTAACATAAAATTGCTCTTAAAAAGACAAGCAAACCAGAGAAGTATCGTGGTAGAAGATCCAACCATGTAGATTTTTAACAAACCCACTCGACTATGTCTTCGACCTACAACACAACAGGACTAAATATCTAACAATTGAAAACAGATGCAAAGTATATAGTAGCTTGAAAAAAATTATTTAGAATATGGTCAGCTACCTAATTCCCCTAGTATCAGAGAAACAAACCCAACAGCAACAGCGAAAATAGCAATTCTATCAGGATCCTCCTTTGAGAATGACAGAATTGTGCATACAGTTTCAATTAATTGAATCACAACCTGTAGTAAACATTGCAAATCCATCAATAGAAAATACAAAGGTAGCCACTTGACAAAAATGATATGATTAATCACTTGCATGTAACACCACTACTACTGTTTGCAATATCATAGAATTAAAGCAAAGAACTATAACACCTCAATTGAATAGCCAAACTTTCTCTCCTAAGGTTTTAAAACATAGAATACCTGAAGTGGTCTAGTCTACATCCAATCTTCCACAAGTCAAACTTAGTGCATCTCAGGTAACACCATTCAAGTTTCTGAGGAATAAATCAAGCTGTTTTTTATTTATTTATTTATTATTATTATTTTTTAATCTTATGCAGCTAAAGTTACAATATGAATCCAATCATCAATCCATCTGTTGACCTAGATCAACCTATATCCTTTTTAGTCAAAGCAACAATCTTTTATTGTCCATGGGAAATGGGTATTAACCTGTTGCCCGCATCAATCAGGAAAGAAAGAAGAAAAATAGTTTAAAATAAAGCTTTAACCATCTAGCCAAATAACTGGCAATCGATATAATGCAGGTAACAGAGTTATATACTATATATTCTACGTTAAAAAAAAAAAAAACACCCTCAGAGAAATAAAGTCAATAACTAGAAAAACAAAATCCAAAAAATTTTGCTCCTGCATCCACCACTTTAAAAAATCAGCCGCAAAATTTGAAAAAAAAAATGGTTCAGATTTTCTTAGAAATTAGGAGCCACTATCTACATGTATCATATGCATAAACGCTTTGTTGCCCAGATGACTAACACAAAAGGGGGGGTGAATTGAGTTGTATTAAAAAAATAACAATTATAAATCAAATATACAATATAAAATAAAAACAAAATATGAAATAGAAATAAATATAAAGAGTAAGAGTAAGAGAGAAGCAAACTCAGTATGTTAACGAGGTTCGGCCCCGCTGCCTACGTCATCGCCTCAATCTACCCCTTGAGGATTCCTGAATTCACTATTCAACCTCCTTCAGGTGGAGATAGAAACCTATTACACCTTTGAACAACACCGCTACAAAGGATCCTTGTAGAACACCCTCTACACTTGCAATCACCTCACACGTGGTGATTCAACTATTCCCTGTGTAGAACACTTTCTACACGCAAAAGAGTTATACACACCCTTTTACTGATACAAGAATTGATAGTGGGTAGGTTATCAGAAAACACTCCTCAATGAGTGAAATAAGAACAATACAAGCACAAACTATATCTCTCAAAATGAATAAGAGTTAAGGCTCAATGCTTAGAGAAGAGAGAATGAAAGTTTTCAATGAATATTGTATGCTCTTGGTGTTGTAAATCTGAAGCTCTTAAATGATCTATTTATAGGCATATGAGACTTCATATTCACATTTAAAAAGATTCACATGTCAAAGACATCTTCACTTTTCAAAAAATTCAAACCTAATCTTTTTACTTTTTGCATATGACAAAAGGAGCACACTTTGCTTTTCAAAAAAATCAAATCAAATCTTTTACCTTTTGCATATGACAAAAGGAGCACACTTTGCTTTTCAAAAATTTCAAAACTAATCTTTTACTTTTTGCATATGACAAAAGGAGCACACTTTACTTTTCAAAATTTTCAAACAAAGACATCTTCCTTTTGCATAAGTCAAGAAAAGCATCAATCACTTTTGAAAATATTCAAATAAAACATGCACATGTGAAAGATGACAATCAATCATCTTTAATATTTTCAAATTCAAACCTTTAATCATGCATGCACATGTGAAAGATGACAATCAATTATCTTTCAAAATTTTCAAATTTAATTTTCAAAATATTCATGCACATGTGGAAAATGTATTTTAATGCTTTATGATAAAATATTAATTTTTGAGCCTTAATCCTAATTTCAATTTTGAATTTTTAAGAGATTTACAATATTACTCTATGAATTTAATGTGAATTTGTTCCCTTCTTGCTCATGCTTGGTTCCTTGATGTGCTTGACTCCATTGTGTGGACAACTTGAGCTTGAGACTCATTCATTCTTTGAATTCATTTGTTATCATCAAAATCCATGTGTAGATATATAATTACACAAACCTTGAAACCTTAGCTTCAACAATCTCCGCCTTTTTGATGATGACAAATACTTGATAGAACCTAAAGTCTGTATTAATACTTAATCTCCCCCTGAGAATGTGCGTTAGTTTTTCAAGCAAAAAAATAAATATAATTCCAAGCATATATAACAAGTTTAGCAATTTAAACAATGTTAATGTTCTAGTCTAAAACTTCTCCCCCTTTTGGCATCATTAAAAAGGATCGGCAGCAAGTAAATGGACTGAAGAAAACGGTGCGTTAATAGACACTGTAGATAGTTGAAAAAAGGAGCCGTCCGTGACCTGACAAGTGCTGCAAAGCCTCGAGGCCTAATTCTATGAATTTAGTGCGGCTGAAGATTTAAACAATCGCCTGATGTTGTTGACAAACATGATTGAAGGCTTTGAGTTTCTAAAAAAAATGATCATTTTCACCTATCGGATACCAAAAAAATACATTGCTTCTTGACCTGAGTTCTGTTTTTCCATAACGATAGAATAGCTGAATAATTCTCTTCCACTAATGTTCCAAACTTGAATCAGGAACCCTTGACGCATCAACCATCAATCTTCTCTCCTGAGGCTGTCAATACCATGATAGGAGCAGAGAACCGTTTTTCTAGTAGGGCTAATTCTGACATTATTGCAGAACCAAGAATGCTCAGTAGTCAATATGCTGCATCTGTTACGATCATGTTTCGGAGGTTAATGGCGAGGGTGAGATTGATCATCTTAACATCCAAATATCTGAGTTACGACAGAAGCTTGCTAATAAGGATAGACAGAATAAAAGGCTAAAGCAAGAAAACAAAGAGTTGAAAAAATTTGCAGATTGGTATGTTCATGATCTGCAACCACGAATAGAGGAGCTGGAACGAGAAAGGGTTCAGATACCGGGTCAACATCGGCAGATAACAGCAGAGGTTCATCGTTTACTAGAAAAATAGGGACAATCTACTGTTAATCTCGCTGGCTTAGTAAGAAAACTTTTGACAATGTGTGTCCAGCATATCTTGTATTTCTTTTGACTAAATAAGATTTGAAGAGACAATAGTTTGTCTTCTTCTTTATGCTATCTCTATAAAATCAGTCTTAAACTTAATCCAATTTGCATCAAATCTTATTCTCATCTCTATAACTCATCTGCATTCCTTCAACATTCTCGCTTTAAGTTTTCAATTCTTTTCTCAATGGCTCATTCTTCTAACATTCCTCTAGATCCATCCATGAGGTATTCAGCACCTCAACCTCCTGTCCTTTCTGCAGCTGCCATTTGTGACGCCCCCAAATTCCGCTTGGGATTGAACGGACATTTGAAGCGTCGAGACATGCAACACAAGGTTACCTGCCCCCGTTCATGACATATAAGATGCAATGTTCCTAACATGCATCTAGCATTATGCAATATTCGCAGCGGATAATTATTTTTTTTTTCTTTAGCAATACTATGCACCAAACTAAAAATATCCCAAATACTTGAAACATATTTCATACATAAAAACATACTAAAAAGCCGTGATCACTACACTAGTCCAAAATGGTTGTGATCAAAAGAATACTTGAGATACAACTCCAAAAGTACAAGCATTAACCTAAGTTAAATACTATACCATCATCAACATCGCACCGTAGCCTAGATGACCGTATTCAGATGGTCAGATTCCAATTCTTCTTTGGGTCCTGTAACAAGATCTACCATTCGGGGGGAATGGTAGTTGGGACTACCACAGTGAGATTTGATTACAAATCTCAGTAAGTTAACATAAAACTCACACACAGGTTAAAGATGCATGCATGGCAGTAAAAGCATAAATGCATAAGTAAAGTCGTACATAAGCATAGCATAACTTGACATATAACATGACATAACCAGAACTTAAACGTGAACTGAACTTGACTTAACATGACATGAACTTGAGTTTAAAACATAACATGGACTTGAAATGTAGCATGAACGTAAACATGCATAACATAAATATGAACTTGAAAATAACATAAACTTGAACATATCATGACATAAACGTGAACTTGAGACATACTGTAAACGTGAACTTAACATGATGTGAACATGAACTTGGAACATAACTTGATCATGAAACATAACATGTACGTGTACATAACAAAACATGAACTTGATCTGAAACTTGACTTATCATGCACTTGATCTGAAACTTGACTTAATACGTACTCCACAGTTGTTGTGGCCCCACGTATTCTACGTGTCACAATTGCTGTGTCTCACGTAGTGTATGCTCCACAGTTGTTGTGGCCCCATACTTCATGCTCCACAGTTGTTGTGGCCCCATGAATACACGTAACATAAAATATAATACGTACTCCACAGTTGTTGTGGCCCCACGTATACACGTAACAGAAAATATAATACGTACTCCACAGTTGTTGTGGCCCCACGTATACACGTAACATAAAAAATAATACGTACTCCACAGTTGTTGTGGCCCCACGTATACACGTAACATAAAAAAATATAATACGTACTCCACAGTTGTTGTGGCCCCACGTATATACGTAACATTAAATATAATACGTACTCCACAGTTGTTGTGGCCCCACGTATTCACGTAACATAAAATATAATACGTACTCCACAGTTGTTGTGGCCCCACGTATATACGTAACATTAAATATAATACGTACTCCACAGTTGTTGTGGCCCCACGTATTCACGTAACATAAAATATAATACGTACTCCACAGTTGTTGTGGCCCCACGTATTATACGTAACATAACATGTCTTATCTTTCTTAATGCATGAGATATTAATTAATATCATATACTTTTCTAACATGGCGTATACTTGTAAATGACACAATATGATTTAATCATAACATTTCATGGCATACTTAACATGGCATACTTATAACATACATCATTGTATGATAGAAAAGATTATGTAACAGATAATTATTCATGAGAGATTAAATCATACGTAGCAGATAAACATGTAATGACATAGCATGACATGGCATATACGATAACATACATACATAAATTGTAGTTCTCTTACCCATCACACATACACAATAAACTGATAGTAAGTTAGAGGCTAACTTACCTCGATTGTCACGTTCTACGAGAATAAAGTGCGATATACGAGAAACTGTAAAAGGTCATTCTAAAAGTTAGAAATTTAATTACTAACAATTAGAAACATGGAAACAAGTTATCTTAGAGTAAAATTATCATTTTACCCTCTACATGTGGGAAAACGACCATTNTCAAGTTTATGTAAAAGTATTTAAAAAAATATCTCTCTATTTTTATGAACTCTGATCTATCTTTTAAGAGATATTCATAATATGCATCATACCTATTTCTCTTCTAATCATACATAATCTATCTTCTGGTAAAGGTTTTGTGAATATATCTGCTAACTGATCATGTGTGTTTGTGAACTCTAATACTATATCGCCTTTCTGCACATAATCTCGAAAAAAATGATATCTTATTTCAATATGCTTAGTTCTAGAATGTTGTATTGGGTTCTTTGAAAGATTTATAGCTGATTAGATCGAAAGATGTGTGTTTAGGGTACCATAACCCTAGGTTAATTGTACCACTAAGATATCTAAGAATGCGTTTAACTGCAATTAAATAAGATTCTTTTGGAGATGATTGAAAGCGTGCACATAAGCACACACTGAACATAATATCTGGTCTACTAGTTGTCAAATATAATAAGTTACCAATCATACATCGATATATCTTCGAGTCAATTGGCTTACCGGATTCATTTTTATCAAGTTTAGTGGATTGGCTCATTGGTGTTCCAGTTTCCTTTGCACCTTCCATCTCAAACTTCTTCAGCAATTACTTAATATATTTTAATTGATTGATGAATATCTCACTTTTTGCTTGCTTAATTTGCAATCCGAGAAAGAATGTAAGCTCTCCCATCATGCTCATTTCAAATTCTTCCTGCATAGTCTTAGCAAAAACTTGACACATATTTTCATTAGTAGCACCGAATATTATATTATCAACATAAATCTGAATCAAAAGAATATCATCATTTTCGTATTTAATGAAATGAGTTGTATCAATTCTTCTTTTTGAAAAACATTTTTCAATCAAGAAACCACTAAGTCTCTCGTACCAAGCTCTAGGAGCTTGTTTGAGTCCATATAGTGCTTTTGTGAGTTTGAAAACATGATTTGGAGAAAAATGATTTTCAAAACCTGGAGGTTGCTTAACATATACCTCTTCATTTATAAAACCGTTTAAGAAAGCACTTTTAACATCCATTTGAAAAAGTTTGAAATCTTTATAACAAGCATATGCAAGTAGCATTCGAATAGTTTCTAATCTTGCGACTGGTGCATATGTCTCATAATAATTGATTCATTCTTCTTGATTGAAACCTTGGGCTACAAGTTGAGCCTTATTTCTAGTTATGACTCCGGACTCATCTTTCTTATTTCTAAAAACTCATTTTGTTTTTACTTGTGGAGGACTTCATGCATACCTATAAAAACAATTAAAATGATTTTTCTTAGTACCCATGTTCTTTGGGTCCTTTATTTATTAGTATTAGAAGAAATAAGATTTTAGGTACCTATATGGCCCTAATGTGAAGCTCTCAAATGATCTATTTATAGGCATATGAGACTTCATATTCAAATTTAAAAAGATTCACATGTCAAAGATATCATCATTCACTTTTCAAAAATTTCAAACCTAATTTTTTACTTTTTGCATATGACAAAAGGAGCACACTTTGCTTTTCAAAAATTTCAAATCAAATCTTTTACTTTTTGCATATGACAAAAGGAGCACACTTTGCTTTTCAAAAATTTCAAACCTAATCTTTTACTTTTTGCATATGACAAAAGGAGCACACTTTGCTTTTCAAAAATTTCAAAACTAATCTTTTACTTTTTGCATATGACAAATGGAGCACACTTTACATTTCAAAATTTTCAAACAAAGACATCTTCCTTTTGCATAAGTCAAGAAAAGTATCAATCACTTTTGAAAATATTTAAATAAAATATGCACATGTGAAAGATGACAATCAATCATCTTTAATATTTTCAAAATTCAAACCTTTAATCATGTCATACACATGTGAAAGATGACAATCAATTATCTTTCACAATTGTCAAATTTAATTTTTAAAATATTCATGCACATGTGGAAAATGTATTTTAATGTTTTATGATAAAATATTAATTTTTGAGCCTTAATCCTAATTTTGAATTTTTAAGGGATTTACAATATTACTCTATGACTTTAATGTGAACTTGTTCCCTTTTTGCTCATGCTTGGTTCCTTGATGTGCTTGACTCCATTGTGTGGACAACTTGAGCTTGAGACTCATTCATTTTTTGAATTCATTTGTTATCATCAAAATCCATGTGTAAATATATAATTACACAAACCTTGAAACCTTAGGTTCAACACGCTTAATGCATACAGAAAAATAAAACATTATTATAATTGGTAATGGAATGTAGAAAGCAAACATTGAGAGGGAGTACTGTACCTAGGTGAAAATCAGAGAGGAGAGACGAGACTTCCCTGAAGCTACCTTCTGATACCCTAAGATCCAAATAAGATTAAAATTTAAATCTAGTTTATCCTTTATTTACATAGAAAAGCTATAGCAAAGAACAATAATGCTCCTTGTTAGAAGCCTTAAGGGTTTGCACCTGATTTACGTGAATCGACGACCATCCGATAGGAAAATTCTGAGCCATCTGTCCCAGAAGGTCTCCCAGAAGCTGATTTTCTCTGCTGCATTGTCTACTTCCAATTTTCTGTCTAGGTTTCAGACTTTCACTTGATTCTGCTTTGAAACCTTTAAAATGAGTGGGCTCAGGGTAGAATGTTTTGAAAAATGGAAGCAAACAATTGGTTTTATAAAACTGGATCATTGGATAGTTGTAAATGAAACTTTGACCCTTTAATTCTCGGAATTCTATCTTTTACAGTGGACTCTGCCTCTAATAGATTATTAAATTGCATAAGATAAACATTAGGCCGAAACAAAAATTCTTTGAATCAAACAATTAACATATACAACTGAATGTATAATACCATCCACAATCTAATAAGAGGGTGTTTCAAACATTTAAGACATACATAGTAGCTCTGTAAAAAAATTACATTGTTTTGAAGAACAAAAGAATAATTTTGACTTTTGACATATATCCGATTCCTCACATAATATTCAACTAGCAATGTGTGCAACTTAGAGGGTTGAAAAATATAAGCTGGTGTGTGCTAGAACACAACAAAACTTTCTGAGCTCAATCTGTCAAATAGGTGGAGCGCAGAAAAACTTCACAACTTTGAAACTCTAGAAGGATCAATGATTTTGGCCGAGTATAACCACAAAATCTATCAAACAAGCACTAATTACTCGACAAAGATCGTCAACTCCTGTATCAAAGTTCCACTTAATTTGTCTCAGTGTAATTGCAAGTCAAAAAACTCATCTTTGAAATTCTTATGAGACAACAAATTGAATACAAGATCAAAATCTGAATTAATGTTGCAAACAAACCTGGAGAAATTCAATCTGCTTTCAAAATCTGGGCGATGAGTGCAAATAAAGGGAACCAAATCGCTCTTCACGATCTGCTCTCGTTGAGAAAGAAAAAAGAAACAGGTTTTAGGGGATTTACAAGATTTATGCAAGATGTGGGGTCTTTAATGGTATGCTAGTGAAATTATGAAGAAGCAAATGTTGTTCGATATTACAACCGCTCGGAGTCAAAACTTCAATTGGAAAGCAGATAAGCAATTGTATATATATCAGGACAAACTACACATGCTAACCTTGTATTTAACAAAAAAGTAAATAAAGACTAATGATTCCTTTGAATAATGAGATGAGATGATCTGATATATAAATAATAGTAAAATTATTTGAATTCATATATTTTATAGAGTTTTGGAATTGTTTTTATCTCACATCGACTAAGTATGGGATTGGTTAGTGGTTTATAAGCCCCTAAACACCCTTCCCTTGTAAGCATGTTTTCAAGAGTGAGTTCTACCTATTAGTTTCATAACAGATGGTATCAAAGCCACCTCACGTATGTGCCATGTTGTGATGGTTGTAATCGTGCGGCACAGGGGGATGATGCTGGCATTGCAGTGTTCATCTGAGGGCTAGGAAAGACCTAGCGCACAGCCAGCCCGTGTGAGCATCTAGACCATCTCATGAAGTAATGATTATGTAATGGATTGATGAAAAAATAGAATATTTGAAATTGAAAAGTGTTTATATTTGTGAAATTTAGGTATTGAGATAATAAGATGAGATGAGAGATTCTTGCCATCCAAACTTGGCGTAGCGGAAACGTTGAGAACAATAACAATTGCCAAAACAGAGTAAAGAAAGTAAGAAGGAAGAGCTGTGTCTTCCAAGACGATGTAAATTGCAGCAGAAAACTGGTTTTCTTTCAATAATTCTCTATCTCTTTTCCATGCCATTGCCATCGGATATATAAGAGACTTATTAAGGAAATCAAATGACTAAAATGGAAAACATTAAAAAGGAAACAATTGTAATATAAACTTGGAAACCGAATTTGGTGTTGCGCCTGCAGCTTGATAAGTGTTGCTGAAGTTTCCTTATTGGTGCCGAGAATCGTATAATCAAGGATCGTGTCCTGTTGTTGCCAACTTGATGCCGCTCACGTCCTGCATATCAAAACTAGACCTAAGAATTAATAGAGCTCACATGGGAGGGTCTTCTAGCTCTTGCTGAGAAGGTGTTGTCTTGCTAAAGGCAAGGTTGTCTGTTAGGAAATCGTAGAGGGAAACGGAGGAGGAGGAAGGTAGAGGAGAAGGTGAGATGACTGAGGCTATTATCGAGCAATTGAACAAGCTCAAGTTGATGGAAGCTGAACAACAGGAGGTTCAAGTGGAGCTTAATATGGATGGTGTGGCGTCTCAAAGGGGTAGAAGATGCTTACTAGGACTAGTAGTAATGGACAAAATGGTTAACCAAGAAGCCTTCATAACAACCATGCGGAAATTATGGAGGCCAAAAGGGGAGGTACAATTCAGAATAATGGGAGACAACCTTTTCCTGTTTGAATTCCATGAGGACCAGGACTTGGAGAAGGTTAAGAAAGGTCGGCCCTGGACATTCGATCGTTGTCTGATTTGCATCATGGACTATGATGGTCTGGTAACAACAAAGGGAATACAGTTTGATAAGGAAACCATCTGGGTGCAACTGCATAACCTCCCCATTGGAGGAATGACTAGAGAGTTTGGTCAACGGATTGGTTCAAACGTGGGGGACGTGTTGAAGGTAGATGTCGATGAGGAAGGACTTGGCTGGGGACCCTATCTCCGGGTACATATCTCTATTGACATCACAAACCCCATCATGAGAGAGGTGCAGTGCTCCATAAATGGTAGGCAAGTATGGGTAGCCTTCCAATATGAACGAGTCCCTTCCTTCTGTTTTAATCGTGGTATCATAAAACATGGACCAACTGGTTGTAAGGAACTTGCTGTAAAGAGGTCCCTCCATGTTAATGCTGAATCTCAATATGGTGCATGGCTACGTGCATCATTCCAGAAGGACCCAGCAAAAGAATGGAAGAGCAGCAAGGGAAGGCCAACACACCAGCAGTCCAACACCTCAGGCCACAAGGGAGACGATGATGATGTGGCAAAACAAAAGGAACAAGTTGAGCAGGTGTCAACAACTCCTGAAGTGGTTGTGGACTCTCAGGGTTTTCAGTTTGACAGGCTACTATCTTGGGGTGTGGAAAGGCCACAGGTAATCTAGCAGGATTGGCCATGACCTGTTCTAAGGCCCTATCAAAGGACAAGACAGAGGGAGCCATACTGAATGGAACAGGTAACTATTCAGGACCAACACAACCAAGTGGGAAGTCAACACAAGCTAGAAAGCAAAAGGAAAATTGGGCTCCTATGCAAGGTGTAGGGACACTCAAGGATTTGGGAGAAAAGTCAACAAAGGTGGCTAGTAGGAAAACACACGTGCTGCAGGAGGTGAACAGGAATCTACCTATAGCTAGCAAAACTAGAACCTGGAAAAGTAGAGCACGACAACATTTGTCAACTGCAGCACCCAACCAGCTAACCCAGGAAAATGTAGAGGGGCAGAACAATGGTGGAACTGACCCAGTAGCCAGTAGGAAAGGGAAAAGGAAGGCAGTGAATAAGCAATCGACCAAGAAAAAAGGTAAACTCTCTCTGGTTTTAGAAGATGAAAGCTCCATTGACATGGCAAAGGCTGACTTTCAACCCTGCCCAGTCCCATGAATCTCCTAAGCTAGAACTGCCGAGGGCTTGGGAACCCTCGGGCAGTTAGAATCCTTAATATGATGATTAAGAATAAGTTCCCAAGCTTGGTTTTTTTTTATTGAAACTAAGTGTTCTAAGGCTAGAGTTGAATCTATTAAAAACTTTATTAAGTTTGATAGCTCCCTAGTGGTTGATAGTATGGGAAGCACTGGGGGGCTAGCCTTAATGTGGAAAAACAACCTGGAGGTTCAATTGATAAATTTCACTAGATGGCACATCAATGTGATGATAACAGACAGAAGACACAATGCCCCTTGGATGCTCACTGGTTTTTATGGCCACCCTGTCACATCCAAAAGGAAACTTAGTTGGGATTTACTTAAAGCCTTAAAGCCTTCACCTACAATACCTTGGCTTTGCATTGTTGACTTTAATGAAATACTATGCCAAAATGAAAAAGTTGGGGAAGTAACTAGACCCTACAAACAGATGGAGGATTTTCGTGAGGCTATTGAATCCTGCTCACTAAATTCTGTTTCCACCAAAGGCAATAGGTATACCTAGTCCAATAATAGAAGTGGCAAGGCCTTTACCAAGGAAAAGCTAGATAGAGCTTTGGCTAACTCAGATTGGAAAGGCATGTTCCCAAATGCCATATGCTAGGTCTTAACTGCTATAAAGTCTGATCATGCTCCACTTAATTTACAATGGGAAAGACAATTACCAGTTAGAAGATATAGGTAGGCCATCTTTAAATATGAAGCAGCATGGACTCTTTCAAAAGAGTGCGCTGAGATCATTAAAAAGGCCTGGTCCAAAGTAGCAGTGGGGGAGGATGCAAGCTTTATAATAAGAAACAAGCTAGCTAATTGTGCTCAGTTTCTAAACCAATGGAACTCAGATAGGAAGAGAGATGCAACTGCAACTATCAGACAGAAAATGGACAGAATTGCAACCATACAAGGAAGAGAAGTTGGCAACCAGATCCATGAACTTAGAGTATTACAGAGGGAAGTGGAACATCAACTAGAAGAAGAAGAGTTAAAATGGAGGCAGCGGGCCAAACAACATTGGTTGAAGAATGGGGACAGAAACACACAGTTTTATCACATGCATGCCAACCAAAGGAGGAAATCTAATACAATCAATCAAATCTTGGACCAGCAGGGAGAAATGCATAACAAGCTAGACCAAATAGCTGGTATATTCTTTGACTTCTATACACAGCTTTTCTCCACCTCTAACCCCTCTGATTTCACCATATGCCTACAAGGTAAGGACCATAAAGTCACAACTGCAATGAACAACAAACGCCTACTCAAATTTACTGAGAAGGAGGTTCAGGAGGCTGTCTCACAAATGAACCCTCTTGGATCCCCAGGTCCTGATGGATTCCCAGCCCATTTCTACCAAAATCACTGGGAAAGCATTGGGAAGGAGACATGTAATTTTGCCCTTAACATCTTAAACCAAGGAGGCTCATTAAAAGGGGTCAATGATACCTTCATCACTCTGATTCCAAAAGTTAAGGACCCCAAAACTATTTCTGAGTTTAGGCCAATCAGCTTGTGTAATGTTAGCTATAAAATTGTAGCAAAAGTCCTGGCCAACCGTTTGAAATTAATTCTAGCTGACATCATCTCCTTGAACCAAAGTGTCTTTGTTCCAGGAAGACTCATTACAGACAATGTAGTTGCAGCATACGAGACCCTCCACTCAATGAGCTCCAAGATTAAAGGCAAAGCTGGATTTATGGCCCTCAAGCTTGACATGAGTAAAGCCTATGATAGAGTGGAGTGGAACTTCCTAAAGGCAGTGATGGAAAAGTTGGGGTTTGCATCTCAATGGATCTCTCTCATCATGAACTGTATTACCTTAGTCACCTATTCTATTTTAGTTAATAGAGAGGCAGGTCCCTCTTTCACTCCCACAAGAGGTATTAGGCATGGGGATCCCCTATCCCCTTATCTATTTATTCTGTGTGCTGAAGCCCTCTATAATCTATTAAACCAAGCTAAAGCCAAGGGTATCTTATCCAGTATTCCTATTAGTGATGGTCAAATCCGGGTGAATCATCTATTCTTTGCAGATGATAGCCTCCTATTTTGCAGGGCAAACTCATTGGAATGGTGTAAAGTACTTCATATCCTGGAAACTTATGAAATAGCCTCAGGACAGATGCTCAACAAAGATAAAACTTCAATCTTTTTCAGTAGAAACACACCCAAAGACATCCAAACAAACATTCTGCAGATTTCTGTGATTAAGTCCTCTGGCTCCTTTGAAAAGTATTTGGGCCTACCAACACTACTAGGCAGATCAAAAGTTGCTGCTTTCCACTCTCTACTAGACAGAATATGGTCTAGGATCACGAATTGGAAGACCAAAAGCCTCTTAGCTGCAGGGAAAGAAGTCCTCCTCAAGGTTATGCTCCAAGCAATTCGAACATACACTATGGGAATCTTCCTCATTCCTATGTCCATATCAAACAAACTCAATACGCTTATGAAGAAATTCTGGTGGGGCTTTAATGAGGATCACTCCAAAATGCAATGGCTAAAATGGGACAAGCTAAACCAAGGTAAAACTAAAGGGGGTTTGGGTTTTCGAGATTTTAAAAGTTTTAATATAGCCATGCTAGCCAAACAGGGGTGGCAGATCCTCCAGTCACCACAATCCCTCCCAGCCCAAATTCTAAAACAGAAATATTTCCCAAATTGGGATATCCTAGGGGCTAAATTGGGGTATACGCCATCCTATGTTTGGAGAAGTATTTTGAATGGGGTTGAGGTACTGAAAGAAGGTATTGTTTGGAGAATTGGAAATGGTAGGCAAGTCAGAATTTGGGAGGATAAGTGGATTCCTAAGCCACACACTTTCATAATCCAATCCACTAAAGGGGAAAGTGCAACACAAGTGATGGTGTCTGAACTCATTGATACTGACTTGAGAACCTGGAATGAACCTCTTCTGGTTAATCTCTTTTCAGCATAGGAAGTTGACATTATTAAATCAACACCAATCAGCCTAGGTGGAAGAAAGGATCAACTAGTCTGGCAACACACAAAAAATAGCCTATTCTCGATCAGAAGTGCATACTTTCTACACAGGGCCATGTTAGCAAGATCAACAGGAGAGACATCCAATAACAAACTGGAAGATGGGTTTTGGAAAGGCATATGGAAGCTCCCAGTGCCTAATGCAGTTAGAAGCTTCCTGTGGAGAGCTTGAAATGAAGCCCTGCCAACAATGGAGAACCTGATGAAAAGGAAGATAGTTGAAAACAACAAGTGTCCTATATGTCTAGCTGAACCTGAAACATCAAAACATGTACTATGGAGTTGTGAAGCAGCAAAAGACATATGGAGCCAAGGCAGTCGACAAGTCCAGAAAATGAGTTTCCATTGTTCATCCTTCAAAGAGGTATGGGAACATCTGGGTAAGCACCTGCGGGACAGTATTCTAGGGGAAGTGGCTATGATTGCTCGACTAATCTGGTTCAGAAGGAATGAATTTATCTTTGGTAAAGGCTTCATGCATCCTAATCAACTCATCAATAATGCTAAGAGGGAATTAGAGCTATTTAACCATGTTCAGAGACAGCACGAAGATGGTTTGCAGAGGACCAATGATCAAGTAACTGTTAAGTGGCTAAGACCTCCCACAGGTTGGTGCAAGATGAACTGGGATGCAGCTATAAGTGCTAAGGGCCAACTGGGTATTGGGGGCATTCTCAAAAATAGTGAAGGATTGGTGCTTGGTACGCTCCAAGCTAAGAGACAATTGAAGTTGGAGGCTTTTAGTGGTGAAGCCTATGCCATGATGATGGGTATAAGTTTCTGCAAAGAAGTGGGGGTGAATCAGTTTATCCTTGAAGGTGATGCCTTGCGGGTTGTAAAGCTACTAAATGAAGCACAGAAAGACTGGAGCTATAAGGGAATTATAATTGAGGAGGCCAAGATGATGTTGAACCAGTTTGCAAAGTGACAAGCTGTAACAGCCCGCTAAAATTATCAGTTTTGGATTATTTCCCGACAGCAATCACATCTCTCTTGTCTTTACCCTCATCTGGAATCACGCGTATAGTTTATCTTTTCCGTAAATCACGTATTTTGTTCTTCACCAATAGCTGTAAAATCATGAGTCTTCCAAGACCACGCCTAGCCTTTCTCAAGCCCAAACTACCACTTTATGTGGTGGACAGCCACCGTACGCCGCCACGTACGTTCCTCCGACGCATGTTCGTGACGAACAACGAGCGACGCACGGGTTATCCCGTCGATGGTATAACCTTCTATCTCTATATGTTATGTTCATGTCCATGTTATGTTTCACGTTCATGTTATGTTGATTGTTCATGTTATGTTTTAAGCTTAAGTTCATGCCATGTTAAGTCAAGTTCAGTTCACGCTTAAGTTCTGGTTAAGTCATGCTATATGTCAAGTTATACTATGTTTATGTATGACTATAATTATGCATTTATGCTTTTACTGCCATGCATGCATTTTTAACCTGTGT